>CAHIKZ030000152.1:1337500-1620000 GCA_903632075.3 Acanthosepion pharaonis
TACAAAATTACCTTCCGTTTTTTTTTTTTATGCATCAATTTGCTTCTGTATTGATTCACAGTAACATGAGCTTTATTTTGCTAATTAGGAACATCAGAAATGTGAAAATGTTGAAAACTGGGCTGTACCTTCGATGACTCACACCATTATTGGAAAATGTTGCCGAGAAGAGGTAATGTGTTAACATTTTCATGATTTTCTTATTTAGTTAATTTGAAAGCAAAATTTATCAATCCTACCCAATTACTTCTTAGATACTTTTATCAGTTTTGAACAGACCCTGATAAATATTGCACATATAATTTACTGTGAATTCTGAATCACCTCAACCGTGACAGGAATTCACATTATTTGTAATTGAGTCATACAACTGCAGTGAGAGAAATTCTCATCATTTGCAGTTTTAAGCCTTTTTCCCTTATTAACTGTACCCTCATGTTATGCTTAGTTTTTATTTTTAAATTAGGACGAAGTTAACTTGCTCTTATGATGTTTCATTATAATATGCTTTTAGTCATATTTTTTTTATCTTTACAATTCTAATTTTTGAAAAATTAAAAGACATTTTCAAAGTTTTAAGTGATTCATTATTTTTATTTTACCTTTTTTCACAATTCAAATGAGAACTGATAATTTTCATTAGCCATTTACTATTTGGACATATTTAATGATGGCAAATAGATGATGCTGTAACTTTTCAATTCTTTTTACAGGATGATGTCATTGGTAATCACACAGCAGCTAAAGTTATTGAGAATGTCACCACAACGCTCGGTTCACATGCACAGGTTAGGGATTTTTTTGGTTAGATTTTGCTCTCTATTTTTTTGTTTTGTTTCGGTGATGTAATGTAGTTTTTTAATTATGTGTTAATAGTTGGTAATGTTGCTATAAATATATTTTCATAATATTTTCTCTTTAAAGAGTTCTTTTCTGATAAGGCTGGCATTGGTAAAATCACCTCACCATTTTTCTATAGATCTATTATTTATGAATCTAACTTATCTCTACCAAATACATAAGAATATATATATATATATATATATATATATATATATATATATATATATATATATATATACACAAAATATGCACAAGATGTACTCTAATGAAAAATTGTTCAAAATATCCTGCAGTGTCTCACTAACCTTTACTTTAACATCCATAATGTTTTCTTACAGTTATTTGAATATTATTTGTTACTTCCTTACACGTGACATGTATCCAATCAAAACATCCTACTGCATCTTATTAATTTTTACACACTTTAGTGTCAAGAATGTTTGCTACACATATTTAAATGTTATGTTACTTCAATACACGACACATAACTAAGCAATGAAATAGCCTAACACACAATTAATCTGCATCTCTTTGCTTTTAATCATTTTTATCTTGATCTCTGAGAAATCTTTAATAAAGTGAAACCTGTTAGATTAACATCTGTTTCCTACTTGTTCGTTTTCCTATCATTTTGTATCTCATATGTTGGCCATTGATTGTTGGCTCCTATATAGAATTCACCCACCCATTCACAGGTATTGTTTTTTTCTCTTGTTCAGACCTTTATAGATATGAAATGCCATGGTACTACCACAGAGTTGAATCACCCATGTTTCCTCTGTATTCTATATGTCAGTTATACTCTTCTAGCTTTTTCCCCAAAGAACTGTTCAGGTTACCTTCCAGATGGTGACATGTCCCGATACACCACCTACTTCACCAGCAGAAAATCTAAAGAGACTGCTTTAGAGACCAACCACCTGTCTATACAGCAGGTTGTATTGGGTTACATGTTACCATTAACAAGCTGAAACTTGACCTGACCTAAAATTTCAATTGTTATATATTTTTCTATTAGTCTATGCCAAATACTTGTTTAACAGTATGCATATACTATACAACATTATTTGCACTAAAAAAAAAAAAAAGAAAATTGAATCTGAAAATCCAAAACTAAATAAGATCTTAAGTTTGGGATTAGAGATTTTAAATTGCTTTATCACGTGGATAAATACCTTTAACCCATTTATACTATTTACATTGTTTGAACTGTTGTCCTCATCTTTATTGTCATATTCATGATGTTTTGGCCATTGTACATTCTGGCCTTCTTCAGGTGATATATGTTGGAATTATTTTATTTTTTGTTCACCTCTGCTGTGGCCAGGTATTGAACTCACAACTCTTTGGATCAAGTCACTGGATTACTTCAACCAATGCTTTTATCCATTAGGACATGTGGAGAGTTGCATTACTAAAGGGAAATAACTGAAACTGAGATATCCAGAAAAGGCATGGCATGTGGAACTAGAACAATCTACCCCAGGTTTGTTTTGAAATTCAGAAGTATATCACCTGAAGAAGGATGGAGTGTACAACGGCTGAAACGTTGTGAATATGACAATGAGGAGGACAACATAAACAACTTTCATTTTTTTTTTTTTTTTTTTTTTTTTTACTATTTCATTACTGAGATGAAGAATTGTTTGATTTCTTGGATTTTTGCGAACTATTGTTTTCATCTAATTCATCTACGTCGATGTACATGCTGAAATGAAATACTAAATTAGGCTTACAGCCACATCATGTTGAAACACTGGTTCCTGTACAATTACTGAAGTTAAGCAATGTTGAGCCTAGTCAGTACCTAGATGGGTGACTGCTTGGAAATACCAGGTGCTGTAAGCTTAGATGCGCCAGTGGTGTAATGGATAATGGCTCTGAATTGTTAATTGGTTAGCAGAGTTCTAATTCCACTTGGGTTCATTATATTGACCTATGCATGCAAGTACCCTTGAGTTCTCTCCCAACAATGAGTTATTTTATAAAACTTGTATCAATAAATCATTATCTTCAAAACAAAAAAATCTCTAAAAAATATTTTCTGGCTCTAAATAACCTGTAAAGGATTAAACTATAGAAAATGATCAATGATTAAAAACAAAATATTAAATTATGAAAAGTGGTATGAACCTGCCATTATAGCCAAATGTCAAAAAACGTCTGACATTGAATATAAAATGCTCCACAAAACACACCACGAATGTCCTTCAGGATGGCAGCATAGTTGATATAGGAGTTGGTTATACATGTGTTGTTGACCTCTAGTAGTTTCAATCCTTGGATCTGGAAGTGACACACCAATTCAGCAGGAATGAACAATAACTGATGTCACAGGGACAAAATATCCCAACAGTTAACAGATATCCTATAGCTGACCACTCAATGGACACCTGATGATGACCAGAGAGTATTTGGTCAAAACGTGTTTATAATAACATCTCTATTAACCAAGATAAGAACAATACTTTGAAATAATACAAGAATAAAACCTTCCTTGTCTAAGATTTGATCAAACTTCTAATAAAGGATTTCTGTTCAATAAGCATTTTATTTTGTCCTGCACTTAACTGTAAGGGTGAGGCAAGTCATGTGGATCTGTAAAATGAATGTACTAATTATTGCATTATCTCAGGTGCCTTATCTGTAGAATGTGTTATAATGTGTGTAATGTTTTTCATTCCTTAACAGAAATTTGCAACAAATGATATTGGACAATCTCTCTGGTATCTCTACAAACATACAACAATGGATTCTCTCCAGATAACAGCCTTATTGGTAATTATCATTTCATGATCTGTTCTTTCCATCTTGGAAACTGATGGATGTTTTTTATTTATTGTACAAGTTCTAATATTTATAGTTCATAGTCATGATTTTTTTCTTTTTAAATATTGTCCATGTCTGAAAAATAAATTTAAACCAACTTCTGCAGTGCAGAATCATTCCTCATTGAGAAGTCTCCTTATATACTCTGCCTCTCTCTTAACTCATTTATCCCTTACTCTGACTTCTTGATCCTTGGTTATCTTCCTCTCGTTAGAAAAGCATTTTCTATCTTTTCTCTCTAAGCTATTGTCTAGAAATCTGCTGATAGCACATTGTATAAAGTGATTAATTAAGTAGAAGAAGAAAAATGCTCATATTTCTTGTTAATATCTTAATGGCATCGAAAATCTCTGATTTGACACTATTACATTCCATTACAGGCATTGTGTCGTATCACAAGACTATCAATTGGAGTCTTCCAAAATATTTTGGATTCAGCCGGCATATCAGGATTACTTGAAACATTCTCCAGTGGGATCACCAGAATACAACAAGCAGTCATTACAATGTTTGGTGCTCTTCTTGCTTCTGGTCACTCTATCCCGCGCTTTTTACAGGAGAAAGTAAGTGCACTGCTTTGAAAGCATTGAAGATTTTTGTGTGTGTGTGTGTGGGTGTATATATGCATGCATGCACAGCATAGAACAGATGTATTTTGCAAAAAAGGTATTTGTAAAAATTTCAGAGAGAGTATACCTGTAAAAGGACAATATGGATAATGACAAAAGGAAAACTTAACTTGGTCAACATATTTCATCCTCTGAGTAATGAGTATTTATATACAAAAGTAAACATAACATTTTTGCTCTTGTATATAAATACTTATCAAATAAAATCCTTGCATTTGCCTTGATAAAATTCTTCAGATGACAAAACATGTCAGCTCAGATGAATTTTCCTTCTGTCCTTCTATATCAAAAGAAACATTTTCTGTTCTAATGCATTCCATCCCCTGATAGACCTTATCAAACTAAATGTGGAGATTTTATTTTGTAACTTGTATTTTGATGCAGAAGGGAAAAAGTTCTGAAATGTTCAATTTGAGAAATCTGTAAAATATTTTTAAAGCTTGCTGTGTATGGAAAGTTAAACTATATAGAATGCTAAGTGATGTAATTTATTGATTTTTTTTTGATTTTTTTTATTTTTTTTTTTTTATATATATATATATATATATATATGTATAAACTTATGGCAATAGCACATTGAAGAATCAGTTCTCATTCAATCATAGAAGTTGAGAAACATTATGCCTGGTCAGTACCTTGATGGGTAACCACTTGGGAATGGTAGGTGCTGTAGGTGCTTTGATGTGTGGGTTGTGTAATGGATAATGGCTTGGAGTGAGAAATTGGAGAGCTGAATTCAAAATTCAGTTTCTGTTTGCTACATTCAATTGTGAATGTTATGAAGTCATCTCTTCTTCCTCCAGCTATGGGTTAAATAGCAGGCTAGTGTGCCCTATAGACTTGGTTGGCAACTAGTCTAACACAAAAAGTAACAACAGGAATTCTTTTTGCCAAGTCAATCATGAATTGAAGAGATACATAATCACCAAAGCTTCAAATCCATCATGGTGTGCATTGTATGGTTTTGGAATGTTTCTATTTGAACTGAGAGTTTTTTAGTATGTCTCACGCAATCTAAATGATACAAATGTATATCGTGTATGCCTTTGTTTTGTTGATGTCAGCATTTGCTTTGTTTTCTAAAAGCAGCTCACCCAATTGCAAGGCATATAATATGGAATTTTTCAACATGCTTATCTTTGAAAAAAAAATTACATTTATTGAAGTATTTGCATTTAACAAGCACCAGAACTAACAAGCTGAATACATACACTTTTCTTTCTTTCTTTCATATATAGAATTTTCTTACACAAATTATTCACCTTCTTGACCACCCATCCGATGTGATCAGAGGCAAAACCTTCCTTGTAATCAGTCAACTGATAAAATATAGTCATAAAATGCTACTTCCCTGTTGCCAGTCAAGGTGAGAATCTTATTTCTATGTTGCATTTGTTAACTGTTCACGTGTCATATATGGAGGAATGTACAATTGGAACATGGGGGCAGGGTAAGTGATTAGACTCTGTGGAAGTAGTCTTAAATGTTTGAACTTTGGGAGCTAAAAATTGGAGTTCATCTGAAGAGTTTGTTTGTTTTTTTTTGTTTCTTTTCTTTATTTCTTTTCCTATAAAAATACCGCTACTCATAATGTTTCATTTCACCTTAAGCAGTCAACGTAACTGACAAAATTCAATAGGTGGTGAGATTTTCTTCAACCACTGCAGTTTTTTCACAACAAGAATCTGCAGTGTTATTGGTCCTGACCTGGCATCTTGCCTTTTGTCACTTTCCTACTGCTTTAATGTAGCTTCCCTGTGCCTTTTCCATAAATACTTTTATGGTGATTGTTTGGACAAATTTTCATCTGTGGTATCTAAACTTCTTGAATTCAAGTGCAATACTAGATCGGTGGCAAGGGTTTGTCATTTTGCAATTGAAATGGCTTACATGTACTTGTAAATTCTATTCTAACAGTTTCTTCGATTGCACTTCTTGTCAAACTCTCTTTTAGTTTCTTGCTTTCCAATCAAGTTCCATCTTCAAAAATTTAAATGCAGTGTCAATCGTTATTTGTCTTAGTTCTTGTTCTTTTATTGTTCTCATTCCTTAATAGTGTTTTTTTGAGTTCCCCCTCCCATATTTTCTTAGTGGCTTTATTGCCTTGCTTGCAGTAAAATGATTAATAAAATGAATGTCATATCTATTAATGATTTAGTGTAAACTATAAAGCTGACTTGGGATTGATGTCTGAGATCTTTCAGAAATGATACAAGACTTTCCAAATGCATAATATTAGGATCATACTCTCGTCGACTCGATGAGACTGTTTCTTCCAAAAAAAAAATTTTTGATATTTTATTCTTTTTAAATTTGCTTACACAAGTTATTTAAATATTTACAAAAAATAATCTAATGTAATAAAGTAATGATGTTTGCTGTCTGTTAGTATAAGAATCAATTTAATATGTTGATAGAAGTTAAATATTATATCACTCACTTTCTCACGCACATACAGACATTTCAATAAAAATTTAGCATCCAGCCCTGTAAAATCTTTCCTCAAATTGTTTGTCATACACGAACCACCTTGATAGGTGTGATATAAATCCTGTCCTGCATCAACAAGAAAATACAGTTATGTTTGTGTGTTTGTAGGACGTATAATAGTATCTGAGACAAAGTGGAAAATTTATTAATGACTCGTTTCACTACATTCTAACCTGGGGAAGCCAAAGGGAGCACTCACTCTTGGTGAAACACATTGTTAATAAATTTTTCAGTTCATCTCCTCATCTTCATACACACACACACACACACACACACACACACACACACACTTTCTGTTGGCCAGTTCTTCTTTGTTTACTATTGGAATGTGTTTGTTTATTTATTTTTTTCATTTTTTTTTTTTTTTTTTTTTTTTTTTAGGCTTGTGATGTACATTGAAAGAGATAGTCGTCAAACTTACAGCACCCCAGATGGAGATATTCGTGAAGGAGCCGAATATTTAGCATCCTGTTTGAAAATACTTTCTGAATGTATTGTTCAGGCCATTCCCCTTTTAATGGGTACAGTATTTTCTCTCCTGCTTTCCTCCACCAATCAATTTTTGTCAGATTCTACAAACACAAATATTCTCCATAGAGGTTGATATGTCGCTAAAGAAAACTAACCAATAAAACAAAGAGTATTCTCTTTGAGTTTTTTTTTTATTTTTTGTGCTAAAAGTTATAAACAATTTGATGTGATGAACGTTTTTTTCTTTTTAAATTTTTAAAACTGCCAACATTTCAGCCTTTTGTTGATGTTCATTCATTTGATGGGTGGAATATAAAACTTTTTTCAAGTTACATATAGACCAAGCCATAATGGAATTTCATGTCATCAAAATCTTTTGTGTGTGTGTGTGATTTGTTTTCCTTTATTTACTTAACTGAATACTTGTCCTACAAACAGAAAAAGTTGTCATAGAGAAGTTCTCCTTATTCTCTAAAATGACTGTATAAACAATATTATCAGGGAGTTATTTTTTAGTTCATTTTGTCCATTTGAATTTCCTAATCTGGACATAGTTACATAGCAAACTATGAGAGAAACATTTGGACAATTTTCTGTTTATAATAATAATAATAATAATAAATGAAAACTTATTCAGCAAACTTTTTTTTTTTACTTGTTTAAATAATTTGGTAGTTTTAACAAAATCTGATTAAACAAATTATTTTGACTTATTTAGATAATTCTAAAAATCTTTTTTCCAGCTCTATTTGACTAATTTGTAGTAATGTAAAATATCAGTCAACAACAATGCTTATTTTGAATGGTGTAGGTTTTCTAACTTACAACTGAATTTTGACAAGGCAAATATGAATTCTTTCTATAAAAACACAAATTTAGAGAAACATTAAACTTAATAATGTTTAACCTTTTTTACCTGAAAAAAAATGAAACAATGTGTCAAAAGGGCAGTTATTCCCTTGACACCGCTATTTCTGTATATTAAGGCAGTGAATTGGTTAACGAAGTATGTTTAGCGTATAATATTATAGTAACTACAAATATACTACCAGGAATTTGACAACCATCTTGGATTAATATATTTACTTAATTGAGCAGTGTCAGTAATTAAATATTTAAATATATCCACTGGAATTGTGAAGTGATATCAAAAAGCTTCAAGACTAGAATTTCTTGGCATGTTCTTTAATCAATTGAAATCAGGCGACCGAATTGAAGAATTGTTGGCCAGTGGGCTTTCTGGATGAATTCATGTTTATTTGTACAATCACCAAAGTTAAGCAAAATCGGGCCTGGTCAGTACCTAGATGGGTGACCATTTTGGAATACCAGGTGCTGTAAGGTTGGATGTGTGTGTAGTCTAATGGGGAATGGCTTGGAAATGTTAATCAGAGAATCAAGTTCTTGTTGTGTTCATTATATTCACTTAGATGCAAAATATCCTTGGGAAAAGTATGAATCCTTTTCTCCCTCTTTCTATGGGTTAATTAGTAAGACTTTTATCACTAAAACTATCTCCAAAAAAATAAATAAAATAAAAATCGCATGCAGAATATTCAAATTTCAGCATTAAATAATCCATAGATGTTGATACATTGCTAAAACAACCAGCCAACCAAAATCCTTTTTATTTTTTATTTAGAATTTTGCACATTACTGCAATCTTTTATAAATCCACAAATTTGCTTATTAATCCAACAAAGCAAAAAAAAAACTTAATTTTTCAGAGGAAATTCTTTCAGCTTTGGATCCCATAACAGGACGGCAACATGTGTCCAGTGCTCTAGTCATTAAACAACTACGTACCGCTCTCCCACAAGTGGCTGTTTTCCAGTATTTTACTTCAAGTGCTGTGAGTCTGTCTTTTTTATTTTTTATGTTTGTTTCACATTGTCCATCATACAGAGCCACTTTGTTTTCTTCAATTCCTAAGATAAGGTTTTAAGTGTTTTGTACCTTGCAGATTTTTCGTGCAAGAGTTGTAGATGATACGTTCTGCAGAAATCTTGGGGATTTGCTGATCCATGTGAAAAGTATTGAGATTCATGGAACAAACATTGATGCTACGATTGGTAAGTTTCTTTCAAAACCAGAATGTTGTTAAAATAAAGAGATATAAACTTATGTCTTGTGATATAATCGCTTTATTTTCTTCAACAGAATTTAAGAGAAAAAAAATGGCTAATGTATAAATTCTATGAATTTGTTGTGGATTTGAATTAACCCACAACAAAGAAAAAGGCGAGAAAGGTTTTTAAAAATCAGAATATAGAATACTTTTATTTTCGTGTTTTTTATAACTAATTTTTTTGCAATGTGTATGATGAATGTTCTTACAGTCTTTGTTTGTAGTTTTTTAAGATGAAAAGAAATGTGAACCACTTACAAGGCTGTCTAAATGCTTTTGAACTCTGTCAAGACTTGAAAGAGAAGATTGGTAGCTCCAGCACAGATATGGCAACAATACACTACTTTTGGTTGGATCTGACTCTCGTAAAGATGGCAGGTGGAGTCAGGTACTTTCTTGAGCAGTATAAGGAGCTGACCATTTTTCCAGAATTGCTAGTGCAAGGTTGTATCTACAAGTTCACTTGAGGTCTGAGATATAAGAAAAAAATCTCTCTTCATCACATGTCTGGATGTATACGTGACACAGCAGTTAATAGCACAAAAAAAAATTGAATTGTTAAGCAGAGTTCAAATTCAAGCTGAAGCTGAAGTTCACACTGATGTCCTTAGAAAAGGCATGAATACATCTCTTCACCTTCTTCATGCACCATATTCTTTCAGGATGATGGTGATCATGGTTCTCCACAACTTCCTGTCTTTCATTGCTCTTTGTAACTTGTGACCCATCACCATCAATTCTGGCTCTTACAATTCAATGGCAGGTTACTTACTGTTTTTTTTCTCTGCTCTTATTTTTTTTTTTGGCTTTCTAACATCCTGTGAATGTTAGACTCTCTAAACCCTCTTTCCTCAGACATTTCAACTGTTTTCTCCCACCAGCTATGGATAAAATGGTAGGACAGTTTGGACTCTAACATTGGTCAAGCTCCTAGGCTCTGTTGAAGGAAAAAACTGAATTCAAAACTAAAGGAGACTACAGGAAAACCCTTTACTATCTTTCCCAAAAGGAGTCATCACAATTCAGATGTTAAAGTGAAGGCGGCTGTGGCGAGCCATGGATATCTACTTTTGCCTATGTTCTGAAAAACATGACATTAAAAAAAAAGTCCTTGAAGTATGATCTTTACTTTTACAAATTGGAATTAATCAAGAAAGCTCTCTTTAGTTTGTTGGATTATTTAGCATTAAAAGAGTTTTGGCACAACATCTTTAGAACTCATTTTGCATTACCCAGATCATTTAAAATATTTCTAATAGGCATTGACTTGTAACCTTTACTTGTCTATGGCTAGCACAAAAACAAGCCGTTTATCTCAACCTTGAAAAAATTTTGAAGCTAGTTCTACACAAAACTTTTTTTTTTTTAACTTGCATCTGACTAGCATCAGGTTGAGTAACTGCTTGGGAATATAAGGTGCTGTCAATCAGGATATGCAGGCAGTACAATGAATAACAGTTCAGAATTGAAAATCTGAGAGTGGAGTTCCAATGCCAGTTAGGTTCATTATATTCCCTTAAGCACAAATACTCTTGGGAAAGGTATTGAATCTACCTCATCTCCCTCCAACTAATAGTTAATTAATAGGTCTTGTTTCAGTAAATTCTTACTTTCTCCAGAAAAATTCTTACCTAAAAATATTTTCTGGCTTTAAATGACCTACAAAAGGGTTAATAAGCTGTAAAAAAAAAAAAAAACAATTCAATCAATCCTGGCATCATTTCAAACTGATACCACTCCCCACCTCAATATATCTAATCTATAATTATAAAAATGAATTATGAAAATTTCACTGAAATATGTTGGAAAATTTTCAAGTTGAGAAAATATGAGTTTTTATTGCTTTTAAGATTCTTTTGGAAATCTACAACTTTGTAAAAGTTTTATGGTTTTCCAGCGCTTTTAGTTACTCATGTGAAAAGTGTTACTGCTGTGTGTTGAAATACAGTGCTTCCAAATTGTGGCTGCATTCAAGCCTGTGAAACTTGCAAGTACATTTCAGTGCTTTCAGCCTTCAAAAATGGTCATGTCATATGGAGAAAGGGTGTGTCAGTTTAAACTGGCACCAGGAGGATATGATTTAAATATTCATCTCTTTTGTTTTCTTCCATCTCATCTCTTGCAGGACCTGGAAGCACGTCTGAATTTGTCAATGAGATTGTGTCAACAATCTATACAATCACCCAGCACCCAGTTCTACTACAAGAACATTATGATGTGATTACAGGAATTTTGTTAAGAACCTTAGTCGAGTTAACTGCTTGTCAGAACGGTAAGTTTTGCTAATACTCAAAGACTGAAATATTAACAAGATATTCCCCCCACCCAATTAATAAATGAGAATTTCTAATTAATTTTATCGAATTGATAGTTTCATGATTAAGAACATGAAGTTTTTAATTAAGCAAAAGATTTAATAACTTTTAGACTTACTATCTTGTTTCTTTTTCTTTTTTATCAGCTCCAACTCGTGAATCCTGCTTATGGTTAGTAGCTGAAATGGCATCAGTTTACCTTGGACATGATCTCACAGGCCGGAAAGGTGGACAGTTGACCAGAAAACTTCACAGCATGGTTGAAGAATATCTTCTCCCTCAGTAATTTTATTTTTGTTTTAATTTCTTAAAACTTACAATCCTATATATATCATCCTGCATGTTCATATGTATGACTATCAGTGCATAGTATCTGTGCCTGTCCCCCAGCCCTTCTTAGCTGGAAATGATTATGCTTTCTCACCAAGAAAACCCTATAATATTAACCAAGGTGGAATTGGAACAAAAAAAAAGGTGGGGCGAGTAAGGTTGGGAGAGTTATAGCAAGTGGAGACAGAAAAAAATGTGAGGTAGTAAACAGATGAAAGGAGTTTAGGAAAAGTCCTCAGCCCAACTAAGGAATCTCTTATTAGGAGCTACAAAAGAAGGGGAAATTGTGGAGAGCCATGATTGGCACGAAGCCTGTATTGGATGAGCATGAGAATGAATGGTAAAATGTGAATGTCTGTTTGTACTGTTTGTTTATATTAAATGTCTTAAAAAATATTATCTGCTATAATTCATTGCTTTTTAAAAGCTTCTTTTTTTTCTATACTGAAGTAATCATGGTTAGAAGAATAACTTAATTTCTTGAAATGGTTTGAAAAAGTAGCTTACTAGTAATGAACTGCTTTGTTCATTTTATTAGTCCTTGTTTTTTGGAAAGTTTCTCTCAACGTCTCACGTTGTGATCAAATAACAATTCCACGAATGGCACTATTCTGATTTTCAACATTTTTTTTGAACAGATGTGAACAAATCCTCTTGGATCAAGACCCTCTTCCAAGCTATGCTCTCAAACTGTTAGCAGTTTTGCTCAGTCATAGTCCGAGCTTTATCAAGCAAATCGCAAAGCACGGTCTTATTCCTGTCATCTTTCAAGTTTTAATAGTAAGTCATCTTATACATTTTGCCATTATTTTCATCTCCCCCAATCTTTAGGTCAAAATTTTTTTAGATGAATTGTTAACATTATAGAAGTCATTGTCTAGACCAGCATGCTCACATCAATTCTTGTCCTCAAGAAAGAAATTGGCCGTTGTACTTCCAAGTTACAGAATATAATAACAAACATCTGAAGAAGTCCAGAGAGTGCAATGACTGAAACACTGTCTCATTCCCTTCATATTCCATTAGTAAAAAGGAAATTCCACTCGGACAACTTCCCAAGAAACACTACTCTTCGGAACAGACTCCCAAGAGAATGCTTCCCCAATCACTACAATCTTAACCTCTTTGCATCTACGTTCAACAGTTATGTATCCTATATATGCTCATAATCTGCACTTATTTTCTCTTATATCCATGCAACAGCATCATTCTGGTATCCCTCTACATTGAGTGACTCTTGAGCCTAGTATTGATTGAGCATTCTGATCTGAAGGATAAAACCTATGTAGCATTGCAGCCCAGACCAGACACCAGGTTCATTCTCAGGGTGAATCTTCTTCCAGTCAAATGCTAATGGCTTAAAAAATAACTCTTTGGCCAGATTGTTACCCACAAAACAAAACCATGAGACAATTGTAGCAGTAGGCAAATTTTATTAATTTGTAACGTTCTGCTGTAGATGAGCAAGGCAGAGATAAACAGTCTAATGGGTATGTCTTCCTTTTTACATCACAGCAATAAACATACTCACATCAAAATATTATGCATCTGTTAAATACTACTTTTCTGTATACTTCAAGATTGATTTTCCTGTCCCACCAGTGCATAAATGCCCACCTTGATCAAGGTGCCCCTTATTGACTGGAGCCACTTGTGTAACAAAAGCGTCAGCTAGGTAGAATTTCTTCCCAGATCAAAATATTGTATGAAGGAGCCAAGTTAGAACTATACCATAGTCGATCTCGACCATATCACTGGATCCACTCTTATGTCAGGTTGGTCATCTGTGGAATGTTGTTGTCATGCAGAAAGTTCTGGCATCTTTCTGAAAATATCCTGTTTTCTTTAAGCAATGAACGTCTCTCAGTCTGTCTTGTAAGTCTACAAGCAGCAAGCTTTTCGCTTCCTAGAATAAATTTGTTGTCAATTATTGGAAGCTGATCTCTCCTTTGATCTAGCTTTAACAACTCGGAGGGGGAAAGCTAGCTGGTCACACTGAATGCCTTGAAAATCCAACTCTTCATGTTGGATGTGTGGGTGGTGTAATGGAAAATGGCTCAGAATTGTTACTTGGAGAGCAGTGTTCCATTTTCCCATTGTGTTATATTCACTTACATGCAAATAACCTTTGGAAAAGGTATGAATCCACCTCTTTTCCCCACCCCCAGCTATGTGTTAATTATTAAGACTTGTATTGCTAAACCATTATTACCTCAAAAACAAAATTCTGATAATCTAAAGATATTTTGTGGCTTTAAATAACCTTCAAATTGCTGATAAGCTGTAGAAAACAAATCAGTCAATCAAACAGTACAATCTTAACCTGTTCAAGTTTAGGGTCTTCCCAACACAACCCCATAAATTGTGCCTCTTACTTTGTAACCATCTACCTCTTGGCACCTTGTACAGGTGAACATCATTGTAAAAAAAAAAAAAAAAAAAAAAAATTGTTGGAGGAGATCAATGACAATGGCTGCATCTAAATCATGGAATTAGTCTTGACTCTTTTGATTATCTTCTGTTTGAGCTTCTCAAGTGACATCCCCGAAGCATTTCTACACAAAAGTCACTGTTGTTGCTGAAGTGCAAGAGAGGCAGTCACTTGGTGCTATATTCTTCACTCATGTACTAATGGGAGATGTGCATTTATCTTGATGGCAACAAGGTGGCAATGTAACAAAAGAGTAGTGCTACAATATGTACAGGTTTGTTTTTTAATTTTTTTCATCTCACAGATGTGTCGTCGTCTCTCTCTGTCTTTTCTACAAATACTTTCATGGTAATTGCTCTGCTGAGCTGCTTTCACTGGTTCCCAGACTTCATGAATTCAAGCGCCCTACGAGACTGGCATCCCACTCTCACCCTTACACTGTAGAAACTTTTAAATGTAGCCGTCACTTCTACTCCAATAGCTTCATACCTCACACCTCTCGTCTGTGGAACACTCTTCCCAATTACTGTTTCCCTGAGAGCTATAATCTCCAACTATTCAAATGTAATGTCAATCAACATCTCCAGTTACCTTGATCTATCTACTATCCCTCTCCTCATCCTTTCTTCTATCACTCCTATCTGCTCTCGCTCCAAATCTTCTGCAACCCCCTGCATCCTAGTGGCTTCATGCCTTGCTCAGGGCGTAATGCTTAAAAAAAAATAAAATAAAAAAAATAACAAATATATTGGCTTAGTAAATAGTTATATCTTACTTTATATGGATTTTATATTTACTAAACCAACATATTTATTACTCTACATTATTCCTTTATATAGGCAAGTGGCGTAATGGTTAGAACATTAGCATTCTGACAATGAGATCCAGATTCAAACCCTACCATGGTTTATTTGATTTATTTAGGTAGTAACTTTTTGATAATATCAGTCTATGGTGATGATCCCAAAATACCACTAGGAAGTGCCAGAAAACCATACCATGTGTTGACCCTCTAAGCTTGTGATATAAATTGGGTAGATGAAACTGTTTGGAAGCCATTGGAAGTCACAAGCCATCGTGACTGAGTTTTGAGCATACTAGCTTTGTTTAAATGAAATTGTGTGTTCTCTGCTTGAAACTAACTATTGATCTGCTCATCATAGCCAAAATATAAACCACAAGTTGGGTCTGTAGGTGTTGAAAAAAAACGAAATATGCCTGAGGAGGCATCTGCAACAGGTATTAGCTAGCTACCTTTGGAAATGGGTTGCCAGCCATTGCTTACTTCTGTCTTATTTGGCAGACATTCTTCATGTTTCAGCCTAATCTTGGCTTCTCATTTTCCATCTTTGAGCTGTTTAAGAATTTAAACTTTCTTTCTCTCAATTAAACAGAAAGCTAAAATTCTTCAATATTCTTGTATTATTTCAAACTATTGTTCTCTTCTTAGTTGATATGGATGTTATTATAGACACAATGTTTCGACCAAGTGCACTCTGGTCATCATCAGTTATCTGTCGATTGGCTGATATGGGATATCTGTTGATTGTCATAATTTGACAAAATCTCACAATCAACAGATATCAAATCAATGGACACCTGATAACGACTGGAGATTACTTGGCCAAAACGTTGTCTGTATATCTGTCAATATTTTGGAGATAAGGTATTGTAACTATTTATACTGTTTACATTGTTTAGACTGTTCTTTTCTTTATTGTCATATTCACAACGTTTCGGCCTTTGTATGCTCCATCCTTCTTCAGGTTATATACGTTAGAATTTTGAACTGAACCCTTTATTTAGTCTACCAGGGAAGACTGTTCTAGTTTCACATGCCGTTCATCTTCCAGATATCTCAGTTTCAGTTATTTCCCTTCAATAACTCAACTCTCCAAGTTGAAAAATGGAAATAAGTGGAAATAAATTCCTGAAACTGAGATATCCAGAAAAGGCCTGGCACATGGAACTAGAACAATCTACCCTACTGGACTAAACAAAGGGTTCAGTTCAAAATACCAGCATATATCACCTGAAGGCTGGAGCATACAAAGGCTGAAATGTTGGGAATAATCAATAAAGATGAGGACAACAGTCCAAACAATGACAATAACATCTATGTGCTATTATTTGAAATAATAAAAGAATATTGACAATTCATCTCTGAAATGAAATACTAAATTACTTGATTTATTTTTCATATATTGTTGTCTTCAAATTTTTTAGTTCAATTCTAGTATACTAATGCATTCTTTTTGTTTTTGTTTAATAATATATAGGATTACCAACATAATCCTCTTTGCAGTTCAGTGAAGACAATTGTAAAGATTCTTAATTGTATTGTGGGTCAAAGAGATACGGATATGAATGACTTGTATGAACAAGGTAAGTTAAAAAAAAAAAAAAAAGGAGTAGTATTTTATACAGAATAAACTCTGAGCTTTTTCAACAATTTAAAAGTATTAACAATTCAATATTGAAACACACACAAATATTTCTTTCATTCTGATCTGAACAAGCTTATCTAACAATGACAAAACACGTAATCAAGTCAAGTTTTTCACTTGTCAGTATATATATATATATATATATATATATAGTGTATATTTAGGCAGCAATTTTTCATTAATGCATGTTTCATTAAATAACATAGACAAGTTTTGTCTATTTATTTTAAATAAGTTCCTTTCATATTGTCTGATAAGCTTAATCAATTATCGTTGTAACGAAAAGGAAAACACCATATTATAGATGTTTAAATCAAGAAAGCTCCTATACTTAAGCCATTATCAAAGATTTCAATTTCAATAAATCAAACAGCGGACAAAACAACAATGCTAGTCCGCCCTTTTTGCATGAAAATTTCGTAACATGACAAACTCATATATTTGAAATTTGGATGCAGCAAGAGCAGACTTAATACATTGTTTTTTCATCCGTGTGGTTGTTTGATTTATTGAAATTGTCATCTTTCGATATATGAGTTTGTGTAACTTGAAATTTTAGGTTGGATTTAACTATCATTATCAATATGGTGTTTTTCCCTTCGTCTTTCAAACAATAATGTGATTAAGCTTATCAGACAATATGAAAAGAACTTATTTTAAAATAAATAGACAAAACTTGTCTATATTATTTAATGAAACATATATATATATATATATATATATATATATATATATATATATATATATATATATATGGTACTATTACCCACTTCCTTGTTCAGTATTAATTGACCATAAGCCAGTACTTTGCTTGAAATTTATGATCTTTCCCACCAGTTTTCATACAATTACCAAAGTTAAGCAATTTTGGTACTGGTCAGTACCTGGATAGGAATACCAGGTACTGTAAGTTTAGATGTGCAGGTGGTGTAATGGATAATGGCTTGGAATTGTTAATTGGTGAGCTAGAGTTCCAATTCCCATTGGGTTTGTTATATTCACTTACACACACGTACCCTTGGAAAGGTCTGAATCACTCTCCCCAGCACCTATAAGTTAATTAGTAATTAGTCTTGTATCACTAGACCTTTATTATCTCCAAATTCTCCAATCTAAAAATATTTTTTGGCCTTAAATAACCTTTAAAGCTGTAGAAAATGAATCAATCTATCTTTCTCTTAAATCGATTTTTCAAGAAAATAGGTTTCTCAAGTCCAGTAGTTATTGCTCTTTCCAGTATTGAGAGGGGGAGCTTCCTTACCTTTAGTTTGAAACAGTGTAGGATGTCAATATCTATATTATCTTATTATTCTCTCTTTGAATTACATGTACTATCCATTTTAGTTGCTACTGCTGTTGAAAGTCCTCAAGTGATATCGTTGAATATGACAATCTTAACCTCTTCAGCCCATATAAATGACTTGATGAAATAATCAGCTGCAATAAACAGAAAGTTCCCTCTTTTTCAGGTTTCATTGACCAACTGATTGGACTGATTATGGCTGTTGTTCCCTGTTGCCTGGACGAAGGAGACACGAGATATAAAATGTCAGTGGAGATGCTGCAGAATCTACTCAATACACTTCAGGCAAACTTGAAATATTTGTTTGATGTTGTCAAGAAAGCTATCCAGGTTGGTCTTGCATTACGTTTTAGACTTGATTCAATAGAATGTGAATGCACAGTTTTACCTTTGCTTTCTATAATTCTTCGGCTGGCCATGCAAAAACCACATTGCTTTTCAAGAATGTTATCCAGTATTTTAAAAAGAATTTTGATTTTATTTTATGCATGCATATAAATGTCAATTTTTTTTATGTCTTTGCAAATATGGGTGCACCATCAATGATATGATATGATATATAGGTGCACCTCCAAATCTAGTGATGACCAGAGATTGGCAGCTGATCTCTCATCTGATCCAACTCAGTCCAGGGGAGAAAAATTGGATGGTCAAATTCAATGCCTCAAAAACAAAACTAGTTACATTCATCATTGCTAGTCGGACCCAAACTACCACCAGTCATGATGAATGGATGTCCCCTTGGGCAAAGCCCCTGCCTTCAGTGACTGTTGTGCCTTAAACTCACCCCAGCCCACAAGTAGAATTTGTACATATGATCCATCATAAGGATACATGAAAAATGGTCAGTTCCTGTACCACTCCAGTAAGTACCTGACTCCTGGTACTATCCTCTACCTTTACAAGAGCCAGATCAGGCTTAAAATGGATTACTGTTGTCATATTTGGGCAGTAGCTGCCCAGTCCTCACTTTCCAGTCTTGATAGTATCCAAAAACATCTCTGCATCCTTGTCGGTGACAAATTATTTTTCAAACTGCAACCCCTTCTTTCACAGATGGAATGTGGCAAGCCTTTCACTGCTCGATTGCTATTTCATTCTGCATTCCTTGGTTCCACCAGTTCAAACCTTCATGGCTAGGACCTACCATGCTACTCACATTGTATCAAACAACCTTCAGTCTCCCTGTTTTCTCTTTGGTGAGAAATTCAACTCAAGCAGCTTCTTCCTGTGTACCACTGCTATGTTGAACCGACTCCTTACAGGATGTTTCCTTGATCACTACAATCTTAACCTGTTTCAGTTTTGGATTAACTATTATCTTCCCAACATTCATATAAAATGTGCTTCTTACACCACAACCCTCTACTTTGAGTGGCTCCTGGGCTTTGTGCAAGGTGAACCTAACTGTAAAAAAAAAAAGTTTCTCAACAAGCATCTTTGTTAGTAAGGCTGTAAAGCCAAAGTATCTAATATATTAGATTGCTTAAAATATTTTCAAAATTTTTAAGATTATTGGGTAGTTAATAAAAATTTTATATATATATATAGACATTCATATTTTATTCAAGTAATTTCTTTTAGCTCTGATCTCCTTACTTAAATTTCCCAAACCTCAGGTAGTTGATAAATCACTCAACACATAAAAAACAACCCCTCCATGTAAAAATAAAAAATAAATATGCTTTTCTGTGATATTTGAATCTAATTTAATATATGTTAAAATTCACATTAATTAAACTTTCAATGATAATTTTCCAAAAATAAATTTCCAGAAAAGTATATTTAATTTTTAAACCTGTCAATATGAACCAATTTATAGATTTTACAGATAAGGAGAGAAAAATATTTTAAACAATTTAGATTCAGTTTGAAATACACCAAAGTATTTTGCTTATTGGAAAGATTAAAATTTTGTCTAGTAATTAGAATTAAAGCTTCAAGAAAGACTTTTAATTTTTTTAAAATGCATTTTAAACTATTTTTAATGTTTATAAAGACATGTTATGTGATTTTATGTGAGATTTATTTTCTGAATTTTTTTTTTTTTACTTTGGATGTACTGCCATATTTTCTAATATTTCAATTCTTTCTTGTTTTTTTTTTGTTTTTTTTCCTAAAATCTTCCTTTTCTTTGTAGGCTAAAAAGCACGGCGCTGAGGACATGAAAGAAAGCCACCATGCTGAACAGTTGCTGCTTCTAAACAAAACATTTATTGAACTTGATTCCATCCTCACACAATTGGTAAGGCTTAACAGTCCACTTATTAATTAGACTTTTCATTGCCACTCCATATAAGATCCTATTGATCAAATCATTCAAATCTTTTTCTTTGATATCAAGTGGCAGGTTTTCTCTTCTATGCAACAGGCAACAATATTTGTTGGTGATTTCTGTTTCTGTCAGTCTGAATTTTGTTTTTTTCCTTGTCAAACCCTGAGCTAACTTTCAATTCAATAGGTTGAGTTCACAGGAAATGGACAGAAGTGACGAAAAACAACAACATAATTCATTTCAAGTAAATGATAGTAACCAAATTCTCTGTTTTTAATTCTTTTTCAACTAAGTAATAATATAACTTCAATATAAGCTGAATTTATAAGTCTGCCTTTTATCCATGCATTGATTATTGTCGTCACATCTGGTCTGTTGTGTTTGCTATGTATTTAGGGATTCCTGATAAAATCTGGCTTACAGCCATATCATGTTGAAACTAGAGTTCTTGTACAATCACCAAAGTTGAGCAATGTCAAACCTGGTCAGTACCTAGATGCGCAACCATTTAGGAATACCAGGTGCTGAATGAATGGGTGCTGTGATGGATAACAATTCCAAATTGGAAGTCTGAGAGTTGAGGAACAATTCCAGCCCGGTTCAATATATATTCACTTATGCGTAAATGCCTTTGGGAAAGATATGAAACCACCACTTCACCCCCAAGATATGGGTTAATTAGTAGGATTTATATTAGTAAATCATTATAATCTCCAAAGATAAAAATATTTTCTGGTTTTAAATAAACTGCAAAGGGTTGATAAGCCATAAAAAAATGAAACTAGTCTTGAAAAAATCCAAAGAATCTGCAGTGTTAGTGAATAACCCCAGTTACTGACTGAGCATGCTGTTGCTTAACTTCATTGATTGGGAGAGAATTGGTGTTTTAATGTGATATAGCTGTAAGCCCCTGGCTGTTCGGCTGATGGATTGCCAAGCATCCCCATAAAAGGAAATAGCTAATTATCCATTTTAATTATCATGCACATATGTCACAAACCCAAAACCTGGAAGTATTTGGTTCAAGAATACAAATCTGGAATCTAAGATAGCATCAAATCTTTGGGTAGCAGATAAAAAAGGATGTTATTGTTGTCAAGTGTAATCTTTGTAAGGTTTGGCAAAGGTATCGAGACCCCTTCACTGTAGCAGAGATTTCCTTCATTCACAGATGGGGGCAAGTACTGCAGTAACAGCAGTTGGGGTTTTCCTTTTGTCGAGAGCTTAATGTAAAGAGTTCAAGCAAATGACATTTCTCAGAACTTTATGCACAGATTGTCTTTTTAATATTTTATTTCTGTTTTTTCTCTTTTTCAGTTATGTCACAATGATTGTGACATTCAAGAACTTGCTACAAAATCCTTGTCACTGATGGCACAGCTTTTTGGCGGAGAAGACAGAGATGCCCTATCTCAAGAAAATATGGTCAGTGTTTGCCACATTCTGGGTTTTGTTTTCTTCATTATTTGAAATAGAATATTCAAAACTTATTTTTGTTGTGTTTTTACTTTGTTTTTGTTTTAGAAACAAAATTAGACAGTTTTCAGTTTTGGCCTTTGTCAGTTTTTAACATTCAGAAAAACATGCCATGTAACATGGAATAAAAATAAATTTCATGAGTTAAAAATCCAAGTGGTTAATTTTGCTTTCTTTCAGAAAAATTGTCCAAAGTATTTTCTTTCATTTGCCTACCACTTGTCGATTTATTATTTTAAACAAAATGATCAAGATATTTTTGAAGAAATAAAAAAAAAAATAAATGGTAATTGTTCTGAGGAACTTTCCTCTGTGGCACCTAGACTTTATGAATTTCAGCTCAGTACTCGATTGGATGCAAGGTCCCATTTTACTTAGTTAAAATGGCTAGATGTAACTGTAAGTTCTACATGAACAATCAAATTCTTCTATCACACTTTTTGCTTGTGAAACTTAGTTCTGGCTTCTTGCTTCCCTGTCAGCTTTGATCTTCAAAAATTCAATGCAATGTCAATCATGATCTTCTGACTTCTTAATTGCTGTTCTTTTATTGTTCTGCCTGCTTAATAGTGTTATTCTTTTCTCATATTACCTAACACTCAGTCACCCCTTGAGTCTTAGTGACTTTAAATTAAGCAACTACATTACAACTAAGATGAATGTCTCTTGTTCTCAATAGCAATGTGTATATGAATGATAATTCCTTGTCTCAAAGATTCCTAAAAGCAAAAGAAAATGACCTTTCATTTTCATTATCTTTGGCAGGTGTTTTTTTGTCAGGCTTTGCAAACTGCTGACAGCAAAAGGCAAAAGGTCATTCTGAGGATTATTAAGCGTTTTGTGAGTACAAAGAATTTGCATCTTTCTTTTCATCTTCTGTTATCATTTTATTAAAATCATAAATATTGGTTGGCAGTTGATTTTAACATGGCAAGTTTTCTTTTAGGTCACTGCTGATAAGTGCCATGCCGACCACCTGACACAGAATGGATCAGAGCTTCTCTCCATTATTCAGTCTCTTTGTCAGAGAGCCAGGTAAGATATTTGGGTTTGGAACTGCAAGTTTTTCTCTCTCCTTTTCTCCCCTCTCTCCTTTTCTCCTCTTTCTCTCTCTCTCTCTCCTTTTCTCCTCTTTCTCTCTCTCTCTCTCCTTTCTCTCTCTCTCTCTCCTCTTTCTCTCTCTTTCTCTCTCTCTCTCCTTTTCTCCTCTTTCTCTCTCTCTCTCCTTTTCTCCTCTTTCTCTCTCTCTCTCCTTTTCTCCTCTTTCTCTCTCTCTCCTTTTCTCCTCTTTCTCTCTCTCTCTCCTTTTCTCCTCTTTCTCTCTCTCTCTCCTTTTCTCCTCTTTCTCTCTCTCTCTCCTTTTCTCCTCTTTCTCTCTCTCTCTCCTTTTCTCCTCTTTCTCTCTCTCTCCTTTTTCTCCTTTTTTCTCTCTCTCTCCTTTTCTCCTCTTTCTCTCTCTCTCTCCTTTTCTCCTCTTTCTCTCTCTCTCTCCTTTTCTCCTCTTTCTCTCTCCATTTTCAAAAATAATATTAAATTTGATTACAATCTCCACTTCCTGTTTTCTTATAATTCCATTATGTTGATGTACATCTTTTTATCACCTTTATTGTAATAACAAGTATTACTTGTTCAAACATTGTCTATTAACAAAAGCAGTTGGAGTTCCATTTTTTCCTTAATGTTTTTTCACTCAACAATAGTAGTCCTTGCTTTGACAGATTATTGTAGACCACTGCTGCTTCTGCCAACCAAGTTTTTATTTTTTTTTAATTTGAATGAATTAATTTTAAGTTTCTATGTCTTGTCTCCAAGTGAATAGGAACAATAATGTTTGCAATTGTTCAAGGTTTCATAAAATAAATCAAGTATTTTTCTTAGTTTTATTTCAGGTTCTAATGGACCCAGGTCTACCATCTCTCTATTGTCACACCATAGGGGTTTATTATTCTAGGGTTTAAGAACAGTTTAACATATTTTGGCAAATTAACTACAAATATAATGTTGTTTTTTGTATTGTTTTTCTTTATACCAAATGAACATTTTTTTCAGTTATTTGCAATTATTATCAAATTCTTGTGAATACATGTTAATTTGAAAATGAAAGTATTAGCATTAAAAATTGTAATTTGTCTGTATTTCTTGAATGGGGAATTATCGTTACATTCAGTTGAACTCAATGTCTTCATCTTTGTTTTTTTACTATCATGTTTTGGCTGTTGTGCCTTCTGGTCTTATTGGATTACAGCAACATCACATTGAAACACTTGTTCGCATACAATCACTGAAGTTGAGCAATGTTGAGCCTGAATGGGTGACCACTTGAGAATACCAGATGCTGTAAGCTTGGATGTGCAGGTGGTGTAATGGATAATGACTTGGAATTGTTAATCAGAAAGCAGTTCCAATTCCTATTGGATTTGTTATATTCACTTATGCACAAATACTCTGAGGAAAAGTATGAATCCACTTTGTCTTCCCTCCAGCTATGGGTTAATTAGTAAGACTTATATTGCTAAACCATTATTGAAAAGAAAATTCTTACAACCTAAAAAATATTTTCTGGCTTTAAATAACCTGCAAAAGGTTGATAAGCCATAGAAAGCAAGTAAAAAAAACAAAACAAACAAAAACAATTCTGGTCTTATTCAGGTATGTGTTGTTCCAGGTAACCTTCAAGGGATTTTGAACAGAACCGTATATTTACTCTATAGTGATAGATTATTCTATTGTCCATGTCTAGAGATAAATTTTCTTGCAGTAACTGAGCAATATTAAGAGAAAAGTAAATAGAAACATAATGACATGATATCCCTAGACATGGACAGCTGAATAAAAACAATCTATCCCCATAAATGAAATAAAGGGTTCAGTTTTTTTAAAAATCCTGCGGGTTACCTGAACCGACATACATTTTGTGATAACAACAACAAAGATGAGGACATTATTTTGACTAATAAAAAAAAAAAAAAAAAAAATTATGAAACTTGCCAAGTTTATGATTGGGAAATTAAAGAAAATTTTTTGTTTGTCTTCCCCATTGCAGTTTTTCTATTTTTATTTATTTTTTTTTCATTTCATTTCATGTGACCAACTTTCTTTGCAGTTCCAGTGCTGATGTTGCCATTACATCCCTGGCATCAGATATTCTGAAAATTGGAAGAGTTTGCAGCCTTAAGTGAAATCAAAAAACAATTCTCCAATAATCAAATAGTGTTTTTTGAATTGAATTCTTTTTACAAATCATATATATATATATATATATATATATATATATATATATATATATATATATATATATATATGTATGTATGTAATGAGTGTATGCAGTTCTGTATTTGTAAGAAATGTATTCTTTTTATGTCTGTTTAGAAAGTATTTTTCCTAAAAATCAAGAGTGCCTCATTCATGACCAATATGTTTCTTCTAAAAAATATATTTTGTTTCAATTCAGCCTGTTATACTAATAGCTGGATTGTTTTTCCATCTATTTATTTCTTGATTATTTTAAGGAATTGTGAATTTGCTGTTTTTCTTTCTTTCTAATAACAGCTGTACACTTTGTAAGAAAGTTTAACAAATTAGTATATTTCAATTATGATGTTAACAAATCATAAGATTATGAAAGTTGTTTTCTGTTAAATTCATTATCATTTTTATTTAAAGATTTTTCTTCCATTTTAAATAAAAAAAAATCATTTTCCTAGGATATATTGAAAAAAAGAAAAAAAAAAGTGTTTAAAAAGATAATAATAATCTTAAATTTCATGAATTATATCTGTATTTATTGATGTCTATGCTTGACTTTAATTTTACAGTTCGGTTTTATCAACCAAATAGCTATTAAAAAAAAGAGAACAGAATTTCTTTATAATCTTACAATAGTATTATGTATTGCTTTTTTATAACCATTTTGAAGTGAAAGAAGAAAAGAAATCCTCAGTGTAAAGCAACCGATTCTTTCATTTCAATTTTGTCGTCTGCTTCTAACATTCTCTTTAATAGTTTCTTTTGAACTGAAGAGCAATTCATTTTATCAACTGTAAAGATTCCGTCCTCAGATTTCTTATTCCCTTCACTTATCAGTATTTTCAAATGTTCAACTTTTACGCTGTCGCAAGAGGGTGCTGAAAAGTTTGCAACTCAACCAAGAAGAGACTTTTAAAAAATTCTCAAATGTTTGATGATTTTTGTCACATTATAAAAAGTTTTCCAACACCCCAACCTATATATTATTACTGATCTAGTTTTTTTTTCTCTTTCTTGTATTTATGGTAGGGTGGGGGAGTTCTATAGTTGAAAAGCAGTTTATTCTTGACCCAATTTTTTTTTTCTTTATACCTGTAAATCCTTTAATAATAATATTACTTTTGTAATCAATAAAACTTACAATAAAATGATTCCACCTAAAAATGTGACAATAATTATTGATAAATGATGTTTTTTTTAATGTTTTCTCTCTTGGCTCATTTCCTCCCCTTATTTCTTAATGAAAATCATTTCTCTTTTTTTGAAGTTAAATGTTTACCCAAGTAAGTGAGGATTCAAAAGAAATTTCTGAATTCTTCTATTTTATTTATTTATTACTTTTGGCAATATATATATATATATATATATATATATATATATATATATATATATATATATATATATATATATATATATCCAAAAGTAATATATATATATATTCATTAAATATGACAGACAAGGTGTGTTGATTAAGTTTTTTTATATAATTTCTCATGATCTTATAATTTTTTTTCTTTTCAAAAGATAAATTATACAAAAACTGTCCAAATGTTATATTTTCTGAGTACTTTCGGCTATACATTTAGCCATTTTTAAGGATGAAATTTATTAACTGGAAATGGATTGTTGTATGTATTTATTATTATAGAATGTTTTATTTTCAAAAACACAGTTAACATAATGGAAGCCTTATTAATAAAAAACACCAACACTTAATAATATCAACTATGAACATGGACACAATATGTTGACTGTGTTTTTGAAAATAAAACATTCTATAATACTAAATAAATACATACAACGATCCATTTCCAGTTAACAGTTAATAAATTTCATCCTTGAAAATGGCTAAATGTATAGCCAAAAGCACTCAGAAAAATATAACATTTGGTCAGTTTTTGTATAATTTATCTTCTGAAAAGAAAAAAAACTTATAAGATCATATGAGAAATTATATGAAAAAAAATTAATCAAAGCATCTTGTCTATCATATTTAATGAAGCTTGCATGAAAGAAGGATTGCTACCTGAATACACAGTGGCATGACTTTGAGTTTTCATGCACAAGACAATTTTCAGGTGCTGAATTGAATTGAGTCTCAATACAGGACCAGAAGACTGCATTATGCATGTAACTCAGTCATGGTACTGGTGAGGGTGGGGATGTACATTTATTAATATATAGTTTATAGCTTTGTTATTTTGCAATGAGCACTATTTTCTTAACACCAGCACTCAGTGTGCAATATTATACTATATATTTTACTTTTGTAAAAGTAATTTTTTGTATGTATTTGTTTATCTTGCAAGTTAATATTTTTTTTATTTTATTTAATTTTTTTCATTTTTTAAAAAAAATTTTTATTTTATTTTTCTTACTTGTTTTTGCCATCATGCACACACATGCACTTGTCTTGATATAGGCTTAACTCAGCCAAATATCTTCATTCCATCTACTCATGCAAACAAATTAAGCCAAATCAAATATTTTTGTTTCTCCTTTATCCAAAAAGCATGGTAACTCTTTAATCTTATCAAAATACACAACTAAATGGAAAAAAAAAAAAAAAATCTCCATCTTTCAAGCCCTTTTTCTCTTTTGGAATTCATTCATATCAATTCTCTCTCTTTCTCTCTCATCCTGCACAACAGAATAATACAACTTTGTAAATACAAAAACCAAAATATCACTCGATTCATTCTATTTTTTATATTTATTTATTAGCATCCCTAAACTCTTTAAAATCATATCTAGAAGAAATTCTTTCTTTGCTACTGTTAGGTCCTTTTTCAATACATTGTACAATACAGAATTACCATAGACAGTGGCAAGATTTTACAAGATAAAAGTAAACTAAATTATTCTGGAATTAACAACCAAACATGGATATATCTGCTGAATTACCACTCTCCTATTAAAAAATAATCCGTCCATTAAAAATGAAGTAAATTTTGTTTTCTTAAGGGATTTATTTCAATTGTCATTTTTATCGTTAGGGGAAAAAAAAAATTTTTTTTTAGTAATTTAATTTTCCACCTAACAGTTTTTGTTTTTATTAACTCCACCAAAGCATCAGCTGAATAATATATATATATATATATATATATAACGAAATGAAAGAAGTCTAAGAATTATTTTAATATATGTATTGTTTGTACATTATTTTTATAGATACAAATATCTAAGTAAATGCTCTGTTTATAATAAACAGCATTACCAATATTTACCGGCCTGAATTTATGAAATTTCTTGGACATTCAGGCCAGTAAATGCTATTAATACTTTATATTATAAACGGAGCATCTACTTAGATATTTGTATCTACAAAAATAACACATACACACACATATATATATATATATATATATATATATATGTCAAAATTATGTTAACACTTAAATAGTAGAGAAATAATCTAATTATTGTTAATATAATGATGTTAACATAATTTTGACTAACCCTGACTATACATAACATAATGAAATTATTTACTGGGAGTCTATTGTCCTCATCTTTCTTGTTGTTATAACGTTTCAGCTGTTGTACTCTCCGGCTTTTATCAGGTGTATGTCGATCCAGGTAACTTACAGGGAAATTCAAATTGAAACCTTTAATTAATCTACGGCGGTTCCACTACCCATTTCTAAGGATATCTCGTCTAGTTCTTATTTTTAGTAATGCTTATTTATTGCTCGCTGTGTTTCCATGGAGTCCACATACACAAAAATAGCAAAGTGGATTAAAGCATTGGTTCCTGAATTTGGTGACCTAGTGATTGTGAGTTCAATCCCTGGGCTGGGCAGTGAGTACTTGAACTCATTGAAAATGGGGCAAGTAATAATGGAGCAGTAATAAAAAATAAGAACTAGATGAGATTACCCTAGACAGGGGCAGTTAAACAAGAATCGTCTCAACCCACCTCCACCATAGATTAAATAAATGCCTCATCATTCAAGTATCTTAATATGTTACTTATGTAAATGAGGGCCTTTGGCAGAGTTTGAATCTGTATTCTTCCTTCTAGAGGAAACCACTGTTAAATGCAGTAATACTTTCACTTGCTCAGCCATGGAAAGCTTCACATTAAGTCCAGTTACACTGTTTGAACAAGCAACGTGCATCTTTTCACTGGGGTGATTGGACATTGCTTGCCAGTGAAAGTTTTCCATGGATGAGTGATCTAAAGCATGCTGGGCTTAATGGTGGTTTCCACTACAAAAGGAGGAACCAGATTTGAAACCTGCTGAGAGGCACATTTTCCTCATTAAGACTCTTGAATGCACAAGTTGGTAGACATTTTAACATTTAAAAGAAAAGAGAAAAAAAATAAAAAGATGTCTTCTCAAATACATGTGTTCACTAAATATAACATTTAATAAGAAATGTACACACACACAAAATATAATATATATATATATATATATATATATATATATATATATATATATATATATATATATATATATATATAAATTTCATTGTATATTTATCAGTACTTTTTTCCTCTTGGCTTTATCAACTGCAAGCTATAAGCCTCATTTACATGAATATAAATTCCTCCCATTTTTTTTTTATCCACACATACTGACTTTCTATAGAAGCTGTAGTTCCTGGTTTTTGCAAGAACAACCAAAAGTACTAACTATGTACTAATAAGTAAATACTACAGATCCCTCTTTTGATAATATTCACTAATTTTAATTTTATCGGTTTAATTTCACTGATTACATGGAATTTTAATTGATCAAATTTGCTTTCTAATATTGACAGTTGGTTCATCAATATATCATAATGCACAATTTCCTTAGAAATGCAAAACTATGCAGTTTATGATTTGGAGCTTTTCTTGAATTAACCATTAATTACATTTTATAAAACCATTATCAAAACATTGTACAAAACTATCATTGTTGCTGCCAGGTAAATTAGTGTGGCAAGAAAATTTTCCTCTTCCTTTGCTAGGTCTCATCATTTTACAGGTGAAATTACTCCTAGATGTTCTTAATTAGGACAGCAAGCAAATACCCAAATTTCAGCTACATTTTTAGTTTGTTATTTGGGTTTTTTTGGGGGGGGGTGTTTGTGTGTGTGGCCACTTCAGAACCGCTAACAAGATTTGAGAAATGCCTTTGGCCTTGGCCCACTTATTCTTAGTAAATTAGAGATTGATTCTTCAAGACAATTCTTTGTGAAGGCAGTTTAAAAAAAAAAAATATAATGAAAACTTCTGCAGCAGCTGTCAAGATAATTTACTAATGTAAAACAACACCAAAAATATAATCCCAAGTGGTTAGATAAACTAAAAGATATTGATCTAAAAGATCAGCCATTGGAACATCAGCCAGTATCTGCATAATCTTCTTGATTATGAAACCAGAATTATTTTCTGGAATGAAAATCAGTTATTTATTTTAAATAATTTTTATGCCTTAATAGATTTTTTTTTTTTTTGCTTTACTTTTTCTATAATTATTTCCATGTTAATTATTCTGATGAGCTTTCCTCTTTGGTATCTCAACTTTATGAATTTAAGCACAGTACTGGATTGGCAGCTAAGTCTCATCATTTTACAGGTGAAATTGCTTTAGATGTTTCTTTTCTCACTTGTCAAACTCTTTTGGCTTGCTTTCCAGTCAACTTTGCATTTAAATTTTTGAACATCAATGTCAATTGTCATGTTTTGTTTTTTTTTGTTTTTTATATTCTTTCACGCTCAGCAACCCTGTGTGTCTTAGTGGCTTTATCACTTTGCTTGGGGGTGAAATGATTAAAAAAAAATATTTTAATATTTAAACTATTTCAATCACACTACTTTTTCTTTACTTTCCTCCTATTAACATCTGCTGACAAGTAGGATCAAACATCACTTCCAAAAGAAACTGTCTGATACTGATTTCTCTACATAATGCATGCCTCTCTACCTTGAGAGGCTCTTGAGCTTTGTATTAGGTGAACAATGACATAAAAAATAATCTTTTCCTAAACTTGACTTTTTGTAAATGCATTTTCTATTTATATTTTGTTACCAACTAAATATTGAATATAAAAAAAATAATTTTAATGTTTAATTAAGTCTGCTTGATCACAGGACTAATTAACCATTATTTAATTTTAGCAAATTTGAAACTTGTGGCTAATATTAATTAAAATAAATCTTTTTACTAAAAGATGGAAGGATATGATTCAGGTTTTTGCAATTATCACTAATGTTTTAAGCTTATCCATGTATTGTTTCTCTGTTAATAATTGATTGACACAGTAGAGGCTTTATATAATGGAAAGGATTTGGATTCTTAAAACTCCTTTTCTAGAGAGTTTTTAAATCAGGTGTGGACTTTTTTTTTTTTTCCTCTCACTCTCTCTCTCTACTCCCATTGTTTTTTGTTACTATTGGAATTGCTTTATAAATTCTTTGTGTATCGGTGGAAAATGAAGCCACTTTTTATTAACTGATTATAATAAATTTTTTTCTTTTTCAAAAAATGTCTCCACTTGTGTGTACGTGTTTTTTTTTTACTTTTCAAAAAATTATACTGTTGCGGACCAGTGTACGCATTGATAAACATGTGTGTCTCCTGAAATGCCCACAACAACTATGGCAGACTCATAGATGTAAGTCCACCTAAAGAAATGTAAAGAAACAACAGGAACTGATATACAAACAAATAAAGTATTATAAGTGATGAAGACAATGTGTGTAACAAATGAATGTGGAAACTTTTTGGTCCAAAGTATGTGTAGTCAGTGAATGTGCGTACGTATGCGCATTATGTATTGTTTGCATTTCCCTTTTTGGGAAACACGTAATCTTCCAAGAGATTTACATGTTGTTGCATAAGCAGAAAAGTAAGAAGAAAGAGGTAAAATTTTATTACAGAGTATTTATAATGGCAGAAAGCATCTCCTAAGAGCAGTTTCAAAAATCAGGAGGAAATAACCTGCCAGTACCAATTTTTTTTACAAGTTTTAGTTTATCAAAAGTTTGATATATTCTGTTGAACCCATTTTATTAACTCTCCATTAGTATCATGTTTGTGTTTAAACATCATACAAAATATTTGGACCTTGATACCTGTTAAGTGGCAAGTCAAATGTTCATAAATACATTTATCTGAATACATCTGTCAACTAACCGCAAAGATTTTCTGGTTCAAGTCTGTAGGAATCCTTCTACTCAGTTTTTCGTTGAATATTAAAATTTGGAGTGTCGGGATCCAATACATTAATAAAATATCATTACAGGGTCGCTCATAATTTGGCCGTCTAGAATAATCAAACGCTATTCATTGAAGGAATAAAATTCAGTAGAAAAGACAACATTTCAACAAATAAACATTGATTTAATATAATGATAAGAATACAAAAAGTTGATAATAGATTGGAAAGTAATGTCTTTTGTTTGGGTTGTTAAAGTTCTGGAATAAAATTTAAACTGTCTTTGTGTATGTGTGTGAGAAACAATAAAATGTTGTGATATGTGTTTGTATGAAAAAGTCAACATGTGTGCGTGATTCATAATAAAAACGGATACGAGAGATACGAATTGTTTCTTACTGTTGGCGGTGTTGCCGTGGTCTGGAGTTTGTCAACGCTGTTGTTTTTGACATAAGGTCATCAGCGAGAGGTGTGTGTAGCTTGCTGGCAGCCGCGTGTATATTGTTTTGGGAATAGATTTCGTATGTTTTTATACACTTTTTCCGAACAATATCGGCTCCAGAATTAAATTATTTATTTATTCCTAATTGGCCCTAAGAAGTCATGTGGTATGTCTTCTACTACGTCCGTACGATATTTGGTCAGTATCTACCTAAAAATGATGATAACTAATACAACAAACATTCTGATTTGTAATCTATGATTTTATTGGTGTGTTTTAAGATGTAAGTGTTTTCTTGAGTGTGATTGGTTTATAAATATTGTAGTTGATATTTTAGTGGACACGACAAGTCATAACTGTTGCATGAATTACAAGCAGTTTTATTTATTTGCTGAAAACAACATAACTTATTTTTGAACTTTTGAGGCTTGAAAATTCATCTTTTAATTTGATTTAAAAAAAATTTTTTTTTTATTTTTATTTAGCCTTTAAAACCCAGAAAGAAACTGAAGGCAATATATGCCTTGAAATTTGTACAGTATTTTAACTGGGGTGTTTGAAAATCCCACAGTACAAATACTATGGCAAAACACCTATAGTACTACTAATGTCAGCTTAAACCAAAAAAAGAAATCTATTTTTTGTCAGCTTTATCCTCCTGGTGTCCATCTAAACTGATTTTTTTTTCTGTACCGTATATGTTGGTGTACAAGGCAACCTTTTAACCTTAAATCTCCCCACTACCAAATAGGAGGCTGTTTTATCCTCAAGGTATAAAATGTGAACGTTAAATCCTGTGGTTTATGGTAAGTTATTAGCATGGGAGATTTTTGACAGTAGGCTAACCCCCTACCTTACCTTCTTTTTTTCAATGTTGAATGAAAACACAACTGGATGTGTGCCTCAACAAACTGTTTAAATATTGCATTCAGTAATAGCGAAAAAAGGTGGATGTTTAGCAGGGGAAAAGTCATTCAGGTTATTGTAATAACCTACCGAGATCACAGCACCCACTTATGAGTTATTGTAGATTTTGGTAGTTAATTGACAATATCTCCCCACTGTTTTTTTTTTTTTTTTTTTTCAATTAGAATTTAAGTGAAAAGAAAGTATATGCTTACTAAATTTATTTAATAAATTCAGTACCATGCATTTTAAAATATGATGGGGTGGTGGAGATGTTCTGGATGGCAAATATAATGTACTTTGTATGCCAGCATATACATTTTGGAAAGTGAATATTTCACTGAAATATTTTGGAAATTTTAAAGAAAATGTTAAGTTTTAAAAAAAAATGCTCACAAAATGGGAGTGGGGAAGATGTCAGTTTAAACTGATGCCAGGAGGTTATGGTGTCATCATTTATATATCTGTGCTTCTTTCTTCTATGTATTTCCTCCTTCGAATTATCTATCTTTGAAGACACTTGCTAAATGTTATTCTATTCAACATTATAAAAAGTAACACACATGAACCATCTGCTATTCCTCTGGTTGCTCCTGAATATAATGAAAACAGGATTCCTTGCCAACAACATAGATTTCAAGGGTAGGGCATCTTAATTGCAGCCAGTTCTGGGGGATGTATCCCTACACGCGTACATTTTCTAATAGCAAAGCTTATAGGTTTTTTTTTCTTTCTTGTTCCAGTGTGTACATAAGGTATATTTTCTCTCTTGAATTATATATTTTTATATAAAGAGTAATATATGTAAAATAAAAAAACATTTGTGGGAGATTGGTGGCATGGTTTGTATTAGGTACAATTAATGTTGGTCACCAGTTTGTAGCAGAGGTGATTGTTTTATAATCATGACAAACATGTTGAGATGTTTTAAAAAACAAAAAAAAACATGGATTCAAAATTTTTCAAAGAAATGAATTTCAACACATAGAGGAATCGTGTGTGTGTATATATATATACACACACACACACACACACACACAACATTTACCGGCCTGAATGTCTGAGAAGTTTTCATAGAAAATATGCGTCCTCTGGCAGGAATTGAACCTGTATCCTATCTGGAACCGTCATATAGCCTGACATGCCTTTACCGATTTCAACACAGGAGCGTTTCAGTTAGCAAGGTCAATTTCACTGTTTTTAAAATACAATTTTCCATGGTTTTCTCACATACATTCATATCTGCTCGATGTGTATTCAAATGTAAACAAATGACGTCACACATTATGTAATGGACAAAGTCTGACAATTATTTTAAAACATTTTTATGTTTATACATTCTATTTATAGAAATTAATATTTAAGTAAATGCTATGTTTATAATAAACAGTATTAACAACATTTAAAAACAGTAAAATTGACCTTGATAACTGAAACGCTCTGCAGCTCAATCAGGCTATATGACGGTTCCGTATAGGATACAGATTCAATTCCTGTCGGAGGACGAATATTTTCTATGAAAATTTCTCAGACATTCAGGCTGGTAAATGTTTAATACTGTTTATTATAAACAGAGCATTTACTTAAATATTTGTATCTATAAAAAAGAATGTATAAACATAAAAATGTCTTAAAATTATATATGTGCATATGCATGTACAAAGACAGTTGAAATAGGAAGAAAAACATTTATTGGTCTTGCCCGTTAGAAAATGTACCACGTGGCTAGTTGAAATTAAGACTGCTTACCAAAGGAGGAAATCTCCCTCAGCATGAAGTTCTGTTGTTTTTTCTACTTCTATTCAGGGCCAGAAGAAGAGAGACAGAATGTCTTAATGTCCTTTTATAGTCCTTAACAGAATGGCACCTAGAGGAGGACGTCTTCACAAAGGAGAATGTCAGCATTATCCAATCTAGTTGTTCCTTCAGCCAAAGTGATGAGGCTTCTTCTTCTTCTTCTTCTAAGGACGATGAAGACAACTCCAGTCTAAATAATCAGAAATGGTGCAAAATAATGCATTGTTCATAGATTTTCCACTTTGTCTTGTCTTCACCATCCAACTTTTCCATGAGTAACAGTGTTAACAGATATGAAGATTGGTACCAATGCTTCCCACTTAGATTTTTGGTAAGTTCTAATAAAAAAAAAATTGTTAGATTGTGTTTATGAAGAAACCAACAAATTTTCCACTTAAACGAATAGTTAAAACTGGATCTTACCCAATGAATTGAGGGACAGTGCTTTAGCAGAAAAAAAATGTTCCCAAAGAAGAAATTGCAATAAACTTAAATTATGCCTAAAGGTTAAATCCATTTTGGCAGGAAGGGAGACAAACTACTGCAACTGCTTAGAACACATCCATTAAGCTGAGGTGTAGGAGTCAAATATCTTCAGAAATTTATAAGTCAAGGAGAGTGAGTTCAATCCTAGACAGAACCACAAAAGTCAGCATAATTAACAAGTGAAATTACTCAGAATAACTAGCATTCTTTTAATTAACACCTCTACTGGACCCTTTGATAATTCAAAGTCTTTAAATGTTAAAAATAGGATCTTGATCAGTAGAGTGACAGCACTTCACCAAACAATCGAAAATTCCACCCTGAGGAGAAATTGCAATAAACTTAAATTATGCCTAAAGGTTAAATCCATTTTGGCAGGAAGGGAGACAAACTACTGCAACTGCTTAGAACACGTCCATTAAGCTGAGGAGTAAGAGTCTAATATCTGAAGAAATTTATAAGCCAAGGAGAGTGAGTTCAATCCTAGGTAGCATAGTTAATACAAGTGTTGACTGGAGAGATATCTCAAACATGGAATTAGAAGTGCTTTTGGTATTGAAAATTCCCTCAAGTATTCAGGAACACAATATCTCTGGATAATCTCCATACTATTATTTCTCTACGTGATTTGTTTTTGCCATTAGATAACAGAAATCTTCCCACGCACAAAATATCTAAAGACAGCTAACCACAAACTTTATATTAGGAGTTATCGCAAATAATTTTCGTTTATCAATGATCCACTTTGTTCTTTTTGCTAAGAGTCTCTGTACCCCAAAAAGTCAGCTTGTAGACTATCTTTATCTTTTTTGTTGTAATTAACAGCAAGGGTGTATTGAGATTGTGGGGAAACACTTAACAGATACACTATTTACATTATTCGAACTATTGTCCTCATCTTTGTTGCCATGTTTATTACAATGTTTTGGCCATTGTACATTCCGACCTTCTTCAGGTGGTTGGAATGTCGAACTGAACCCTTTATTTCGCTCACTGTGGTAGACAGTTCTAGTTCGATGTACCATGTTTAATGAATATCAGTTATATCTCCTGTTAATTCCCCACTCCAAGTTCTCCACTGCCTTAACTATGCATTGAACTCACACTCTTTGGGTCCTGTCACTGGATCTAACTAACGCCTTTATCCACTGTGCCATGTGTCCTTGTAGGATATAGGTTCGATTCCTGTCGGAAGACACATATTTCCTATGAAATTTCTCAGACACTCAGGCCGGTAAATGTTATTAATACTGTTTATTATAAACAGAGCATTTACTTAAATATTTTTATCTATAAAAATAATGTAAAAAAAAAAATAAATAAATGTATTAAAATAATTGTCAGACTTGGTCCATTTCATAATATGCACAGTAATTAGTACAATGTTATGATCACAAAAGCATGAAACCCAGGCTTACAACCTCATAGCTATACAACTGAATATATATATATATATATATATATATATATATATATATATATATATATATATATATATATATATATACTTTTTTGTTTTTCTAACATGGTATTAATTTTATCATTGTTAGGTAACAAATTTAATTCAGTTGCTGTGTTAAAAAAAAGAAACATTTTTTTTAGTAAGTGGATGATAAATTACAACTGCTTTTCCTAAGTGTACCCAGTCATGCCTCTAAAAAGAATGGCATTGAATTGAATAAACAAGAAGTATTTTAACTCAGATCACAACAGCTATTAGGGAGATGTGATTAAATATACTTTAACGTTTTAAAAAAATTATTCAGTAATATTATTGCTTAGGTAATAAGCATTATAAAATATCACAAGTGACAAATAGGTATATTGTGGAAAAAAAGAAGTTTTTGACAATATACCCTTTTTTTATGTATTTATGGTTAGTTTTTTTTAAAACTTTTATCAAAAATGACATTCTTGTACATGTAGCTATGGATATTATTATTATATTAATATTTTTAATTAATAACTATTTGCATTCACTTGTTGATATTAACAGTTATCTGCTGATAATATGTTAATATTTTTGAATAATACAATAATAAAAATTTAAATGTCATCTCTTTGATAGATGTTGTGATCTGTAAATTGTGAGTGGATTTCGAGTGAGGCAGAGGGAGATGTCTCTCTGTACAAATATCAATCGACCAAATAGTGTTCATTAATCGATACGTGACGTCACTGAGGTAAGGGAGAGTACTCTCAATAATAAATATGTGTTGCCTTTGAAATGGCCATTTGACGGCACCTGTGATATTATTCACTGAAGTGAATATAGTATACACATTGTCAAACTAAACACAATCTTGCTTAACGAGGGAGACATCAACACCTATCTTGCAAATGTCGGTGAGCGATCCATTGTTAAAACAATTAAAAGGTATTGGTCGTCTTATTTTTCTTATGACGGTTTTTCTTCTTTCTTTGTATTTTTTTTTCTTTTTTACCTACCCGATTTATTTTCTTGTTTTATCCCTCAATTTAGAAATTACACAGAAGGAGACTGAGTGTTATTTTATTTATTACTTCAAAATTATCTTTAAAATGCTAGTTATTCGTTTGTTTTTATTTGCATATGTGATCCGAAAGTTTTTCTTCAATGAGAACAATCGTAAATTAATTGTATTGTTAATGATGAAGCAGGTGTTTGTACTTTGTATTTTTAAACAAAAACCTACATAAACTAGCATTTTTTTAAAATCTTTTTTTAACATAACGACATTATTTTTATTAATTACTCTGTTTGAAACCTTTCATAATTTTATAGAAAATATGTAATTTTAGTTTGTTTTTATTTTATATCAATAAAAAAAATTCGTTAATAAACAAAAAATGAATTATAAAACTAATCTTTCTTCGTGTTTGTAGTTTGAATCTACTTAATTCTTATTTGTATTCCTGCAATTAAATACTGCCATAGAAATTATTAAATAAAAGGCCCTCGTTCAGTGTTTTTATTTTTTTCTTAATTTTTTATCCAGGAATTCACCTTGTGTTTAGTTTAAAAATATTTAAAAAGATCGGGCGGGGAGTAATATAAACGAATACTTTCAGGATTAACTTTGAATTTGACAGTAACATATACGCTTTTATTTAATCTGTAGGCTGATAGAAGATGTACGAAAAATTATCGGCGTCGGAAAAAGAATTGTCAATACATTTATGATTTATTTGTGTAATAATCTTTTGTATATATATTTTTTTTAATCAACGTTAAACACCGAATAAGAAGGAAGTACAGTTACTTCCCTTGATTTATCCTAAAAATGGTTTTAAAACCTCAAGAAGCGTTATTTTCCTACACGCCCATCTACATAAATACAAGTTCCCATTCAGTGCCAGATTTAAATATGGGTTACAGCTCACGGCCCCCTAAGAACCCCTCTAATATTGGCCCCTGATTAATATATATATAATATATATATATATATATTAATCAGGGGCCAATTATGTATGTATAAAAACAGGAGATTTATTTTCAGAATGGGACTCCTAACTGATTTGAAACAATTTTTAGAGAGAGCGATTATAAAATTTTACACGAAATTGATGATTTATATTCCTCAAAGTCTTCCTCATTTAATTAAAAAAAATTACAGTGTTACTAGTTTTAAAGTTTTCATAAAATTAAGTGGGGGTATCAGACGTAAAAAAAAAAATATTTTTACCATGCCTTTCTAAAAAACAAACATTTCTAAAATAAATTCATTCATTTTTGAATAAGTTCTGAAAATTTCATTACATTCCAACAATTATTTGATTTTTGCAAGAATTTCCACATTAATGTGTTTTCAACTAAAAAAAAAAACGTAATGCTATTAAATATTAGGTAACCTCTGACTTAAAAAAACAAAAAAAAAATGATTTTCGACCAAAATTTCAAACATTCTAAAAAGAAATAAAAAATTTAAAAAAATAATTAAAAAATACTTTGGTCTCTCCTTCTAGTAATAACATAAAATCTTTCGTGATAAAATTTTGTTTTTATTAAGTTTGGGGCTTTTTTCATTAGGGTATACCATTTTCTAGCGAAAAGTGAACTGGCATTCCATTAAAAACCCCTGGGCTAACAAGTTTTGGTAGTCCCCTTCATTACGTCTGCTGTTCATCCCCCTGTCTTTGAAAAAACTAACATTCAAACAATTTAACAATTGCTAAGTCAAATGCTAGAAATATTTTTCGCTGTGTCACTTTGCTAGACAATTTTTCTCTCCAGAATCTATCTACATATTTATAAGTCTACCATTCATCTTTGCTTTAAATATTGCTGGCACATCTGGTCTGGTGCTTCTGCTATACACTTAGAGATTCTCGATAAAATCCAAAGAATCTGCAATGTTATTGGTCCTGACCTGGCATCTTGCTCTCAGTCACTTTCCCACTGCCGTAATGTAGCTTCCCAGTGCCTTTTTTATAAATACTTTCATGGTAATTGTTCTGATGAACTTACCTCTATGGTACCTAGACTTTATGAATTTAAGCTCAGTATCAGATTGGCAACAAGGTCTTATCATTTTACAGTTGAAATGACTAGCTGTAACCATAAGTTCTATGCTGACAGTTTCTTCTATCGCACTTCTTGCTTGTGGAACTCTCTTGCTTCCCATTCAACTTTGATCTTCAAAAATTTAAATGAAATGTCAGTTATTTTCTGTCTTCTTAATTCTTGTTCTTCTATTTTACTCTCACTCCTTAATATTTTTCTTCTTTGTTGTACTCTGTAACACTCAATAACACCTCGTGTCTTAGTGGCTTTGTTTCTTTGCTTGTGGTGAAATGATTAAAAAAAATATATTGAAGTGCAGACTTTGTATGTAACAAGTTTATTGCAAATATACAAGTAGGCGTTTATTCCCCACTTTTGAACAATATAAACTGGAAATAATTTAGACATTCCATTCTGAATTGCTCAAGTATGACATTTTCAAAGCATTCAGTCTGTCATGGTCTGTTTAATTGGTTTGAATGCTATCCTTAAGCCAAAAAATTCTCTGCAAATTTTGTTTTTTAACAACAACATGTTATCTGTTATTACATAAATAGGGTAGGGCTGAGAGAAAGTGGAAAACATTGTATGACGTGCTTGATGAGCTTTAGTAAATGGATGGTAGAACAGGATTTTGGAGAAATAACAAAAAGATAAAACATATTAAGAACTACATGGGAGAGGAAGATGTGCAGGGCCATGATCGCCTGTGTCCTGAAAGGAGATGGCACATAAAGGAAGCAGCAAGTAACCAGCTATGTTTTTTAAATTGCACCTTAAAGAACATTTCAATGTCATAATCCAAAGTGTGAACAGGAAATCAAGCATAGTGGACCATGTATGGAGAGAAAGTTGATGAGAAAACACTATCTCATTGGCTTCACTCACTTTTCCAACAATGTAACAAAAATTCCTTGTACCTTTTGTATAAATAATCTCATGGTAATAATCTTAATGAGCTTTCCTCTTTGGTCCCTTGACTTTACAAATTTAAGTCGTCAATTGATAGATGTAAATGTAAGTCTTATGCTAACAGTCAAGGCTGGGGGTAGGGTCTTGAGCACCTCCCCAAAACTTTGATATGATATGGGACTTCCTCCACACTCTCTACACCAAAAAACTCAAAAAAAATGTTTCATCTAATTTGATTTATATCTAAGTAAGTGCATTAATTGATTTAAAAGAACTGTTCAGAAAGGAAATTACAATTTAAAAAAATAAGTGCAACTGAAAATATCACTTCTGCCCCAACCTCCCCAATAGGCATGGGGCCCCCACGTGAGGATCAGGGTAATAAGCACCAGCCCTGTCGATTATTATTGATGATTGACAATATAATTTAGGTAGAAAAATAAGTAAAAAGTACAAAAAGCAAAAAATGCTGCTGAAATTAGCCCTTTTGTAGCTCCAGCCTCGTTAGGGTTCCTGCATAGTATGGACCCCCCCCCCGGCCGTGCAGATACACGATGTAGATTATTAATCGATGACTGACAATGTAACATCAGTTTAAAAATAATTTAAAAAATGGTGGATGGCCATGAAACAATGCTGAAAAAAAAATGGCAGAAGCCACAAGGAGGTGTCAAAAAATACCTTGCTTCCCTGATAACTATAATCTTCAAAAATTGATAATGATAACAGCAAAATTGCAATATGAGCACTGGTAAAATGGTTGCTGAAGACATTAGGTTTATAATACCCAGATGTTCTCAAGGACACATGGCACAATGGATAAAGGTGTTGGTTAGATCCAGTGATAAGACCCAAAGAATGTGTGTTCAATACCCGGTTAAGGCAGTGGAGAACTTTCAGAGGGAAAATTAGCAGGAGATAACTGATAACTGACATTCATCAAACATGGCACTTGGAACTAGAACAGTCTACCCCAGTGAGCGAAATAAAGGGTTCAGTTCGAAATTCCAACCACCTGAAGAAGGCCGGAGCGTACAACAGCCAAAATGTTGTGATAAATATGGCGACAAAGATGAGGACAATAGTCCGAATAATATATGTATATATTACTCCTAGTGTATTTATTACATATGTTACTCATGTTATATTACTCCATATGTGTTCATTACATTACATATTACTCCTTATAAAGATGTTACATTACATGTTGGTTCTTGTGTATTTGTTACATTATATGTTACTCTTTATGTATATGTGTCATGGAGTAAATAACACACCCCCAGTAACACAAATGAACTAGACATGATGCCTTAAATAAAGAACTCCAAGTGAATCAGGGAAGTCTGTTGGAGTCAGTCAGGAGAATTTCTGACAGACGTCACGGTGAGTACCCTAAACAAGACATAATATTATAACCACTAGGAGAAAGTTATAACAATATGTTACTCCTTATTATCTGTCTATATTTCTGAGATCAGGTATTATGTACATTATTTACATTATTCGGATTATTGTCCTCATCTTTGTCGCCATATTTATTACAACGTTTTGGCCGTTGTACGCTCCGGCCTTCTTCAGGTGGTTGGAATGTTGAACTTAACCCTTTATTTCGCTCACTGCGGTAGTTCCACGTGCCATATTTTTAATAAATGTCAGTTATCAGTTATCTTCTATTAATTTCCCTCTGAAAGTTCTCCACTGCTTTAACCGGGTATTGAACTCACACTCTTTGGATCCTGTCACTGGATCTAACCAACACCTTTATCCACTGTGCCATGTGTCTTTAATGTACATAATGCCTTATCTCAGAAATATAGACAGATACTATAGTTATCAGGGAAGTAAGCATGGACAAATGGTAGATTTGTAGCTGTGAGGGATGGACTCAGACTGGAAAAACCTTCTGGCATGACACAGAGAACCAACTTTCCTTGTGCTAGATGTAACAAATGATTCAATGTAGTTGTTCCACCTCTGTTCAGTGGAAAACGTGAGACCAAGAAGTGAGGTGCTCTCATGGAGTTGAGCATCAAACATGCTGATAGGGAGCAGATTGTAAAGGTTAATCATTATTATCCATGAAAATTTCTGAAATATCTTAAAATATTTTCTGGCATTGAATAACATTCAAAGGGTTGGTAAGCCATAAAAAAAACAAAATAATCAATTAGTGGTATTCACAAGTAGCCTTTCCTCTCCCAAGTGTTCCTGGATAAAATTTTCCACAACAGAAACAATGATCTAGAATTGAAGCAGTGATGATTCCTACCCTGAATCCATAATAAAAATTAAGGATGGGGAAAGAATAAAAAGAATGGGGATCAAGGCAACAGAAGATGTTGATTGACATTACATTTAAATTTTTGAAGATTTTAGTTATCAGGGAAGCAAGTAAGAGGAAGGGAGTTCTGCTGTCAGGAAGTGCAAAAGATGAAGCTGTTGGAGTAGAAGAGGCAGTTACGTTTAACTTTTTCGACAATATTTGACTAATTTATTTCCTCTCTGTATGCAAAGCAGTTTCTTCCCAATAAATGTAGCAGATTATAATAGCTGCACACTCATTTCTAAGTATGCCTGTCTGCTTGAGCAGCTACCTAATCTACGTTGATTGTATAAATCTATATTAGATTGTAAGAATTTTTTTTAAGATTATAATGATTTTCTTTTTATATGAGTTCTACTAATTAACCTATAGCTGGAGGAAGAAGAGGCGGATTTATATCTTCCCCAAAGGTATTTGTATGTAAGTGAATATAATGAACCAAACTGGAATTGGAACTCAGCATTTCAAGCCTTTATCCATTGCATCACTTGCACATCTAAGCTTACAGCACCTGATATTCCCAATCGGTCACCCATCTAGGTGCTGACCCAGTTTGATGTTGCTTAACTTCAGTGATCATACTGGAACCAGTGTTTCATTGTGATATTGCCTTAAGCCCCATATCATACATAACACACACGCACACACAAGCTTATACAGTTGTGGACAGAATTATTTACTCCCGCTTCCACAATTACAAATGAAGCTATAATACCTCAAATTTTCATGGAAAATTCCTGTATATTTTTTTCACAAATGACGAAATAATGGATTTGAAAGAATGTCCAATAATGCCGACAACAAAATTTTTATTTTAATGTCAAACAATGATACAAAAAAACACCTAAAAAACATTTAACATCAGACAAAAGTATTGGCCCTCTTGCATCAATAATCAATTGTGTAACCTTTATTCTTGATTATTGCCTTTAATCATTTTTGATAGTTTAAAATGGTATTACAATTTTTTTTTTTCAATTTTCAGACTCAAAATTTTACCAAGAAACTTTGAAAAATTAAATAATCTTTTCATATAATATTATTAACACTCTATTTTTAATATTGAGCACTATATATATAAAAATATCTACTATTTCTTAAATATATATATATATATATATATATATATACACCAGGGAACTTCTCTTAATGTCCACTAAGAGGCGTTGTATTTAGTTGTATAAAAGAAAAAGATGCTTTGTGCTATTTAATACATACAAAAACACCTTCCTCTTGAGGCTGTGCAACATTGGTGCATTTACTTGAAGACAGCTGTGGAGCTTAATATAGCAACACAACTGACTTGATCTACACTGATTGTACTTACCAAACACCATTTTATAACATACACTTAATTGCATATGAGGTCATAACAATGTTACATTTGCTGTGTTTTTCTTCTTCTTCTTTTGTAGCACTGACATTGGATTTCCGCTTGTCCAAAGGAATTGTCAATGACAAAAGTGAAAAACTCGAGCCTTTCTGTGAGATTTTGGAGAAAATATTCCGCAAAGGATTAAAACGTAAGTTAAAAACGAATCAGAAATCACATTTCTTATGAAGCCTAAAAGTTCGGTTGACAATGTATTTGCTAATGATATATTGTAAGTTAAAAATATATATGTCGATTCAGGTTTTAGGATTGATTTGTTAGCTCGTTTAGCAAGACTTGCAAAAAATCATGTACAGTTTTTTGCCCTTTGATATTTTGAAAATAGAAAGCATGTAAAAAATATAGGTAATCTCCCTTTGGTAGATGGCTCCTGCTGATAATGAGAAAAGTCTATTAAACTGATGATAATGGACATAACCCAAAATTAAGTGCAAAATAGGATTTCAAGTACCAACTTCAGACGATCACTCAGGAGGAATTTTATTCAACAACTTTGCATTCAACAGTATTCTCAACTGAAGGGCGAATATCTGGAGCATGTACCCAAGGGCTCCTCTTGACATTGTTCATGTTTGATACTAAATGGTTGCAGATCCTAAAATGTTACCTTTTTTACCTTTCAATAAATGTAATTTGCATTACTCTATCATTTGGGGTCCTTGATTTGTGCCCGGTCATTTCCTTTCAAAAATTGTGAAACACCCTGTATCATTTACATAAATTTTAGTTCTATTTTTTTGCATCAAGCACTGTTTTATTACCGACAGCACTCATTGTATGTTATTTTATATATATATATATATATATATATAGTTTGTGGTCTGCTATATTTATGGGTTAAAGTGCTCAATATCAAGGATAGAGCACATGTAAATATAAAAGTAAACATTGAAGTCAACACCCAGTGGTGACAGTTTTGGTGTTGAATGTAGAATAAACCCTTTATTCTACATCCAACACCACCACTTGATAAGACACCAGAAGTGTTGAAACAAAATGGCTATTTTTGTAGTGATTTTATAACATATTTGTTATAATTTTCGAATAAATAATTATATTTGCTCTACTCTGTATTGAGTGAGCACTCTTAAGAATAGTATTTGTTGGTTATTGGAATTTATTCTGTATACACCAATCCTATACTTGTGTGTATATATATATATATATATAAACACTTTTCCAAAACATTCTTATATGCTTGTCTTCTTCTTTTAGAAAATGGTGGCTGGTTTTCCAAAACTGATTATTGGTGTTGGATCTACAAGCTTCTTGATAGCCCAACAAGCCAAAGGTAGGAGTCTTTACTTTCAAAGTAACATTCATATGTATTTCTTTTGTTTTTATGCTTGGAAATTAAATGTAAATGTTAGCATCTGAACTGATCTGAAATTTCTCTCTTATTACAAAACAAACATGCCCCATCTTATACTATCACTAATCCTGTTTCCTGTTTTGGTATTAGTCAGTTTTAAAATATTTTTAAGGAACTATCAATGGTTTGAACACCTGGATTTTAACTGAATGGACTTTCTGTTCAAATGCTTCTTTTATTTAAAGTAAATGGATTTTTTTGTCTGAACTAGTTGAATCATTTTGTTTGAACTGAATTTATCTTTTTGCTTAAACTGAGTTGACCTTTTTGTTTGAACTGAATGGATTTTCTTAACTTTTTTATTTCACCCCAAGCAAGGTGACAATGCCATTAGGACTTGGGGAATTGTTACAGATACTGAAAGAAAATGAAAAGACTTTAGTAGGGAAGATTGTGGAAAGGAAAAAGAAGGAACAGGGTTCAAGAAAACAGAAGATTGTGACTGACAGAAGATTGCATTTAAATTTTTGAAGATTGTAGTTATCAGGGAAGCCAGTAAATGGAAGGATGTTCCACAGGTGAGAAATGTGAGAAAATAAACCACTAAAGTAGAAATGGTGGTTGCATCCAACTAGTTCAACAGTAAAAGGGTGTGACCTAGTTATCAGTCTAATAACACCCTTAAATTTGTGTAGTCGAGTCACTGGGAATATAAAGCTCATTAAAACAGTTGCCATGAAAATATTTGTAGAAAAAAACAGAGGGAAGCCATGCCACATTGGTGAGAAATTGACTGAAGTCAAGATGCCAGATCAGGATCGATTACATTGCAGACCCATCTTTGAATTTTGTCAAGAATCTTGAGATCTACAGTAGGAACAACAAACTAGATATGACAGCATGAGCAATATCCAATGCATGGACAAATGATAGATTTATTAATACGCAAGATGGATTCCAATGTTCTAATAAACAATAAATGTCAGGTTCTTATTTGAATTTATCATTTACTATAAAAAGTTCAAAACATCTAATCCAGTGGTTCCCGACTGTTTTTTGGCCATGCCCCACTTTGGTATTTCCAAGTTTCTGGTACCCCCCCTATTCTTGTAATATTTAATTCTTACATATTCAAAACTTTACTGCTATTCATGTGAAGGAAGCTTAAAATGCCATTAATTTGATCTCTAAACAAGCCTCCAAAGACCATGGCATCCATGAAAAAGAAAAATTAAAAAAAAACAAAACGACAAATATATTATTGTTTCAAAACATAATAGAGAACTGAAAGGCAGAAATATAAAATTATTTACATTATTCAAACTATTGTTCTTTCTTGCCATATTTATTACAATGTTTTGGCCATTGTATGCTCCAGCCTTCTTCAGGTGGTTGGAATGAAGAAGGCTGGAGCGTATAATGACTGAAACGTTGTAATAAATATGCCGACAAAGACGAGGACAATAGTCTGAATAATTAAATAATGTACATAATACCTCATCTCAGAAATAGTCAGATACAGAAATATAAAATATTTAAATGAAAGCTTATTCTGTAATATATTTTGATTATTTTAATCATGAAATAATAATGCAAAATGAAATTTGAGCACATGTTGGTATAGTAAGCTGAAGAGTGCATATCCTACACATACCTACCAAAATATTACCATGACAGAAAAAAAACAGACCATTTACTTACATAAATTGTATCTATTAAAATAATGTATAAACAGAAAATATATTAAAAATTGTTGGACTTGACCCATTTCATATATATATATATATATATATATATATATATATAAACAGCAAGCATTCTTTTAAATATGATGGTTTGATGAATATGACAGACAAGGAAAATTTGGTGAATTTTTTTTTTTATTGAGCTTTTCTAATATTCTTAAATTTTCCCATTTGGTTGGAGTAAAGGAATGTAAAAACTGTCCGTAGTATCTGTTGTCCTTAACACTTTTGGCCATTTCTTTAGTCATTTTCAAGGTGTTTGTTGTTTTTCTTATTTATGTTTCACGTCCCCCTCAAGACATACGTGATCATGACCCTCTACAATTTTATGTCCTTTGTAGCTCTTAATAAATTTTGTCTTTTTTGTTATCTTTCTTAAACCCTGTTCTGCCATACGTTCACTGATGCTTACTAGGTCGGTTATGCATTGTTTTCCTCTGTCCCTCTTGCTTTCAATCTATCCCGTGAGTATCAGATTTTCCAAGCCTTCTTTCTTCGTTATGTGACCTAGAAACCTCAACAGCCTCTTCTTAAGTTTTGTGTTAGTTTTTTTTTTTTTTTAATCATTTCACTTGAAGTGAGATGAGAATGCCACTAGTACGCAGGGTGTTACAGGGAGTGAAAGTGAGGGAAAAGACTGAGTATAGGGAGGATTGAGGAAAGGACAAAAGATGAATGGGATTCAAGAAGATAGATGATGGCAATTGATGCTGCATTAAAATTTTAGAAGATTGAATTTATCAGAGAAGCAAGTAAATGGAAGAGAGTTCCACAGATGGGAAGTGCGAGAAAAGAAACTGTTGGAGTAGAAGTGACAGTTGCATTAAGCTATATCAACAGAAAAATGTTGGGACCTAGATGCCAATCTAGTAACATGCTTAAATTCACGTAGTTTGGGCACCAGGGAAAAAAACTCATGAGAGCAGTTCCCATAAAATAATTGTAGAAAAGACAGATGGACTCAGTGTCAGGTCAGTGAGAAAATGAATGAGGCTGAGATGCCAAGTCAGAATCAGTTACATTGCAGATCCTTCTTTAGAATTTTTCTTTTCACAGTTGTCATTTAAAATATATTGCATGATGCATATTGTATGATAGTAGTACTTATTCTGATTCTGAGCTCCCAGAAAGGAACATGGCTGAAATTCAAGTTAGCATCTTTCTATTTCTATATATATATATATATATATATATATATATATATATATATATATATATATATATATATAAGAAAAACAAAAACTGTTGATGAAACCAATGGACAACTTACTAAAATCTAAAACTCTTATCCAGGTACAGCCTCAAATAAAAACTGATAAAAGAGAGAAAAAAGGCCGAAGTCAAACTTACCTTCCTCAGTAAAGTGCTTGAAGCATAGATTCCCTAGACTAAGCAAAAAATGCTTAACATTGTTAAATCCTATGAAAGGATAGCTCTAGTCATAACCTGAGTTTCATGCTCACATAATCTTTAGATGACTTGAACGATATATGGATATATTGGTAGTATAATGTTTAGCTACTCAGAATGATAAATCATTGTATTTCTTTTTTCATCTAAATAAATCTTCTGAATTCTTTGCTCATTAACTTTTAAAACTATTTTTTTCTTTTGAGTAGGATTAACCCAATCTTCAGCATGGTTACAGACATAGTGAAGGAATCAAAGAAAGTGAGTATGCAATAAATTCATTCTTATTCTTCTTAAAGATTACACTAGGAATCTGAAGATGCTTTTCTTTGATTGACTTATCAGTCTATGAAATTATCATGTGTATACATGTTTACATTATGAATGTGTTTACATGTTTACATTATGAATATGTTTACATGTTTATAAACTAAAACTATTCCTGTTCTAATCCAAAATTTTCTGAATCAAAAATAGAATCAAAAGTTTAGACAATTTCTTGGTGGTAAAAAAAACTTCATCATAGCAAGAAGAAATGCTGACATTTTGAAAATTCACTATCAAACAAAAAAAGGAGTTGAAAATTCTTTTAATTAGCCAGCTTTTTGGCCAATCCTTATTATTAATAAATTTAAAACTTAAACAATAAAATGAAATTACCAAATCAAATTTTGTTTGCTTAAGCTGTCAGATTTATCATCAATCCTTTTTGATCAGAGTTGATTGAAAAGCTGTTGAATTCAGAAAACTTTCACCACATTTTTCTTTTCTTTTCAATTTTCCATTACGCCATCTGCACATCCAAGCTTACAGCACCTGGCATTCCCAAGAGTTAGCCATCTGGGTGCTGACCAGGTTCAATGTTGCTTAACTTTGTGGTGATTGTACAGGAACTGGTGTTTCAATGGGATATGACCATAAGCCTCATTTCTTAAAAACTACTTTAAAAAATACATACACATATATATATATATATATATATATATATATATATATGAGAGAAAGAGAAAAAGACAGTGTAGATATAGGAATCAACACTGCATGGTGACTGTTAGTTTCACTTTTCAATGTGAACTTCAAACCAAGATTTGAAGACTGCATTGAGAAACTGACAGTCATCATGCAATGTTGATTCCTCTGTCTATACTGTCTGTATCTATAAATGCTATGACTCTGATATTGAGCACTATAAATGTAGCAAATAAAAACTAATCTATCTAACCAACAATCAACACACTGCAAGACCTACTAGATATTTGATATACACACGTACAAGTACACGCTTTTCATAGTTCTGGGTATGATGATAAAGTACATCTGGCAGCAACATATTAAATTTAGAAATGTTTTCTATTTGATTCTGTTTCAAGCTAATATACACACATACATCATACACACACACACACACACACACATATATATATATATTTTCCCTGACAGAGTTTCATGCACAATGCAACCTTCAGCTGCTGAGCAGAGAATGACCATTACATAATCTAAATTTTAATAAAATATCTGGTCAGTACTGCTGATGGTCAACACATACACACACACACACACACACATATATATATATATATATATATATATATATATATATATATATATATAAGCTTTTTTTTTTTTTTTTTACTCAAAAAGCACTTTAAAAGTACTTTTAACACTTTTTTTTTTATCTTGAAACAATTTAAAAGTATTTTTCTCTCCATTGTCAGGTATGCAACCTACAGGGTAGGGGAAGACTTTTTATTCGTTATGCCTTGGTGAAAAAAGTCCTTGGAGTACCTGTTGAGCTACTCATGAAAAATAGGCAGATGGCAGAAGTGAGTCTGTTCCTTCTTTTAAATGCTTTTGTCTTAAATACATTTTCAACATTTAACATTTATGATTGCACTGTCACTCGTAGACGATAACATAATGTGTGGAAAGTGAGAATATTAACTTAATATGGGAACTTTGATTTTGTAATCGTCCTTTTGTATTTTCTGATCTTGTATGAAATGTTTATAAGGTTTCTTTTTTTTTTTCTTTGTCTCTCTCTCATCACAGATATGGTATCATCCTGAACATTCAATTCTTGGAAATGAGATTTTATCTGGTAAGAAAAAATATAAAATTACTTTCTAAAGTGTTTATTTAACATTTTATTAAAAAAATTGAATTTGATGGCATATTAGATGCAGACTAAAAAATGTCTCAGAATGTCAACTTGCATCTTATATGCAACGTTGAGGTCTCCTGTACTGATGATGGTAAGATTAGCCATTTCCCTACAGGGAAAAATTCAGCATTCATTAATCGAACACTTAATGTTAGGTTGAAATTTATAAAATCTTTCTCTTAAAACATTTTTTCGAGATATTAGACTTCTCTCTAGTATAGTGGATGTGTGAGTGGTGTAATGGATATTGGCTCAGAATGGAAAATTGGAGAGCTAAGTTCAAATTCCAGTTGACTTAATTGCATTCACTTATGTGCAAATACACTTGGGAAATGTATAAATCCATCTCCATCCCCCAAATAGGGGTAAAATAGTAGTACATGTATCTGGACAGATCATTGTTATCTGAAAAAGAAATTGTTAATTCAATATTCACTCACAAAAAAATAATCCAATATGATTCAGCCTTAAATTACCCACAAAATAAAAACAAAAATTGATTGATAAGCCGTAAAGAAAAGCAAATCAGCAATGTTTAGCTTTTCTACCCACAAAAAAAGTATGGTGTGTCAAAAGGACAGTTATTCTTTTGGATACTGTTATTTCACCATTTTTGACTTCCTCGGTAGAGTTTATTGTTTTAAAAAGTGATGATTAGAATTTGGATAAAATTCAAGCACATGAAAGTAGATTTACACATTTGTTTTTATTCTTGAGAAATGACAGCAAAGATGTTTAACTCTATTTATTAAATTTCTTATTTACAAGAATAATTTTATATCTACACAATTATAAGATTAGACTAACTATAATGAAATATTTATTGTTTACCACTTTAAAGAGAAATAAATATGAAAAGTAATTTTTTTTTATTCGTAAAGTTATGAAAATGTCTGTGACAAAGAAAATGAAATCAACACAATGACAAGTAACTTTAATTATAAATTTTGAAAAAATGCAATTTTCAGAGTTTTACTTTCATTTGCTCTAACCATATAAATTCAGTAAAAGAAGTTGAGAGCATCTCTTCCTCTCAACCAAACCCTCTTTTATTTTAGATCTGAGGCAAATCCACAAACACTAAATATTTTGAGTGTGTAGCTCTCTGTTCATTGAAAGGGCAAAGTTTTCTTTGTGTTTAATTACAGATTGTCTATAATATATCTTTATGGCAACCACTTTATGGCAAATCTTGCATTGTTGTTGGTTCATATATTTTGATAATTTCTTATAAATATTTTAATAAAATGATTTCTTTTCAAATTCATCTTATTATAAAATGGTAAATAATATTTATCGCATTATGTTTGGTTCACATATTTTATAATCTTGTAAATAAACATTGCCAAGTCAGTCAAAACAAAGAATAGCAGCGTCAAGGGAATAACCATCTTTTTGGCACACCATTTGTTTTTTTTTTTTTTTTTTTAGGTACAAAGGTTATACATTGCCTAAAAATCAATCAAATCTTAAGCTTTTGTTTTAATGTAGTGCGGAAATTAATTTTAATTATGCCATTATGTTCCCTTCTAGACACATGTGCATATTAGACATTTTTGTTTGAAGTCTACATGGGATGTGGTTTCTGTTATTTGATAAAATTTAGCTAATTTTGTTGCCATTCATTACCTCAGATGGTTGTTCCTACTTAACCAGATTCCATAATAATATTTACTCAGATGTCATTATTATTATTATTATTATTATTAGTAGTAGTAGTAGTAGTTTTGGTGGTGGCTGGCCACTCATATCCAAGTATGCTGGTCTGCTAGGGCAGCTAGCCAATCCCAGGTGCAGACGCCTACTCAGGTACATTCGCATTTGTTCAACACCTACAGATCCCCACCTGTGGTATTTATACTGCAACTATTGTAAGCGGACCTTATTTACAGTTTCTGGGATAGAGTGCATTATCTTGTGCGATCAACACTGCACAAGGCTGGTATGCTCAAACCCTCGGTCATGATGACTTGTGACTTTGTGCTAGCACAACCACCAATGGCTCCTATGGCTTCTGTCTATCCATGACACTTGGGTCAACCTGTGGCATGGTTTTTTTTAGGCACTTTCCAAAGGTGCTGCATGCTGGGATCACCTCCCCCAGGCTGATAACATCAAAAAGTCAACTATTTGATAAACAAAGATTTTTGAACCTAGGTCTCATAATCAAAAATTGAATTTTCTAACTATTCAACCACTTGACCATACATTATTATTACTCTTATTATAGCAGTTTTATTGCAAAGCAATAATGTGGCCATACGATCACTGAAGTTGAGTAGCATCAAGCCTTGTCAGTACCTCAATAGTTGACTGCTTGGGAACACTAGGTGCTGTAAGCTTGGATGTGCAAGATGTATAATGGTTAATGGCTCAGAATCAGATGTTAAAGAACCAAGATCCAATTCCAGGTGGATTCATTATATTCACTTAAACACACATACCCTTGGGGAAGGTATGAATCTGCCTCTTATCCTCCCCAGCTATGGGTTAATTAGTAGGACTTGTATCCGTAAGTTATTGTAATCTCAAAAAAAATTGTTACAATCTAAAAAAATTTTCTCATTTAAATAACCTGAAAAAGGTTGATAATCCATAAAAAAACAAATCAATTAATCAATTAATTAGCTTTGAGAAATTCTAAGGAATCTACAATGTTATTGAATAATCTCGTTTCAAATGTTTATCAAAATCTGTCAAAACCAAACAAGCTAAGGAAAAAATAATCATTCTAATGGGCTAAATTAGATAATATATATTCAACATTTATGAAATCTGTACATGTTGGAACTTTTTAAAAAAGAATTATCCGTCAGTGGTTGTGCATGAAGTCACAAGTCATCATGATTGAGAGTTTGAGCATGGTGGCCTTGTTCAGACTGTCAATTATGCTAGATAACACGCTCTCTCCCAGAAACTGTAACTAAGGTCCATTCAGCATAGTTTCAGTATAAAACACAAGTAGGCTCTGTGGGTGTTTGTTCAACACCCACAGAACTCACCTGTGGCATCTGCAATGGAAATTAGCTAGCTGCTCTAATAGACTCGGATACAAGTAAGTGCACCATTTACATTTTTTTTTTTAGTTGTCGATAGATCATAGAGTTCATTAGTATATGCTATGATGATTTAATTATTTGAAACTGTTTTTTTTTCTTTGCAGAAATTTTCATTTCTTTACTATTTGAGATTACAGAAATCAGATTCCTCCTTAATTTGAAGGTAAGTAGGCACTTATTTCTGGATAGTTTTGTTGTAATGAATATGATACACTTGGGTTCCCCCTCATAGTAATATGAGTGGCTGGTGTCAGCCATAAATACAGACTGATGTGGAAGTTCAGGACAACGCCTATTGGCTACGCCTATAGTCTTCGCCTATTGCTTGCCACTACGACGAGGACCAGTCCATTACAGTTACCTGCTAGATTGTCCTACTCGGTTACAGTAGTCCAAAACCACTTTGCTACTTTGCTCTTTCTGGGACATATCAAGTTTTCTCTTTTCTGAACAGGATTTTTTCTTCTATTTTTATTTCCCAACACTCCTATTTATAAATTCTTTGAATCAGATCATAATTTTTGATGGTGACTTAAAATTTAATTAATACTGCAGAATGTTGACGGAGTGAAAATTTGACCTCTATAAAAAAATATTCAACTTCTCCACAAGGAAAAAGGAAAGAAAAGAAGAAAGCAGAAAGTGAAAATACAAAATTTTTATAATCAAGAAATTATTTACACTACTTACATTGTTCAGAATGTTGTCCTCATCTTTATTGTCATATTCACAATGTTATATGGCCATTGTAGGCCAGTTTTCTTCAGGTGGTAGACATTTGAATTTTAAATCAAAACCTTTATTTTGTCTGCTGGAATAAATTGTTCTAGTTCCACATGCCATGCTTTTCTGGAGAGAGAGAGAGAGAGAGACAGACAGACAGACAGAATATATAGACACATACTGGCAAAAGCACAATACACGAGAATAGAGGAAGATACCATGAAAAGTTACAGGTGGACATAAAAAGAAAAGAACAAAGACATCTTTCTTTCTTTTCATTTCTCTGACCAAATTTAATTGTTTTATTACCCCTCAAGCAATGGAATATTTTTTTGGGTAGTCCAAGATGATTACTACTATATACAAAAGACAATGGTTAATGGTTTAACATAGGAAGAAAAAAAATCCATTCCTTTAAATGTTATGTGGAAATAATATACATATATTTTCTCTCTTTAAAATATATGGTTTTCTCTCAGTGGAACAACAATAATCTCTCCCTTTTTTTATATATATATATATATATATATATATATATATATATATATATATATGAAATTAACATTAATTCAGTAATAAAGTTCTTTCATTGATTTAAGGAAAACTTTGTTTTTTTTTTTTGTTTTCAGAATGCAAGCTTCTTAGACGAAACTTGGGGACTTCCAGTAAGTCATGTCATATTTTAAAGATAAATTGAAATTTTGCTTTGTAATGATGGAAAGCATTTTGCTTTGTATTTGTCAATCTTTTGATTAATTCTTCATAATGATCGATGTCTTGTCCATACATATCTAAGTTTAACCAAGTCTGTTTTCTAAAGAAACATTCTGCACCAATCCTTAATTTAAATGCAAAAAAATCTTTTATTCCCCCCCCCTCCCAAGTAAAATTTCAGTAATCTTGAAACTCATTTTAGTGAGTTTTTAAAAATTTTTTTCCATCCTTCTTTCACCATTTGTTTCTTTAATTTGCCAGATATGGTAGTGGTAATAAAATTTCTTTCCTTATAAGGAAACATTCAGAATTCATTGATCAAGAAGCAAGTGCTACTTGTGTTATGTCTTTCTTCGCATTTTTGCCATTGAGTTGGGATCAAAGTGTAGTATCAGTTCTCCACATCTCTAATGATAATATTAGTCATTTCCTTATAATTCCTTAGCATTCATTAACAAAGCAACCAGTGCTACATTTGGAAGTTAGAAATGCATCTCATTGACATATCGCGGGCGTCACATTGTCAGATAATCGGACTACAAATGCAGGCATTTGTGGGGCCTTTTGTGATTGCTTCCAGGATCTGTTCACTTCACACTTTGATGCCTATTCAGCTGACTTTCCTTGCCTTGAGGTGGCTGAAGTCACTGGGTCCCATCACAGAGTTGGAAATCTGGGAAGCACTGAAGCAGGTTGTCCAGGACAAATCTCTGGGTTTAGATGGTCTACCCTATGAATTGTACTTGAGGCACTCAATATTTTCGTTCATTTGCTGGCACTGATTTTCAACAACTGGTTGAAGCAGGGGTCTATACCTCAACGTTTCACCAGGTGTAATCAAGTTACTTTGCAAAAACAAAAACAGTGGAGATGGGATAGGTAACTTAACAGATTCGGCCTTTAACAATGTTAAATACAGAGTTAAAAATTTTAGCCAAGATTTTAGCCAACCATTTGCAGGCTGTCCTCTCTAGTCTAATTGGCTTCGAATAGACGTGGGCTGTGAAGGGCAGGATTATTCAGGGCAACCTTCCTATGGTACACTTGATCATCAAGCAAGTTGACAGTAAAGCCACACTTATCAATTTAGATCAGTTCAAAGCATTCGATAGGGTTGACCATTGATTTCTGGAGTCTGTCATTTCAGGGGTTGGTTTTGGACCATACTTTCGCTCCTGGATCCAACTTCTGTACATGTCCCCAACCATATTGTCTTGCTCCATTCATCAAGTTTGTCCGCTCTCACCTTGGCTTTACGTTCTTGCTTTGGAACCTTTCCTTCACAAGTTAAAGATGAATTTGGTCCTATGCAAAAGTTCTCTATATGGTGCTACCACCTTGGCCAGATCATGCGCTTTCACCAATAAACTGTAACTAAAGTTGGCTCAACATAGTTGCAGTAGTAACCACTGGTAGGTTTTGTGGGTGTTGTTTGTTTGTTTGTTTGTTTTGTTTTTACAGTGATGTTCACCTTGTAAAAGGCACAGTGTATGTGAATATGTAGGGAAGATAACAGTTACACCTAGACTTGAACAGGTTAAGTTTGTAGTGATCAGGGAAGCATCCTCTTGGGAGTTTCTTGCACAAACCTCTAGTTCATGGGAAGAAGCTACTTGAATTGAACTTACATCTCACCAATGGAATCCAAAGAGAATGAGGTTGGTTCTCTACAATGTGCATAGCATGGTGGGTATAAGGTTAGAAAGATTGTAGTTAATCTGAACACTTTCCATGGAAAGTGTTCAGGTTATAAATAGTGATAGAGCTGTGAGATTTTTGCAACATTTTGTCTGTGAGAAACAAGTTGTAGGGTGGAAAATTTGAAGGAATGTGCTTGAGTAGGCATCTGCAACAGGGATTAACTTTGAAACAAGTAGTTGTTAGTTATAACATTTCATCATAACAATTGACTTGCTGCTCATAATATAAAAAAAAAAAACTCAATGTAAGTCTTTTTGATATAATAAATTTGATCCTGCAATAGGAAAAGATAGCAGACTGAAGCATTACATGATTCTAGCTACCAAAATTTAAAAAGATGAACACAAGTGCTGATACATACTAGTTATTTTATATAAGTACAAGTGTGTGGGTGGTGAAATAGATGGCATGATGGTAGATAAGTGAGAAATTGGTGAGCCAAGTTCGATTTCCAATCAAGTTTATTTCATTCACTTAGATGGAAATACCCTTGCAAAATCTATGAATCTATCTCTTTTACCCCCATCTATGAGTTAAATAGTAGGACAGACTAGGATCTTGAATTTTTCATCAAACTTGATGAAGCACCACACTATTGGAAGCTTGTGTAGCAATAAGGATATCTTAGTCTTAGACTGGCAATGTGCTTATTCCCAAGGTAGGTGAAGAACCTGCCTTTTGCCTCAGAATCATCAGCAAATGGCATATCTAACACACACACACACACACACTCTCTCTCTCACTCACACATTATATAGAGTATTCGTAAAAAGTAACCTTTATATTGTCAAAGGTCAAAGTTAAGTGTGCTTCACTTAAGATCAAAATTTTGCTCCCTGGCTTTGGATCAAGCTTTAGCATTCATGTACACTTAGAAGTATTACACGTCTATTATTTACATTATTCAGACTATTGCCCTCATCTTTGTTGCCATATTTATCACAATGTTTCGGCCGTTGTACGCTCCGGCCTTCTTCAGGTGGTTGGAATTTCAAACTGAACCCTTTATTTCGCTTACTGGGGTAGATTGTTCTAGTTCCACATGCCATGTTTGATGGATGTCAGTTATCAGTTATCTCCTTCTAATTTCACTCTGAAAGTTCTCCATTGCCTTAACGGGGTATTGAACTCACACTCTTTGGGTCCTGTCACTGAATCTAACCAACACCTTTATCCACTGTGCCATGTGTCCTTGAGGACATGGCATGGGAAACTAGAACAGTCTACCCCAATGAGCGAAATAAAGGGTTCAATTCGAAATTCCAACCCCCTGAAGAAGGCTGGAGCATACAACAGCCAAAATGTTGTGATAAATATAGCAACAAAGATGAGAACAATAGTCCGAATAATGTAAATAATGTACATAATACCTCATCTCAGAAATATAGACAGTATTACACGTCTGTATAAAAGTTCAGTTGAGGACCAATGAAGTTCCTTTAAGATTCTCTTTTCTTTATTTTTCTTTGGTTCAGACCATTTTACTGGTTTCCAGAGATAGCTTGAACATGAATAAGAATTTAATTCAATTTAGGAAAAATATCCAACATATAATGCACAGTTAATAATGTGTATATATGAGGGTAAGTAAAAAATTATGTACTCTTTCACCGTAACATATCTTTAGATCTAGAAGAAGGATAACTTTGAATTCAAAATTGCTTGGGTGTAGGGAAAAGAACTCTATGCTGCAAAAAGCTGCTACTTGGTATAGAAACCAGAGCAGCAATGCTCTGCATGCCGAGAACTGTGGCTCATTACTTCTAGGCGTCTACAGGGCTTTAAGGTGTAACTGGCTAAATCTGCATAAACACCTGGCAACATGTCCTTATTTGTTCACATGTCATGTCTTTCATCTTCCCATGAATTGTTTTCATTATGCTTTGTCACTGAATACAATTGTTTCACTTCATGTTGGCAATTGGCCCTGAATACAGCTGATTAAAAAAAAAAAATATAAGTTTTTAAAACAGCTCAAATTCAAATTTAATTTGGGCATTCCTTTTCTTCTTTCTCACACTTTGCTATGTAACCTTGACAAATTTGGAAAGGATATTAGAATATTCTAGAACCTATACTGGCAGCAAACTGCCTGCATATAGATATACAAATAGAAAGGGGCATAAGACAAGGAGGTGTCTTCTCACTGAAGTTATTCAACCTTTGCAGTGAAGTGATTCTGAGAGAATTAGAAGTCCTTCCAGGATTCATTATTGGAGGCCACAATCTTAACAACATAATATATGCAGAGGACATAGTGTTGATAGCAGGTGCAGAAAGGAAACAAGAATTCCTATAGAATGTAGTGGAGGAAAGCTAGAAGAAAGGACTAAACCCCAATTACAAGAACATAGAATGTCTGGTTATTAGCAAAAGAGAACAACCCAACATGCAAATTACAAATTGGGGATACCAAAATCAAACAACTACGACTATTTAAATATCTGGGAAGTGTGTTAACAGAGTATGACACTGCAATCCAGAGTTGCAATGGGATAGCGAAATTTGCTTAGCAAAGTATATTAAGAAACAGGAAAATTTCATTAGAAACAAAGAAAAAAAGTACTGAACTGTTATATAATACCACTCGTTCTATATGATAGTGAATGCGGCACCATTTCCTTGCAGATGAAAGAGAGAGTTGATGCAACAGAAATGTGGTTCTACAGAAGGATACTGAGAATACCATAGACGAACTATGTGAGCAGCAACAAAGTTTTAGAGAAAATTGAAACAAATAGGACAGTTATGATTAGAATTAGAAAGAGAGTAGAAATTTATAGTGCATATAATGAGTAAAGAGGGCTTGGAAAATTTTATACTCGGGCAGATTGAAAGGCAAGTGGGACAGCGGAAAACGATGCATAACCTAGTGAGCTTCAGTAAAAGGGATGATAGAGGTTTAGGAGAGATAACAAAAAGACAAAATTTATTAAGGCCAGGAAATTGTAGAGAGCCATGATCACCAACCTTTGCAAGGAACATGATACACTGAAGAAGAAAATAAAATTTAATCAATTTATGGAGAAAGATAAAATTACACAGCATTTAAAAAATCAATTATTAATTAGCCAAGTTTCAAATTTTGAGGTAAATAACAATTATGTGGTCCAGGTACAAAAACAAGTGCAAGGGCCATAAATCCAAGGGTTTAAATTAAAAGTGTCAAAAATGCACATCACAACTCCCTTTTTCATTTGCAAAGAGCCAAGCAAAGTAGCATTCTTTTATTGCGATAAGATGGATAGAGAAAAACAATGTATAACGTTCTTAGTGAGCTTGAGTAAATGGATGGTGGAACAAGATAACAAAAAGACAAAATTTATTAAGAGCTAGAAAGGATAGGAAATTGTGGAGAGCCATGATTGACATCATCCTGAAGAGACAAGGCACATAGAAGTAAGTCATATTTTCATTTATCTTAATTTGGCAAGATATAAATTTCTTTTTTATCAATCAAAATGGTAATTAATTTTCTTTACAGGTTTATAAAGAATATGAACTTGTTCCTTGTGACGACATTGGAATGACAGTCCAGTAAATATTCTTTTCTTTCTATTTGAATTTCTGGAATCAGCAGTTCTTATTATTTATGCTATTTAACATTCAGATTCATGCTCTTGTTTTTGTTGTCATTATTGCAGTGATTTGGCTGTGGTGACCTTTGGCCTCTTTCAGGTGCCTATCAATCTGGGTCACCTCCAAGGAATTTCAAACTGAACCCTTTATTTAATCTGACGAACGGCCACATCTTGTTGAAACACCAGTTCCTATACAACCACCGAAGTTAAGTAACATCAAGCTTGGTCAGTACCTAGATGGGTGACCACTTGGGAATACCAGCTTGGATGTGCAGGTGGTGTAATGGATAATGGCTTGGAATTATTAATCGGAAAGCTGAGTTTCAATTCCCATTTAGTTTGTTATATTCACTTACATAGAAAAAAAATTCTTACAATCTAAAAATATTTTCTGGCTTTAAATAACCTGCAAAAATTTGATAAGCCATAGAAAATGAATCAACCAATTTATTTAATCTACAGGGGTAGATTGTTCATGTTCTGGTGTCCATGTCTAGGGATATCTCCACTTGATTTTTGGTTTTTATTTGCTTTTCTTTTATTACTGCTCAGTTATTATTTACTCTATTTTTTTTGTTATAATAACTAAGAAAGAAAAGAGGGAACAATGGTGATAAGAAATGCACATATATTAATAATATATTAACACAATATAGTAACATAAGTATACTTATGTTACAAATAGATAATACTGTAAGTGTGACCTAACGTCCATTTTGTTTACAAAATGGCTGTCTCGATTAAATAAAAATTGTCTTAAGAAGTTATATATTTCTGTCAGCATTAGTAATTGTGATTTTGTTGCCAAAACAATAAAATTATTAAAAATGAACAAAATGTTTGATATATTGACAATGTGTGAATTTTAACAAATAGTATTTGCCAATTTTAAACATATTGATAATAGCATCTTTCATGGTTTCAAGTTTTATATTATTTTTTTATTTTAATAGATTAAAAATAAGAAAAATAAACAAAAAGATATTACTGCTGTAGTCAAGGGTAACTGGAGAAAAATGCTATTTGAAACAACTGACCGATTTTCATTCCTCTGTCATAAAATTTTGATCATGAAAAATAAAATACTGCGTATAATGAATGAGAAAAAGAAAATAAGAAATACACGTTAATAATGTTGTAGGGAGACCACAGTTGTTTTCCCTTGGGTTGAGCTCATGGGAGTTTGGCCCCTTTAGAGAGTAGAACACTTCTGTCCTTTTTTTTCTTTGCTTCCATTTTTTGGAGGATGGCCTCTTCCTGACCACCAGGATGTCCATGCACGTGGAAACTGGCCAACATGTACACGGCCTAGCAAAAGGAAAAAGTAATTTCCATTTGCTTATCTGCAGACGATCAAAGGCCATAAAGTTGGTATGTTATTTCTTTGTTCTCGTTCTGTAAACCTCCTCGTTCCTTTGGGACAATATGGACAATCATTTGTTTTGGGAGATATGTAAATCTTTTTAATATATGTACGTAAGTTTTTTGCCTTATGAAATATTTAGTTTGTTATGCCCATGTATTGTGTCTTTCTATATTCGTATTCAGTGTTAGTGTATCAATGGCTACACTAATGCTAATATTGGTATCGGTGTGCTACTGGAAGGCTAAAACATGTTATTCTCCCTAACACAAAATAGTCGGTAAACTCTGTGTGGCAGATACTACCATACTAATAATGTATTAACATATGAACAATGTCTATCCTTCATACCAGCAAAAAAATAGTGTATACAAAAGTTATGGTTATTCACTTGACACCACTATTACTGTATACACTTTTGACTCCCTTGGAAATGTTTATTTACAAAATTATAAACATATGTCAACCAAGTACAATGCTCTATTTATTATTTACCATATTTCATAAAGGAATAAATTTGAAGAGAAATCTTTTTATTCAAAAATTTATAAAAATTACAAAATTATCAAAATATGCAAACCATCTACAATGCAATAATTGTGATAAAAATTACAGACATTCTGTAATCAAACACAAGGAAAACTTTGTCCACCCAGTGAATGAGATGCACACTCAAAATATTGATTGTTTGTGGTCTCACTAAAAATAAAAAAAATTAAAAGAATCTTTGGTTGAGTGGAAGAGCTGCTTTAATCCTATTTTAGTGAATTTATGTAGCGTGAGCAAATGAAAATAATGCCAGGGAAATCTTGTTCACAGACATTTTTTTTTCAATTTATAAAAAAATTCTTTATCTCTTTATAAAAGGCAAACAGTAAATATTTCATTATAGTTGGGTCAAATATTTTTAGAATCGCGTAAATATAAAATTATTCTAGTAAATAATCAATCTAACAAATAAATAGTGTTCAATATCTTTGTTGTCAATTCTCAAGAATAAAGAAAATATATAAATCCACTTTTACATGTTTGGGTTTTATTAAAATTCTAAACGTTTTTTTTTAAAACAATTAACTCTGCTGAGGGTGTCATAAAAAAAGTTTAATAATGACGTCAAGAGAATAAATATCCTTTTTGGGTGCACAAAGGTAAAACATTGCAAACACATGCATACTTGTTACAAACTGATAAAACTGTAATTTAACACCCAGTTATTTGTTTACGCAAAGAAGACTCTCGATTTAATAAAAATGGTCTTGAGAACTTTCAGATCTTTGCTCGTGTTAGTAATTGCTATTTTGCTGCCAAATCTCTTTTTTTCTCTTCCCAACAAATATTGAAATCCATTCCTAAAGATAGAATACCTATTTATCAACTTAGTTCTGCTATTTACCAATTTAAGTGTCAGTGCAAGGCTGATTAAATAACTAGGATCGTCCCACTATTAAGGAAGCAGATTTCTCAGTATGTGCCAGCATTTATAAACTTCTCTATTCATCATCTGGGAGGTTGCTTTCTGCCCTCCATCTGTATGGCTGATGCTAACCTCCAATAAAGTGACTCATTGCACCTTCTTCTGGTAAAACATTCTCTGTTGGCATGAAGTGAGAAGGTTATATTGAATCAATTGTTGGTTTTTACTGCTAACACAGTTGGTTCACTGTGACATGTTAGACAATTATTCTTGCCAGAATCTATTTTACATATTTATAATTTTGCCATTTGTTCTTGTTTTGAATATTGCTGCCCTATATGGTCTAGTGTTCTTGCTATATATTTAGAGATGCTTCGTAAAATACAAAGAAGAATCAGCAACATTATTATCCTGACCTGGCATCTCGGCTTCAGTGACTTTCCCACCTGTGTAGTGTAGCTTCCCTGTGCCTTTTTATGGTAATTGTCTGGTTGAACTCTTCACCTGGGTACCTAATCTTTATGATAAGCAGCAAGTTCTCATCAATTCACTTTTCCTATACTTTTTGCCCGTGGAGTTCTCTTTCGGTTCTTGTTTTCCAGCCAACTTTGATCTTCAAAAATTTAAATGCAATATCAATTGTTATCTTCTGTCTTCTTAATTCTTGTACTTTTATTGTCCTCTCTTCTTAATAGTAGTTTTCTCTATTCTCTAACACTCGGTAACCTGTTGCGTCCTAGTGGCTTTATTGCCTTTGATCTTCAAAAATTTAAATGCAATGTCAATTATTATCTACTTCTTTTTGATTACACTTCTTTTGTTCTTATTCCTTAATAATGTTTGTGTTTTTCTTTATTCTTTCACACTCAATAACCCATTGTATCTTAGAGGCTTTACTGCCTTCCTTGGAGCAAAATGATTTAAAAAGAAAAAGAGGAAATGTCAACATAAAAATTAGCATAAATGTTCTGGTGTATCCAGGTCTGCAATCTCCAGACATCATTGTTTAAGCTGTGAAATTGTCCAATATAGATTCCAGAAGCAAACAAATCCTCTTTTCACTGACCAAATTTTTAGAAGCTCTTATGGAAAAGGGTAGGCTTATTTTTAATTAACAGGTAATTGAATAATGTTTGTTAGTCAATGGTGAAGAGTTCAGTCCTTGGGAGCATAGTTAACAATCTCATTAATAACTGGCGATGTGCATAAACTCTTCTTGAGGATATATTTTCTGTCTTTCAACTAAAAATTCTTGAGATAATTTTTCTTAAATCGAGACAGCCTTCTTTATGTAAACAAAAAGAATGGGTGTCAGGTCATATTGTTATCTGTAACATAAGTATGTGTGTACATGTGGCCGAGTGGTTAGAAGGTTTGCTTTCTGCTGTGGCCTGTTTAGGGGCTAGAAAGAAAGACACAGAAGACGAAGGTAGGTTGAAACAAGTATATTGAAGATATATACAAAACAATAGTGTTAGTAATAAGTAGATTAGCACTGCATCTACTACTACACTCCACTCTACCCGACTCTTGCAGTTTGTATTAATGAGAGGAGGAAGAGATCATTCTACTGTAGGAGGGTTTACCACAATACTTTCTAACAATGAGACCCAGGTTTGAATCTCACCAGAGTCAATTTGTTAGGAAGGTGTCTTCTTGATGTTATCAGTCTGTGGGAGGCGATCCCAGTGTACAGCACCATTGAAAAGTTACTGAAAACCATGGGCGTCTGTAATAGAAATTGCCTAGCTGTACTACCATAGAGACATACTCACATATGAGCAGTCAGGCATTAGTGTACATATGTTAATATATTATTAACTCCTGTAGGGCTGCCCATGATGGTAAGTTTGAAAAGGAAGGACCAGACTGAATGTGACCAAACTCTGAAGGTCCCAATGATGGAATAGGCAAAGAATCTCAATGGCCAAACTGGCAGAAGAGGACAGTGCAGGTCTGGCCTGCATAACAAAAGTGGAACTTGACAAAGCATCTGACAGCCCAATGCAACCAGGTTTGCCAGATCTCACCTGTATCCATCCCATTTGAGCCCTGAGTGGGGCACTTCTGGCCAAATGTGTGGGCTTCTCTGCCATGTAGAGTTGTGAGCTTCTTTGTCGTGTAGATTTGTTCGCCAAAACCAAATTCACACAAATGGCCTCGTCAAAGTCATTTCATTCTCAGCCATCTTCACCACCAGCACCACCAGTGGAGAGAAAGGAAATAGAGAAAGAGGATGATGATCCTGATGCAAGTAGGTCCTGACAACAGATGTTCATTTCTTATTGCCTGTGATCTCTCTCTTTTTTTTACTTTTAATCAATGTGCACAGTATTTTTACTTTCATCAATCAAGCTCTTATAAGAGAGGAACGAATACCAGTCAGTTGTTTATTTTAATTTTTTCTTGAGTTACCATTTATGGTATTTTCTTTTCATCCAATTTGTTCATCTTTTTTAAATATTTCAAAAAGCATTGATTAAGTTTTCTGCCTCTATTTACTAAGATCTTCTATAATAATACTTTGTATTAATGTGTGCCGTGCTAATTCTTTTTTCAGGTATTTGGTTGGTCGTACTCTCGTTCGAAATGTCGCCCCAGGAAGTGTTGCAGAAGAAGACGTAAGACCTATGAAAATTTACCAAACACTTTCTAAACAATATTTATAATAATTATAAGATATACAAGGTCTGATCAAAAAAGTATCATTACTGCTACTATGGTAGCTAAAGTATGCAGAGTGAAGCCGTTTGGTACAGATAGACCTTATACTCTGTTGCACATGCACACTAAGTTACTACATTCTTGCTCACTTCTATTGTTTATAGCAGTACTTGGAAGGAAAGAGTGTAGAGTGTGGTCATTTCACCACATCACAGAGATTTCATTAGTGAATATGGCATCAAATATTGTGCAGAGAAACTGTATCAGATTTTGCAAAATGCTTGGTGGTACCTGTGCAGAGGATTCAACAAAATTGTATGAAGTAGAGAAGTGCATAAGCCTGACATGAGTGTACGAGTAGTTCAGATGTTTACAAGATGGCTGACAAAATGTTGAAAGTTACGCACATTCTGAAAGACCTGCAATCAGCAGAATTGATGAAAATATGCAGATGTTCGGAAAGATCATCAAATCACGTTGCATGAGTTGTCAGAGGATGTAAACATTAGTTATGGTTCAGTTCAGACCATTCATCAGTTTTTGGAGTGAGATACGTGCCAAAACTGCTTTCAGTTAACCAAAAGGGAAATTGCATTTCAGCTACACAGAACAAACATGACTAAAGACTGTGTGTATGCTATCACATGCAGCTGCGGAAAGAAATATAAAAGAGAGACAGCGATCACCCCACCCCCAAGGTAAGGCTTTGAGAACACCAGAAAGCTGTAACATGAGGGAAAGTGGAAAAATCAGGCGTGGCTGACCACATATGGAGAGAAAAGGGAGATCACTGCCCTCTGTGGGATCAGGTTGAGATCATAAAGGACACCATTGGAAAATTCGTAAACTTAAGGAATCAGCACATATGCTAGGCCACAAAAATCTCCTGAGCCGACCAAGCATAAAAATGAATACAGTATGGGAGCCAGTAATAAGGGGTGTGATAATAACAGCAAAAATTGCAATATGAGCACAGTTAAAAATGATTGCTGAAGGTTTATAATACCCAGAAATTCATACACAGATGTCCTCAAGGACGCATGGCACAGTGGATAAGGCATTGGTTAGATCCAGTGACAAGACCCAAAGAGTGTGAGTTCAATACCCGGTTAAGGTAGTGGAGAACTTGAAGAGGGGAATTAACTGACACATGAAACTAGAACAGTCTACCCCAGTGACAAGGCCGGGGTGTACTAACAGCTGAAACATTGTAATAAATATGGCAACAAAGATGAGGACAATAGTGAAGATGAAAACTTTTTGAAAATGCTCATAACAAGTGATGAATGGCTATGACTCGAACCAACTCTAACCTTTCTGAGGCCAAAGAAAGCAGGAATGAGTCAATGTCAAGACACTGTTAACAGTTTTCTTTGACTAAAAGTGCATTGTTCATCATGAGTATGCTCCCCCTGGTCAGACAGTAAACAAAGAATACTACCATGATATGTTGCAGCATTTGTGGGATGTTTGTTGGAAAAGCGCAGAATTCCATCATCCAATGAGTGGTAACACCACGATAACAATGCACCTGTACATTCAGTGTAGCATGTGCAGCAATTTTGACTAAGCACTACATTCCCCACGTCCATTCATAGTAATTTATGTAGCAGTTTTTGGCCAACAAAGTTTTTGAGCCCTTTGCAACTTTTTCCTCTTTCCAAAAATAAAATCCCAGGAAGAGAAGAAGATTTCAAGATGCTGAGGAAATCCAAGAGAATGTGATGAGGCATCTGCTTGCTCTTCCAAAATAGGAGTTCCAGGAATGCTTCCATCAATGGGAACAATGCTGGATAAAGTTTGGGGCTTCAGAAGGAAACTTATTTTGAAGGAGATTAAATGCTGAATTGATATGTGTTGTAGTTTTCTTATTATAGCACCAGTTTTGATCTGGCCTTGTATTGATGTTGCATCTTTGTAATGTTAGAGAAATTATTCATAACAGCCATATTGTTTGATAAAATGTTAACTCCTTCATTTTACTTACTTTCCTAGGGCAAAATTGGCTGTGGTGACGTTCTTGACGAATTATTTGGAGTCAGTCTGCGGGATGCCAGCAAAAGCAAAGTAAGTAATTTAATATCTATTTATTTAATTAATGATTTAATCATTATGAGTGTAACAGCTTTGAGATGCTACTACTTGAAGTTATTAAGTAGTTATGGGAGAATGGTTTGTCACAGTGTTCCTTCCCAGGAAGAATTAGATTCATGCCTTTCATTGGTAGGTTTAATGTGTCTTGCCAGACAGTTTTTCTTGTCAGAATCCATTTTACACATTTGTATATAAATCTACCATTTACCTGTGCATTGAATATTACTGCCATATCTTGTCTGGTGTTCCAGATATATATCTCATGATCCTTCACAAAATCCAAGGAAGGGTCTGTAAAGTTATCGGTTCTGACCTGGCATCTCAACTTCAGTCACTTTCCCACCACCATGATGTGGTTTCACTGTTTTTTACTATAAATATTTTCATGGCAATTTTTTAATTAGCTTTCATCCTTGATAAATCAACCACATGAATTTGAGCATCCTACTAGAGTGGCACATAATGAGGAAGGAGGGCTTGGAAAATCTGATACTCACAGGATGGATGGAGGGAAAGAGGGACAGAGGAAAACAATGAATAAAATACTTGATGGTCTTAAGCAAGATGCATGGCAGAACAGAGTTTAGGAGAAATAATGAAAAGACAAAATTTATTAAGAGCTACAAAGGATGGGAAATTGTGGCAAGCCATGATTGCCTACGTCCAGTGGGGACACAGCACATAAGAAGATTAGATTGGAAACTGGGTTTCATTGTTGAAATAGGTAGACATAGCCATAAGTTCTTTGTTAATAGTTTCTTTTTCCGCACTTCCCGACTGCGGGACTCCCTTCCAGTTTCATGCTTTCCTGCGACATACAATCTTCAAAAATTTCAATGGAATGCCAATTGTCATTTACTATCTTCCTGAAACCTGTTTGTCTCACTAAAGTCCTCTTTCACTCTCAGGGACTCTTTGTGTCTTAGTGGCATTAAGTAAAAAAATATTAAGGGCATCAGTGCTAAAAGAATATAATCTCAGACAGAATGTGAATTTGGTCCACGTATAATGTGCCAATAACGATTACTTTGGTAATGGCCTGACTTCATGAAAATTGTTTTAGGAGAGCATTTTGCTACTATTTTAGCCTGACATGGCAGACAAGATAAGGACCTTAAAATTAAGGACAATAAAATGTTAGTTTAGGACAGTTGGTCTTGTTTTTAGGGATGATAAATTCTTTTAATTAATATTCTATTATATTTATTCAAAAAGCAATCAATTTCTTAAAAAAAAAAAAAATGGTCTCTTCTCACCAAGAGTGGTGAGCTTTTAGTAAATGAAGTACATACACCCAAGAATACAAACAAGAATCAAACATAACTTAGATATTTCTTTTTAAACTAATCAGTAAAACATGAATAAAAAATGAAAGTGGAAGGATTTAAATTTGGATATCTGTATTATTTATTGCTAAATGCGAAAGATATTAGTATTTAATTGTAAGAACTAATTTTGCTTTAATAAATGAAGTAAAAAAATTATATTTTTTCTGTCAATTTTTAGTTAAAAAAAAGATAAAAAGACATATCAGAGATGCTGATTTAATAAGACTAGACATTTCCTAACCTATTCAGTTGACTCTGGGGACAGTTATGATACGATTTATGGTCTCCTATAATTTTAAAGAAGAATTTTTGTTATATTTATTTAAAACAATCTTTGAGAAGTGAAGGTAACCACAATAATAGCAGCATTTTTCAGACACACAGTACTGTACGTTGGAAACCCAGTAAGGTAATCACCAAAAATCTTGTCACTATAGATTAAATAACATCATCTAGTGAATTATTTTAAATTATTATTAAGGGGTATGTTTGTATGATGAGGCTTTGATTAGAAAGAAAGGAAGATAAAATTGTTTAATGTCTTCTGCTAATACTTAATAAATAATGGACTATTCCATTTTGATTGTGTGTAAAAATGGAGAAGACATATCAGAGATGCTATCTGGTTTCAGTGAGAAAATGAAAGAAGGATTTGTGTATAGAAGTGTTTAATGTCTCCTGTCAATACCACATAAATAATGGACTATTCCGTTTTGATTGTGTGGAAAGATGGAAAAGACATATCAGAGATGCTAGTTGGCTCCAATGAGAAAATGAAAGAAAGCAAGGAAGATAGGAGTATTTAACATCTCCTGTCAATACATCATAAATAATTCATTTTGAAAGCATAGAAAGACAGAAAAGACATATCAGAGACGTTACTTGGTTCCAGTGAGAAAATGAATGAAAGACAAAAAGAAAGAAAAGAAGATAGACATGTTTAATGTCTGTTTCAGTGAAATGGAAAAAGTTGTCAATTTCAAATCTTTTCATTTGTATCCCCTTACTTCTTTAACTAACATCCACCATTCGTATTTATTATTGTTATTGGAATATTTTGGTAAAGTTGTTAAGCTCAAATATTTAATGATGTGCTTGGCTAATTTTTATGAATATTTTATTGTCGTAGAAATCGCCATGAGCTTACTCAATCATCAACTTAAAAATTAATATTTATCAGAAAATTAAAATAGAAATACAATGAAATTTTTACAGGTATTTCTAATTTTCTTTATAATTTTATTCAATACATTGTCACATATTTAATTTGATGGATGAGCATCTCTTTTCAGCATGTAAATCAATTCTGGGGACTGTTACAGATGAGCACAAACAGAGAGCATTTCTGAAAAACTGTTCACAATGAGATGTGAATGGGAACGGCGAAAATATTTTTACAAAGTTTTCTTTTTAAACACAGATGCATATGATTTTACTATGGAACACCACAATTTGGCAGGGGATAAATTTCCAAAAGATATAACGAGTGAATCATTAAAATATTCTACCAATCATCTTGCAAGTTGTCTGGGAGAAATCTGAGATTAATTTGAAAGGCATTCCAAGTGAGTTGATAATCAAAGACAGAATACAAAAAGCAAATTATCTTTCTGTTGGATGGTGTGGGCAGGGGTGGAGAGGGGGTTTGCAAATTTCTAATTTTCAAGGGTGGAGGTTGAAGTGTCATGAGAGACTTGTTTGTCTAATCTGTGAATTATTCTTAAATATGCCATGACTATCTGTTCAGTTTCATCTGACAGATGAATTAGAAAAAAGCTGTGATGGGGAAAAGGTTAAGTAAGCAAGCTAGAGAAAAATAAAATCAGATGAAAAAAAAAAAAAAGAAAGCGAGAAGGAATTGAGATGAAAGAAAAATATAAACAGGCAGATTGTTTTGATTTTATTGTCCCATTGATCTTTTAAAGAGGTTGAGTCTTTATGCAAGATTTCTTTCCTTTTGTAGCATGCCACATGCTCCTTAAATAAGAAAGTAAGTTTCATTGTACGGGTATTTCCATAGAGATTTAAAGGCTTCATGATTTGTTTCTTATTCTGCAGGTGCAATATATACTCCGTCAAAACAGTGGATGGCCCATCAGACTTGCAGTAACAAAAGTATGTTAATTTTGACAACTGCTTAAATTGTATATAAATAATTTTGAATAAATCTAAATGAATAACTGTATATATATATATATATATATATATATATATATATTAGAGAGAGACACACACACACACACACCAGCTGTAACAGCAAAATTGTCCAAATCGTGTAACAGCAAAATTTTCTAGTTGTTAGATTCAGTTTTTAAACATTGTATCTTAGAAATGATTAAAAATATCTTACTGGAATTCTCTGAGGTTTTTATAACACTATTGAATTCTACTTTGAACAATAGTAATGTATAATTACTCTCCAAACTTAACTGAAGTATTGTGATGAAATCAATCATAAATGAAAATGACATGTTCATCATTAATTAATCAGAGCTAAGTATAGGAAGCTCATGAAGGAACAATAAGAATGTATTTAGCTCTAAGTTGAAATGATGATCCCTCTTCCTTTTATAACCTTCTGATCCAGTTTTTGTCTCTACTGTTCCCTCTTTTTAAACTTATTAATTGTTCTCTTGATGGTTCTTGAATGGACTTTGAAGATGGAAACCAGAGTATGAATGTTGATACCATTACTGAAGGCTTGAATGATCTTTTTCCTCTGACTATTGCTCAGTTGGAAAGACAATGGGGCTGACACTAAATGATTTTAACCTGTTCTTTTTCTAGCTGAATAACTCAAAAGGTTTTTTAGTGATTCTTATGACAAATGGTGTCAAGATGGTTAAATGACTTATCTGAAAACTTGGAAAAAAGAAACTCAATTAGTTTAGTGTTTTTTTAGATGTTAAATATTTTGTGGGATGGAGAATTATGCTGTTACATCCAGTGTATATATATATATATATATATATATATATATATATATATATATATATATATATATATATATATATATGTAGATCAGATGGATATCTATCTATCTATCTATTTATCTATCTATCTGAGAGAGTGAGAGATGAATAGCTAATAACTCTGTGTGTGTGTATATATATATATATATATATATATATATATATATAATTTAGGGTTTACTTATGTATTGAGCACTGCTTTTTAAAAACAAAAATACTAAAGAACTTTGGATTATTAACCTAATATTTTCTTTCCTATTTTTCTATATATTTACGCACACACACACATATATATATAGGTTGCGGTGGGTAAATTGTTCATGCATGAGCCTTGTTTATTTTGGAATTTGTCGACTGCTCAATATAGCAGAGTCAGCTGGGCACCATCTGTGAGAAAAAGAGCACCATGACACAATTTACTCTGCTAGAAATTTGGAAACAGCATGCTGCACTGCTTGGCATTTTGCAGCAGGAGCTCCAATGCTAACATTTCAGAGTATTTGTTTGTCAATCTTTGGATAATGCAGAGGATTCAGAAAGATTTGGAAGATATATCCACTCAGCATCATGTCAACATTATGTCTGCATTCATCATCACACATGGCCTCAGATTCAACATGGAGGCCTATATCAAGTGCCCTGAGGAGGTAGTGCTGCCCTGGGCCAAGAGGATGGCTGGTGGAAGACCCTATTTCTGGCAACAGGACTCTACACCATGCCACACAAGCATAGTTGCAGTACAAACCACAGGGTATTGAACAAACACAAACGTGCCTGAGCGTCTACAATAGGGATTAGCTAGCTTCCCTAATAGATGGGTATCCTCGAATACAAGTGGCCAGCTATTTTATATATGAAGAAATATAGTCTTAAGATGTGCTATATTTATGGGATAAAGTGCTCAATATCAGAGATAGAGCGTATGTAAATATAAATATAAAAGTGAACATTGAAGTCAACACTCAGAGGTGACAGGCTGTGTTTCATGCTGGACACAATTGTCAGGTCGCCTGACAATAGCATCCAGCATGAAACTGCCTGTCGCCTCTGAGTGTTGACTTCAATGTTTGCTTATATATATGTGTGTGTGTGTGTTTGTATGTGCAAAAATTTAGATATAAATTCAGTATATCGGTAAAAAGACAGTATGAATAAATACTCCTTTATCATGCCAACATACATGACCATAAAAATATTTAAAATTTTAAAAACTGTTAAATTAAACCATTTTATTATTTTAAATAAAAGGATAAAGTAATATATAATAATTACATTAATAACTAAATAAAAAAAGTAAATAAATAAATATGTATAAACAAATAAGATAATAAAAAATCGAACAAGTACCAACATTTACCCACTTTCATTTATTAGGCATTAAATTACATCACTTAGCATCTTCCATACTTGACTTTCTCAGCCTGATGAATATTTATGAGCATTCTTAAATTAAAGAAGTTTGAAAGCTTAATTATATTTTTTACTTCTGTATAAATACATGCTGCAAAATAAAATCTTACATTTGTCTTCATAAAATCCATCATAAGACGAAACATATCTGTGAAGAAAAGTTTTCCTTTTGTGTTTATTCAAATATATATTGGATAATGATATATAAATTTTTATATATCAAGATCACTTAGGGAGGAAAGATGTATGTGAAAAAGTGAAAAAAGTTTTTGTCAGGTGCCTTTTGTCCCTAAAGATCTCATTGGACGATGATTGTTGATAGCTACATATGCACGTGAATGAGAGATACTGAGAATTTTAAATTTTGAAAATAGTGTTGAAAATTTTAAATTTTTTTTTATAATGTGTTTTGGGTCTATAATTTAGCCAGCTTCGTTTAGGTTCTTTTTCTTTGTCTTCTTGTTTCCATCACCTTTTCATCCTGGGTAAGATGCTAAACTATGTCCAGCAGCAAGGCCTCTGATCAGGAGGTTTGGAGGAGCATGGAACCACCTCTTAATTGCTGGTGTTCCCAGGGCCACCCTGACTCGGGGTGCTAGCACCTGTTAGGGTCCCAGCTATGGGCAAATTGTTAACTATTATTAGCAATACTTTTTTTGAAAAAAAATTATTACCAGCAATACAATTTTGAAGGAAAAATATTACCAGAAACAGATTTTTGACAAAACAAAATATTACCAGCAATAAAAAATTTTGTCAGCATCAAATAACCCATTGAGGTTGATATGCCATAAAACAAAATAAACCAAACCAAACCATTCATCATCTTTGTTATTATTCCACTTTCTCATACACATTTCCTCCAAATATATATATATATATATATATATATATGGCAACACTTATCCCATAAGTTCTGTCCGAATTTTAACTTTTTGTTAAAATGAATGAAATTTAAAGAGTATTTTATGATGTCTAATGGAGCTGAACATTATTTTTATGTTTAGATGCATTTAAACTGATCAAATTTTATTTCAGAGAACAATAAAATTAAATTTTGTTTGATTAAAACCCTGCTAACATGGAAGTACCCAAGAATCATTTGAGGCACATAATGCTTTATGAGTTCAAGAAAGGAAACTCAGCAGCTGAAGCGGTTAGCAACATTCACACAGTTTATGGAGAGGGATCTGTGAATGAAAGAACTTGCAGAAGATGGTTTGCAAAATTCAGAGGTGGAGATTTCACCCTTGAAGATGAAGATCGAACCGGACATCCAGTTGAGTTTGATGAAAAGCTTCTTGCAGCCCTTGAAGAAAATGCTGCTTTATCAGTTGAGGAATTGGCAGTGGTTCTCAGTTCAAACCATACAACTGTTCATCATCTTCAACAACTTGGAAAAGTTCCTAAACTTGGAAAATGGGTGCCTCATGAATTGTCTGAAAACAACCTCAAATCCCAAGTTGACATCTGCTCTTCTCTCCATTCTCGCCAACTTGTTTCACCTTTTTTGGATAGACTTGTGACTGGCGACGAAAAATGGATCTTTTATCGAAATGTTAAGCATCGTAGACAGTGGCTTGATAAAGGGGAAGGACCCCAGCCACAGCCGAGAAGGGAACTTCATAGGCAAAAGGTTCTTCTTTCAATTTGGTGGGATTGCCAAGGAATAATCCATTTTGAATTCTTACCACCTAATGTAACAATTAATGCTCAAATATACTGTCAGCAATTAGAGCGAAAAGGGGTGATGTATCATCAGGACAATGCGCGACCCCACACGGCAAGAATCACGTCACAAAAGATTGAAGAACTTGGTTGGGAGAAAATTCTTCATCCACCTTATTCTCCCGATCCTTCAGTCTACCATTTGTATCGTAGCTTACAGAATCATTTGGAAGAAACAGCTTTTGTAACACAGGAAGAGGTTAAAACTGACATTTGTGAGTTCTTCGAATCAAAGCCAAAAGAATTTTACAGTAATGGAATTAGTAAGCTTGTTAATAGATGGAAGGAAGTCATAGATAATCAGTTAAAATACATGTTGATTGAATCTGTAATTAAATGTAACATTGGTTCACTTGTTTTCTTTATTCAAAATTCAGACAGAACTTATGGGATGACCTGATATAAAAATATATATATATATATATATATGGCAACACTTTTTGCATCAAGCATGAAACAGACTGTCATTGTTGACTTCAATGTTCACTTTTATATTTACATACGCTCTATCTCTGATATTGAGCACTTTATCCCATAAATATGGCACACCTTAAGACTACATTTCATCATATATATATATATATATATATATATATATATATATATATATATATATATATATATATATTAACAGATTTTTTCCCAAGACACAAACCAATGATTTCTTCTTATTTATACCAGTGTCATACCAGTGATGGCTGTATTTACCCACCCATTGAAGAGCTGATGGTATTGGCTAACTTAAATCGTGACCAAGTGAATTTAACTCCAGTGAAGGAAATTCCCAAGAAGAAAGAATTCAAAGATGATGATGAAGAATCTGCTGATGAGCCAGATCTCTTCCATCCACCTGTAGAAAGAGGGAGAAAGCCAGCTCATGCCTTGTTACCGTTCGATGATACTGATGAGATTCCTGTCCACGGTTCTGACCAAACGTGAGTGTTTGATTTTGTTGAAGCTTGCAAGATTTATTTTGTTTCAAATTCTTCATTTTCTTGTTTGTTTTGTTTTATATATTTTGTTGCACTTGTCATTGTAGTTGCTTTTTTTTCTTTTTATTAAATATTACAAGATTATTATTATTGTTATTATTAAGTGTTTATATGATTTATCATATCACAGGTAGGATTTATTGAAAATTAGTCAACTACATGTCACTTTACTTATAGCAGGGTGATTAACTTTCAAATTTAAATTGTTTGTCCATTTAAAATGCAACAGAGATTCTTGATAAAATCTAAAGAAGAATCAGCAATATTATTGGTCCCAAACTGGCATCTCAGTTTTAGTCACTTTCTCACTGCCATAATGTAGCTTTCCTGTGCCTTTTCTATAAATACTTTCATGGTAATTGTTCAGATGAGCTCTTTGCTACGGTCTCTAGACTTTATGAATTCAAGTGGAGTACTAGATTGGCAGTAAGGTCTCATCAATTCACAGTTGAATTGGCTAGATGTAACTGTAAGTTCTATACTAAGATTTTTTCTTGCATTTTTAGCTTGTGGAACTCCCTTCCAACTCCATGGTTTCCAGCCAAGTTTGATCTTTAAAATTGTAAATGCAATGTCAATGATTATCTACTGTCTTCTTGATTACTCTTTGTCTATTGTTATCCTTCCTTAATAATGTTTCTCATTTTTCTTATTCTTTCACCTTCAATAACTCCTTGTCTCATCATGGCTTTACTGCCTTGCATGGTGTGCTATGATTAAAAAAAAAAAAAAAAGTTTAAAAACAGGAGTTGTAAAAATGACTTCATAGAGCTGGCTTATACTCTTTTCCTGTTACCCAGGGGTTTTTGGCAGATAGAAAAGGAAATTAAGACTGGCAGCATAGATGTTTATTTCGGTTTCATTCAGGTTTTGTGTGTATGTATGTTTTGCATGTGCACCTGTTAATTCAGTGACAGATTTATAATTCTTTCTATGAAAACTTAAAAAAAAAAAATTATATAAATGTTAAATACTTTATTTTGCTGCTTATTAAACACATTTTTTTTTTCTATAAATTATCTCCAAAATCTCCCCTACGCCCTATAAATCGAAGGTTGGTGACAGGAGTTATAATTTTAGGATATAGGGTGAGTGTTACCTTTTCAGTTATACCGGATTCTGAGCCCTTGAAAGTAAAACAAGTCCAGTGTTTCAAAATTAAATTAATGTTTTTGAGAGAAACTATTTATGCAATTCCTTCTGCCATAACAATTGCTGAAGTAACACATTCTTTCTCTATTTCTTAAACTCCTGGTTACAAAGCAGAATCATTCAAGGTTGATGCTTTAAGAATAATACTACTGTATATTATACTTTCGTTACAGCATGCTGGTTATTTTAATCATACTTACAATGCTTAACAGTGTAAAATATTGCTGATATAAATCAAACTTAACCTTATTTTCGTATCCAAATTTACATTTATCAAATTTGAAATGAATGCTCCGTCCTGGTTTGTGATCAAATTGTCACAAATTTTTAGATTTCAGGCTTTAATAAGGTTCAGATTTCAATGGTATTATGCACTTTAACATCTCATCTAATTATTGCAGAAGGGCCTCAGGTTATGTCAGACTTGATGTATGGCATTTCGTGATTATGGCTTCATCTTCCATAATATATGTTGTCATGCAGTGCTATCTGAGGTATTGATGGTATTGTTTATTCACTGGCTTATATTCACCATATGCTATATTAGATTTTGTTACATTTACTATCTTTCACTTGTGTCATTTTTTGGGGAGCTTTTTGGCTCTTTATTATGGCTCCCAAGAATAAAGCTTGCTCATAGGTGCTTATGTAGGGAAGTTCTGACCTATGATGAAAATCAGCTTATGTTGTGCTGTAGTAACAGATCTTCGATGTAAGTCAAAGACTTCCTGTACATTTTAAATAGTTACCATAGAGTTAGTATTTCTTCTTGGTCTGTGATGAATTTGTCATGACTAATCAGGTTTTTATGCTGAAATATATTGTTCAGTAGGTAAAATTGAGGATGGTGGGTAGGGCAATGATTTTTATGTGAGTTGGGCCAAGAACTTTACAGCTGTCTTTTCATATACAATTAACAAGACATCAGAAAAGGCAGAAAAAAAAATTGTGAACTCATCAATGTAGACTGTTTCTGAACGAGCCCAATTTTTCAGCACCTTCTATATAAGATGTCTCAGCCCAACCCTTTTCCCCAAATCTTACCAAATAATGACATATTGGATTTTTTTTTTTTTTTTGAAGTACAAGGAAAAAAACTTTTTTCCCCGATTTCTTTCTTCAAAATATTTGGGAGCATCTAATGCATCAGTGCATCTTATAAGCAAAGAAATACTGTAATTTCCAGAAAGTTCAATAAAATCATATAACTATCTATATTTCTGAGATGAGGTATTGTAATTATTACTATTTACATTGTTCGGACTGTTGTCCTCATCTTTGTTGCCATATTAATGATGTTTTAGCTGTTGTATATTCTGGCTTTTATATCATATAATTATCTTTTCTTTCCTAAATTTTTTTACTGACGGGATATGAAAGGAATGGGGTTTATTTGTCCCAGGGTACATGTCAGGGTGGGTCTTATCTTTGAAGGTCTGAACTGATTGAACTAAGGAATGCAGTTGGTCAGAATATTTGCTATGGAAATAGCGATAGAGTAGTGAGATTCTTGCAGCATTTGCCTGTGGGGAAGGATTTCCAGAGTCGGTAATAATTTATCACCCACAAGGCTGCATATATGCTTTTGAACTCTGTCAAAGCTAGAAAGTCAGGATTGGGCAGCTTCAGCCCAGATATAGCAGCAGTACTCCGTTTTTGGTCTGATCGTGCTAAACATTTGGAGATTGTCAAAAAAAAAAAAAAGTACATCCCGATTATTGCAATAAAAGACAGCAAGAATAAGATGAAAGATAAACAAGATTGAAATTAAAAATAGAAAAAAAACTGTTCTGCTTTAAAATTTGTCTTTAATTCTCTGTTTTGTCACTTTTATTTGTTTCTGTGTCATTTTATCTTTGCATGAGTTTTGTTTGTGTTACATGTAGAATTAGATGCACACATGGCGTGGGGTTATCAGTACGAAAATTGTGATTAGTATGTCAAGTTCAAATTCCAGCTGAGGCTGTTTTATTTACTTTCACATAATTACCCTTCAAGAAGTATAAATCCATCTCATCTTTTCCCCAGCTATGGGTTAAATAGCAGACTAGACTGAATTCTTTAGCTTTGGTTGGCAACAATGCTCAGAGAAAGTAAACTCTGAATTCAAAACCAGTTAGGTCAAGGGTAGCAACTCCACCCGCGTAAAACCAATTTGCTCCATAAACTCCAGCAGCAATGCCTAATGTGGTGAAGCTGCTGTACTACATGACAGGTGTAACACAAATATGTGTAGAAGTCTCCATTTTGGGAGAAAAGAACAGAAAATTTTGGAAATGGAAAAGAATGGAAAAAGATAATTAACTTTAAATTTAAGTCCAAATTTTATTATTTTTAATTTGCTTACGGACATATCACATTGAAACACCAATTCTTGTATGATCACTGAAGTTAAGCAATGCCATGTCTGGTCAGTACTTAGATGGGTGACTGCTTAGGAATACCAGGTTGTATGTGCAGGTGGTGTAATGGATAATGGAATTGTTAATCAGAGAGCTGAGTTCCAATTACAGTTGGCTTCATTATATTCACTTACACATAAATACACATGGAAAAGATATGAAGCCATCTCTTCTCCTCCCAGCTATGGGTTAATTAGTATGATTTATATATCTAAAAACTTTATTATCTCAAAAAAAATTCTTACAATCTAAATATATTTCCTGGCTTTAAATAACCTGCAAAGTGTTGATAAGCTGCAGAAAACGAATGAATAAGTCCATTTATTAAGCTATTACTTTTTTTAAAATTTAGAATTGGGTGTTCATTATTTTTTTATAATTGCTTCTTTTTTTTTGCTATTATTTTTTATGTGTTACACTTCAGCATTTATATGTATGTGTATGCATGTGTGTGTTTATATGTGGTGAGACTAAAAAATTCTTTGCCTCACAAAGAAAACCTTTCAAAACAAAAAAAAATTGGATGTTTGGTCATTTCATCAGATCTTGTTATATGAATCGGGCCAAGAACTTTGCACCCCCACTTTTCATATACAATTAACAAAACACCAGTAAATACGGAAAAAAAAATTGGGAATTCATCCATGTTTCTGAACAAGCCCAATTTTTCAGCACCTCCCCATATATAAAGTGGTGCTGAAAAATTCTCAGACCAATCTCTGCCCCAAACTCTGACCAAATAACTTGGATTTTTTTTTCAGTGGCTGGTTGGGGGGTGGGTGGGTGATTGTCTTGGTTGTGTCAACTGTTTAATTTTTAGTTTATACAGTGTGTTAACATTTATCAGTCTGTGTACTTGTGAAATCTTAAGAAAAAAAATACATATACAAACAAATCCCTCATCAATGAAATAAAAGTGGGGAGGGGTGGTCCGTTAAAACTGATGGTCCATAGATGGGAAGGGATTATTTTTGAGTTATAAAACCACTATAGTATCTAGCAGTAGTTATGATCATAATGTAAATACTATAAACATGTATATATGGCATAAATACATATACACTTAATATAGATATATTAATCAAAATAAAAAAATAGGTTTCTCACAGCTACTTTCTCATGCACACACTAATGTATCATACTTTATATACTGTACACCCATCTTTGTTTACAATTGAAAGGGCCACCACTGCCGCCAAGTGATCACTTTGAGAACTAATACAATTCATTCTGCTAAGCCCACAAATTTTGAAATACATCATTGACAATTTGGAAGTTTTTTTTCCTGCAGGTTATTTTGCCTGGAGATCTTGTCTGTTGCATCCAAAGTCCATTGATGGGGGAGTCTGTAGATGAGAGGTTTGTCTGTATATTTTGCATATATATATATATATATATATATATATATATATATATATATATATATATATATAATGTTGCGATGGATAAATTGTCATCTTAATTAAGCATGATTGAAAATAACACTAATATGTCATTTTAATAGATATATTTGCCAAAATTACGCAAAAATATCTTGAAATACCAAAGAAGAAATTTATTCAATAAAATTACCATTGGCTTCAATCATGACCTCCAGATGACTTTTGAATTTTCTGCAACTCTTCTGGACAGTCTCCTTGTTTAAGTAGATGAATGCTGCTGTAATTCTTGCCTTTAGTTCATCTTTGGTCTTACAAGGAGTTTTGATGGTCTCTCACTCAGTTGCACCCCACACATAATGATCAAGGTTGGTTGCAGTCTGGGTAGTTAAGTTGCCAGATGTACGTAGTGATGTGGTCGCAGAAATTGTTTATGCCATGACTGGGTTCTCCTGCTTCTCACTTTCATATAAAATTGGGTTATTGAATATATATATATATATATATATATATATATATATATATATATATATAAAACACACATATATAAACTAGTGTGCATATTTATACTCATTTTATGTCCATTAAATTTATCCACCATTTTTTCCAAACTGCAAATCCACTTCTGCAAACCTGGTTGCTGCAGATGCAAAAAGTATCTGAACTGAAAGCATTGTGCAAGTTTTTGATTTAATAACTCCTGAAGATGACTCATGTGAGTTGAAAGCTTGTACAGGGCTTCAACTTTGGATATTTTTTGCATCTGCAGCTTCTAAGGATTATGGAAGGTGATTAGCAGTTTGACAAATATGATTGACAAATTCAATGGACAGAATGCTTATTGTTTTTAATAAAACTTCTTTCCGCAAACAATTGCTGCCTAAATCTGTACACAGTCTACTAGTTGCAACGTATTTGTGTCCAATTAGAAAAATGGTATAATAGTATCTACTTATGATTTTAAATACACCACTTTTGTTTTTTTTAATGTTGTATAATCACAGTGACTTTTTACAAGAGGTGCTGAAAAGTTCTTGTTCTGGCTCACATTTTTATTTTAAAAAAAATTTTTTTTAATCATCTCATCCCAAGTACTGCAATAAAGCCACTAATATGCAAGTGGGTTACAGAGTGTGAACACCTGAGAAAAAGAAAACATTATTAAGGAGAGAGAACAGTCAGTGAAAAGGAATTACAAAGGCAGAAATTAACAATTGAGATTACATTTAAATTATTAAAGATTAATGTTGACTGGAAAGCAAGAAGTTGGAAGAAGATTTCCACATGCGGAAAGTGTGAGAGGAGAAAATCTGACCAAATAGCAAAATATTTTGGACTTCTTGCCTGAGCCAAAAGCTTTTTAGCACCCTTACTCATCTATTAGTGTATTCTCTAAGTTGCACAGATTTTTTTTTTTTTTAAATAGAAGAAAGATAAACAAAACAAACATTTTTTTTATTGCAAAATTTTGTGAATATACAACCAATCAAAATGATTTTCTTGAAAGAAAATCATGGCTCCTGAAACTTAGTAGATATAGGTTTTACAGGGAGTGGTATAAATGCTGTTAGAATATTTCAAATGAATATTTCTAAATTTTTGGTCATTACGTTGTTGTTTATAGTTTGATAGTCACCAAACAATGTATAATACAGGGTGTAGCATGAATACTGTTACAAAACTCCTGAAAAATTTATTATATCAGCATGCAATTTTAACACAAAGTATTAATCTGGTCTGGACATGTTACAAGGCACAGCAGCCTGTGCAAGACCATTGTGCAAGACACAATCGAAGGTGGACATAAGAGAGGACGTCAACGCAAAAACTGGTTGGACAATGTCAAACAATGGACAAGTATGACTAATTGCTGATGGCTGCTGTTGATGGACTGTTGTAGAGGAGAATCAGTATGGCTTCTGCATTCAGATCCCCTGTCCCCCCCATGATTACAAAAGTCAATGTGATGATGATGATTAATCCTCTAAATAACACCAGAAAATCTCACTTGATATAGTTCCCTTTAACCTTCACCGCATGTCATAGTCTTTCAGGATTATCATTGACGGCAGCGTGCGCTGTTCACAGTTCTTAAGAGTGAGGCCTGTTCTACTCCATACCAAAATATTGAAGCTTTGAATGCCAAATTGAAGAGAGTATGGGACAAATTACTCATAGAAGCTACATACCACCATCACTGATTTAAAAAAAAAAAAAAAATAAATGCCTCCAAATCATACATCAAAATACACACTCACACAACAGATATTTTAGTCTCTATGCATTTTCATGTGTTGATGCCTACCTGTCTGTGGCATAAGATTGATTTTGCATCCCCATGGGTAGCGCAGACTTGATTTTTTTTGGTGGTGGTGGGGGGGGGTCACTATCTCTAGAATGGTTCCCAATCAAGGCTATAGAACATAACTCATTCTGCTATTTAACTCATAGGTGGAGGAGGAGAAGAGATGTATTCATACCTTTCCCAAGGGTATTTACACGTAAGTGAATGTAACAAGCTTGGCTGGAATCTGAAATCCGCTCTCTGATTGCTCATTTGAATCCAAGTTGCAATCCCTTACACCACACAGATAACATTGTTTTACATCCCTTAAATTCTTCTGTGTGCCATATGTCTTCAGAATGTTGACAATCATGGCTCTCCATGATTTTCTGTCCTTTGTAGCTCTCAGTAAATTTTGTCTCTCCCAAAATCTAATCCACCATCCATTCACTCAAGCTTGCCAGGTAGGTTACACACTGTTTTCCTCTCTTGCCTTTAATCTGTCAAAATATTGTGTAATTAGTAATAATAATAATAATAATAATAATAATAATCAGCAGTTACTTTTAACCTTTCATAATAATCAAATGTTTGTTGTCTTCTCAGTGCCTGCTATTCTGTCTTATTCATTGAAGAGGTTTACCTTGGCAATGTAAGTATCCCAAAATCCATGCAATTTTTCTTCTCTATTAAGCCATTTAGAATCCAGTGAGCTTTATTCAAATACTTTTGCACTATTTTTAAACTCTATTCTTTATTTCAATCTTTGATTTGTCTTTTTGTTTTTTTACCAATTCTATGAGAGCATAGCACGATTTTAACTTCTTCTTCTTCTTCTTCTTCTATGTGTAAACCACCTTCAGGATGTGGACAATCATGGCCCTAGACAATTTCATGCCCTTTGCAGCTCTTAGTAAATTTTGTCTTCTAATCCCTATTCTGCCATCCATTTACACAAAAGCTTCTTAGGCTATGTGCTACTTTCCTCTATCTCTCTTGCCTTGAATATGTCTTAGGAGTTTTCAAATTTTCCAAGATCTATTTCCTCATTAATTTCTGCTGTCTCTTTTCTGATTCTATGTGTAAATGTCCTTTTTTCTTTCCATTTTCTCTAAAACTTTTTCTCTGCTAACATATTCAGTCCATGCTATTCTCAGCATCCTTCTGTAGAACCACATTTTTATCACCTCAAATCTCTTCTTCATCTGTTAGGAAATTGTCTCACATTCCCACCATATAGGAGGACTGATGTTATATAACAGTTGAGTATCCTTTTCCTTGTTTCTAACACAGATTTTCCTGTTTCATAATACTTTGCTTAGCTTTTGGAAAGCAACTTTTGCTTTGCTTAACTACTAATTTCTCTAATTCAGCTTCTTTTCAAATGCATTTTACAGTATTTATTTTAATTTCAGTCATTGGCTTGTTTATGAAATCTGTATCCAGCTGAAACATTTTAGTTTAGTTTTTTTTATCTCCTCTTTGATAAGATGAACAGAAACTATCATAATTTTAACCATTTGGGGTGATTATTTAAAAATTTTATTGAAAGCATATTTTGATTTAATTAAGTTCTTGTCTTTAGATTCCCAAATCAAAATCCACACCCACTTTCCTTTCTCAATCATATTTGTTTAGTAGCCCTAGGGTGCTTATTCAAAAGAGTATATTAAATTAAGCATTTACTGTAAATATCTGATAATAATGTTGTGTTCAAAGTATATTTTGAGTATATCCATTAAAAAAGTAATATTTTGTATTTGTTTTGGAGGACAAAACAAAATATTCAGATGATTTCTTTTAAACAACAAAAACATCACTATTTTACATACGTACTCAAAATGCTAATCATCAACTGTAAGAAGAGAGAATGTATGGTTGTCAGCAAGAGAAAAAACCCAAGATGCAAACTACAAATTGCAGGTGTCAACATCACACAAGTACAGAAGTTTAAATCTTGGGAAAATCTTTTAACAGAGGATGGAAAATATAACACTGTAATCCAAATGTGCAAAGGAATGGTAAAAAAATGCATTCCAAAAGCTAAGCAAAGTATTAAGAAACAGGAAAATTTCATTAGAATCTGTAGTGAATTGATAAATAGGATTGTGCCTATTTGTATATGTTTAATAGAAAAGATATAAAGTGTATAGTAAACCAAGAGACAGGCAAGAAGTTGACTACTGATCACGTGTCGTAGAACAATACAATACAACAATATGGCATCACCGATAGGACATTTAAGTTATTTAGATGAACCAGAATTTGTCAAGACTTGGATCCAGTGCTTTACAGCCCAGGCTAGGGCTAAAAAATGAAAAGATAGCCAGGTGAGAAGAGGAAAAAATAATTGATCTTTTTCTAGATTTGTCAGTTTGTGAAGGTATAATGAAAATTTTCATTATGACATACCCCAAACAAATGATAATTTTGACTTTCATTAAAATTTCAGAAATTATAAAAAGAAGTTTATGGCCTAAAAAAAAACCTTGTTATAGTACAAAAAACAAATTTCTAAAAAAAAAAATGAGATGAATGCAATATTTTCTTTCTAGCTGCATGTGTGAAAGTTATATAACATGAGGAATTGATAAAAAAATATTATTCTACTGAGGACAATGGAGAAATTTCCAGTATAAAAAAGGAACACAAGAAATGTAAATACTATAAGCATGAAATTGACAGAAAAAAGGTGCCCTGCTTTTGGAAAAATTTGTGGTAAATGCTGAAAAAAAATCGTTTTCAGTCTGTATGCAAAGTTAAAAAAAAAAATAAACAGTACAGAAAAAGTGGAAAAAGACAAAGACCTAAGGAAAAGAATTCTTCTCAAAAAATTAAATTAAATGACCTGATATTTCCAGTGCAAGTGAATATTAACTCTCTCTAATCCTAAAAGATTTCTGGGTACAAATTGAGAAAAAGCCATCTTAAATTCAGGCAATTTGATGGATCTTTTATATAACCTGTAACCAGTTTGAAATTATTCCTATTACAATAGAGGAATGTAAAAAAACTTCATGCACTACTCGGTATAGATATTCTAAAGTGCATACGTTAAAATTAGTAAAACGAATTGTGACAAAACACAGAACATGTTAAATGAGTCAAAAAATGAGGGTATGATAAGAAACAGAAACAAATGTGAATTTGATTGTGATACAATATCATATTTAGTGTATTAAATTTCAAAAGATGGCATTGCATCATATCCAAAATAAATTAAGAAAATTTCAGAGGTATCTATACCTACTAATAAAAAGTTAAAAGCATTTTTAGGATTGGTTTATTTTTATAATAGATACCTACAAAATAGAGCAACTTAATAGAACCATTTGCTGAACTGCAGAAAAAGAATAGTGAGTTCAAATGGACTCAAAAGCAACGCTTAACAGTCAATGATTTAAAAGAGATACTTGCAGAAAAAACGATTGTAAAAATCTTTGATCCCAGAAATGAGGTTACGTTAACTACAGATGCGAATGAGCAAGCTGTGTCAGAAATTTTATTACAAGAAGGCCATCCAATAATGTACTTTTCAAGAAGATTGACCGCAGCAGAAATAAATTATTCAAATATTGAAAAAGAGGCATTTGTCGTTGTCTGGAGCGCAGACATAGCTTGACAATTCTTATTAGGAAAGAAGTTCCTATTAAAGTTTGACCATGAACCTCTAGAGTTTATTTTTAATCCCAGAAAGGAGCTACCAAAAGTTACTTTTACCAGGATTCTAAGATAGGCCATAAAATTAATGGCTTATAAGTTTGATGTCGTGTACATAAAAGCAAATATAATATGACATGCCATCATGTTGTCAAGGTTACAATTTAATAAAGATCAAAAAGAAAAAAAAATGAAAATCCCGGATGAAGAAATATTACATTGGGTTGAAACAAACATATTAACTCTGCAAAATTGGTATTAGAAACTCTACAAGAACCAATATTAAGCAATGATTGTTGAAGAATAAGAAGAAAGACAAAGTCGTTGTTCCAAAACTGAAAGATCTTATAAAGAAATAAAGCATAAATTAATGATTGAAAATGGTGTTTTATGCAATGGAGATGTGATAGCACCATCAGAAACATTAAGAAATATTTAAAAAGTGTACGTGATGATGTGCATTGTGAGATAACAGCTATGCAGAGGAAATTAAAAATTACATAGAACTTCATCACAAAATTCTGGTGTGTTATCTAATACCAATATTTTAGGGACCTCATTTCTATAAAATAGCACTCTTAGTATTTGTTTTGTTGTAGTTGTTATTCAATCTTTAACAAATTCTGGCTGTCCTGAAAATGAGTCTACTAAAATTAAAAATAGTTTCATGTCATTAATGCTTGCAGGCTTGATATAAACCCAAAACCATGATTTAGTCACCTTAGGCTATGAATGCAGTCTCCTTTGTCAAAATTTTTTTATTTCTGCACATTTTGGGGATTTCTGTACATATCTTTCTATATTGCGATAATATCCTGTCCACGAACAGAAGATGAAATAAGACCAAGACCTCCATTAAAAAGAACAGGACATAAACCTGAAGGGGAGAGGAGGAAAAAAGTTGTAGAAGAAGTTTGAGAACAACCAAATGCATCAAACCTCTTCAGTTCAGGGAGGTGTAGTAGATTGCTAAATAAGATTGTGCCTATGCTAAGTAGAAGAAAAATAAAGTGTTTAGTAAACTAAGAGACAAGCAGAATTTGACTACTGATCAAGCGTCATAGAACACCACAATACAACAGAAACAAAACACTGCTGAGCTGTTAAATAATCTCAATCCTCATATATTGCATATATTATGTGGTTCTACAGAAGGATGCTGAGAATATCATGGATAGAGCATTAAAGCAACAAAAAGTCTTGAGGAAATAGAAACAAAAAGGACACTTATACTCAGGATCAGAAATAGACAGCTGGAATTTCTAAGGCATAATGAGGAAGGTAGGTTTGGATAATTTGACACTCAGAGGGCCTATCAAAGGCAAAAGAGACATGAAAAGCAGCAGACCACCTACCTGATGAACGTGGGTGAATGGATGATGGAACAGAAGGTCACCAGCCTGGCAAAGAGACAAACGTTACAAGACAAAAGAAAAGGGTAGGAGGTTGTGGAGTGTTGTGATCGCCTATATACTGAAGGGACATTATATAAGAAGAAGAAGAATCAAGACCCACTTCAGAGGATTATACTTAAAATATAAAATTTTTTTTCTAAACAACATGAAGCCATCCCTTTTAATGGATTTATTCAGGACTAACTTAAAAGCTGTCCTATTGGCTATCAATTAAGCTAGCTTCTGCAGAGGGGTTTGATTGTGCCATCAGCTTCTTCAGGAGTCTGAGAATCCCTAGTCTTTGTATATTCTCAGCATTGGAAGCTCTCTTGGCTGTCATTTGATCTGGGTTTTCATTTGCACAGGACTTTCTTTTCCTCACTGCAGCCTTGATAGCAATTTTGCAAGGCATACTGTTAAAATATGGGATAGGCAACAATAAACTACAGAAGAACTCAAAATTGATCACTGCATTTAAGTATTGCATTAATATTTAAGCTTACCTTTTAAAAATTCAGCAATAATTCTTCCACCACTACTTAATTTAAAGACAATTTGATTTACGTAAGTCCATAATTTACATAAAAATAATTACTTCTATTTCATGGGTGACTTTTGCTGGATTTTGCAATTAATTTTGATTATTCCCAAATGTAATTCCAACTTATAAAAATTGTTATTGTACAAAAAATTCATTGCAAAAAAAATGATGTAAAAAAGTCATTAAAAATGATCACAGTACTGAAAATTTGGGAATCCAAAATTTCAGGATTGCAGGTTTGGGATCAGCCTGGAATTTGTTCACAGTATCGGCCTGATTCCAAAATGGCATGATATGTTGGGCTACGGCCTCTAGGAGTAAATTTGAAAACATGGACAATTTTATTTTGAAATACTGTAATTTGAGAACAATAATGTTTTCATTTGAACATGAGCTATTGAAAGTTAGAGAGTTGTGTCCCATTCGTTTTTTTTTGTTTTTTTTATCAGTAAAAGACAAGATAGCAGAATCTGAAAACAATCACAGTACTCAAAACTTGGGAATCTAAAATTTCAGGAATGTGCGTCTGGATCCGGCCCTGAAATGTTTTTAATTTCCTTACGGAGTCAGTCTGATTCCAAAATGGAATCAATATGCTGGGCTATGACCTCTTAGAGTAAAGTTGAAAAAGTGTGACACACTGACATTTGCATTTATTTATATAGATATGTTTTCGAAGCTAAAGCAATGTATTTGGTTGTTTTCTTTAAATAGTCTGGAATCATCAGCTTTTAATGGATATCCTCAAAAAGCAATATATCGATACACAATGAGAAAGGCGATGCTTAAATTGGATAGTGGAACTCTTTAACCTGGGAAGACAGTCTAGTAAGAGAAGAATAACACTTATTTCAAATCTCTGCTGCCTTGTAGTTAGTCATGGAAAAGACGTCAGGATTACACACTTACTGTAGAGGCAGACTGAATTCCAAAGGCAGAATCTGACATTGCATCCAACCTCATTCTGGCAACTCCTGCAAAAACATTGGTACCAAGCAGTATCAGTACCTGCCCTTCTGTCACATGTGCAACAAAAGAAATAAGATAAAGAGAAGGAAAGGGGCTGACAGAAGACCCATTAAGTTTTATTGTAAACAAAAATGGTTTTATTTTTGTGATTTGGTCAATAGCTAAAAAGAAAAAAAAAAAACATAAATGTTTACCAGCTAGAAGTTAGAAATACCTCAAAATAACTTCAGTTGGGAGTTGCTGGATTTTTGTTATCTAGTTTACATGTCAGGTCAGTGAATGGTATTAAATGAATTGCTCTGAAGCAGGTTGCTGCAACAACTGACTTTGCCAGCCAACTTGCTTCATTTTGGTGTCAACCAACAAATATGAAGACCAGATGAAAAAAAACTCCACTTGTAAGGATATCCAACCATATCAAAGATTCTTTGAAGTCTTTTATCTAAAAGACCCAGAACTTGGAGAAATTTCTTTCATAAAAATAGATTCTCTTAACACTTTCCTTGGACAAGATGTAGAGAGAAATGTTTCTGGCTGCATGGGCAACTACTGACCTCCCATAAAATTCTGCCTAAGTTTGGATGCTGGAGAGGACACTCCATCCAAAACATGTTCCAGATAAAAAAAAAAAAAAACCCATAATATCTAGAGACTGAGGGATACATACACAATTCATTAGTAGGGGAGATCAGCCTGTTAATACATCACTTTTTATATCTTGGTCTTTCATCTTACCTTTCTTCAGATATTTCTACCTTTTAATGACTTAAAAAGCTGAATTATTTCTTGTGTCTGACAATCAAGTTAATTGTAAAAATTTAAATTCTTTATTTCTTATAACAAAACATAATCAGAGCCATTGCAAGATTTACTTAAGATTTCTTGTATATTACTTGTAAACTAATACATTTTCATTATTTACACTATTTACATGCAGAGAATTATCTTCATCTTTGTTGTTTTTATCACATTTCAGCCATTGTCATCTGATCTTTATCAGGTGTGTATCGATCCAGGTAACTTACACAGAATTCTGAACTGAACACTTTATTTAATCTAGCACTCATCAACAGGCAGGTTAGCTTCAAGTTATCCACAGGGAATTATCCTATTGATTAAAGTTTTGGTTTGTGAAGTTGGTGACATAAAAATTCTGAGTTCAATCCCTGGATCAGGTATTGTGTAATTGAACTCAGAGGAAACAGTGGAGAGAAATAACTGAGTCGTAGTAAGAATAAGAACTAGACGAAATATCCCTAGACATGGGCAGTGGAATGAGAACAGTCTACCACCGCAAATTCAATAAAGAGTTCAGTTCAAAATTCCCTGTAGGTTACCCGGATCAGTATACACTTGAGGAAGCATGGAGAGCACAATGGCTGAAGCATGATAACAAGAACAAAGATGAAAATAATATATTTTCATAGAACTAGTAAGCTGATGGGAGTTTGATTCTGATTCAGTGGGTTTTCAGTTTCAAAAATTTGCTTAAAACCCTTTTAATATATTTTCAGTAATTACAAAAAACAAAATTTATTGTGTATGGTATATTTTGTCTTTATAAAGACTGTCCATCATTGTATCCACCCTCATCCTGGCAACTCTGACAATGATGTTAGTCTCAACTAGACATGCTACATGAGCAACTGCCAATCTCCCATTAAAAAAAAAAAAAATCTATCACCAGGCACATATCCTTGATCTCTAAAGGCCAGTGAACACCACACACAAAATGTTGTTTATTCTTTAATTTTCTTTTTCTCAATCTATAACTTTATTGAATGCAACAAAAAGAATGTAATATAGAGAATAACAAAAAAATGCTGAACATAAGTCTGCCTGTGCATCTTGTTCTCCATTTTTGTTTTGCTTGTATGTTGTTATTCAGTTTAGGAAGAATGTTTTCTTTTTTTTCAAAAGGTACAAACTCTGTCCCATAAAAGTTGCTACATTTGCATATATATTTTCAATATATTAATGTAACAACTGTTATGGGACAGAAGTTGTATTCATCACTCAGACTTTACTGTTTGAATCATCAATGACTAAACTTCTTGAATCTTAATTTTTGTCACGTTAACATGAAAACTGCATGTACCAAAAGAATGTTCATATGCATTTCTTTTCCAATTAATTGCCTTTAATTTTTCACTCCTATTTCACAAATCTTTATTTTATAAAACTGGGATCAAATGATACAGAAATAGAAAAATCAAGATTGAATAATATATAAATCTTCAGAAAATAGAACCAGGATCAAATGATATATCAGTTTTTACATAATGATATAAAGCTCATTATATAATTTATATAACCAGGGTCAAATGATATCTAAGTCTTTATACAATAATATAGATCTTTTTATATAATTTATATAATATAACCAGGGCCAAATGATAAATAAGGCTTTATACAATAATGTAGAACTCTATATAATATAACCAGGGTCAAATGATATATAAGGCTTTATACAATAATATAGATCTTTTTATATAATTTATATAATATAGCTATGGTCAAATGATGTATCAGTTTTTACATGATAATATAGACATCTATATAATTCATATAACAGAACTAGGGTCAAGTTTAATTTTGCAGCATCAGGTACATATTTCTTTCTGTTTTTAATAAACAATTCTATTGCTTGAATTTCTTATATAGAATTTAGTTTTTTGTTAGAATTATCATGAGTGGCATGCCATTCTTTGCTGGAGTTTAATTGGAGTTTAATACAAGGACTAGTTTTTCAGGTTCTTTAAATAACATTTATATGTTAGATACTTTTATATTTGGACTAACATTCTCATCACAACATTTGTTTCAGATATTGTAACCTCTGACCTTTTTCAGCTGTCTCTTATACTGTGTAATCATCTCAGAATTTTTAACCAAATCCTTTATTCAATTACGAGAATTATTCCTTGAAAAAATATTTCCCTACTTCTTTTTTTTTTTACCAGCGAAGAAATTAATGAAAAGATGGAGGTTACTTTTCTTGTTCAGATAACAGTCTATGTATGTTTGACATTTATCATTGTTGTTCTTTATTTAGAAAAATAAATTTATTTGATTGTCTTCGTGTTCAGACATTTATAATGTTTGAAATGCATCTGAGGCTGGTGCAGTTGTTATCAACTTGGAAAATGGAATTAGAAAAGCTGAGTTTAAATTTCTATTTAGTTTGTTATACTCAGATTGTATTATGCTAATATTCTCGAGAAAGGCATGGGTACATTTGCCCGTCGCAGCCCCAAGCTTTGGGTTAAATATGAGGAAAGACAGGGCTCTGCAGCATTGTCTGGCATCCAGCCTAGGAGAAGGACAATTATTTATTCAAAACCATGGAGAAAGCAAAAGGAAAGCACTTCACTATCTTTCCCAACAAGTCATAGCAATTCATGGATAATAAAAAAACATGTTCTTAGTAAAGCCATAATCATTCATATCCTGAACAGACATGGCATTCAAAAAAATGAAACGTTTGATGATTCCAAATATGATAAGAGACATTTAATCTGACCATTTTTTTAAAACTTACAACTTCCTTATACAAACAACTGGATGTCGCCACATCATCTTATGACCTTTTAAACTGTCAATGCCCACCATCCTGAAAATAAGATGGTGGTTAGTAAAGAGTTAGAAACCAGATTATTTTTAAAAGTTGTGTTCCTTTTTATGCTAATGATCTTGAGAAATGCATGGATCCATTTCTTCACCTCAGCCCACAGCAATGGGTTAAATAGTAGATGGGACTCTGCAGCATTGGTTGGAAGCCAGTCTAGGAAAAGATCAACTATGAATTCAAAACCATGTATACAACAGGAATGCACTTCACTATTTTTCTCAATAGGCCATGGTAATTCATAGATAATAAAAAATGAATTCTGAGGAGAACCACGATCACCAATATCCTGAAGTGAGATGGCCTTTACAAACAATTAAAAAAAATAATGTTGAGGGTTCCAAATATGATGAGACAACTTTTGTCTGACCTTTTGCAACTCTTTTCTATAAAGTCTGATAACTGGAGATTGTTAATATACACCATCTTGAAAATCAGATGGTTGGTATTAATGAGTTATAAAACTCTAATTAATACCAGATTTTGTTTTTTAGTGTTTTGTAATGGATATTTTTTCATAGTATATACAGAAATATATAAAACAAAAGGGGAGGAAGAGTAAGGTTAAAAAAACAATTACACTCTGTAAAGGGTTGGATCAAAGAAATAGAACAACAAAAAAAGGTGCTAAGTAGTTATTGTTCCTCACTCTTCAGAGACAATCAAGTACAAACTAATAATTATATGGACACTGACTAGAAAAGGAGAGAAAAAATTCTACAAGAAAATTGGCAGTATAAATTGCAGACAGGTTATATTAAGACTCAGCAGCCATTCCTTCTGTAAGCAGAAGGAATACTTATTTTTCAATCAGCTGCTTTACGGTAAGTATTTTTTTTTTTTTTGCTTATCCTCAATCTTCGTCACACTTTGTTTTAATATATTCATGTATATATTCTTTACAAATGTGCACTTTTAAGACCCTAATAAAATTTTGTATTCTACTCACACATTAAGATTTTTTGTAAACCTATAATTATTACCAATGTAAACATACATTTTGATTCTCAAACTTGTTGGTGTGCACCTGCTGCATGCTCGCAAACTAACAAGATGAAAAACAAATTCCATGTTGAAAAATAAGAACATGAACATTGTTTTCTGTATTATATGTACATTTTTCATTAAAGGTTTTGCCAGCTCACCTAGGTGGATAGGTAGATGACACATTGGACACCTATATTGATCTTGTAAATCAGCTCTTTCTGCTACCAATTCCTTGACCATCTACACATCCTAATGTGGCAATTCAAGTTGGTGACATTGGAACAACCTGACAGACAATTCTATCTCCCGCTTAGGGTGGACCAACCAGAACTAACTCTCTAATCCCAAGCATGACTGTTAATATAGACCAGTACTTGGATACCCTCTATTTCCGGTATTGTTGTCACTTGATCTCCCAAAACTCCTCATCCATTCCTTTACTTCCCTGTTCCCCTTTCAGTCAAAGATGATGCTGCTTAAAAGACCAGACTTCAAAAAGAAACACTTGAGATCAAGAAAAAATTACACCTTCCCCCTCCACATGGATCTCCTTAGTGTCTCACATTTTTTTTATAAATCTATAATTAATCTGGATTTTTATTTTTATAATTAAGATCAAATTTTATGCTAGTCATTAATGACTTCAAAGATTTTCAATTTGATTGAATTTGAGCAAATCTTTGAGATTCTATCATTAACAAAAAAAAAAAAAAAATGAAAACTGACATCTTGAAACATTTCTTAATTTTTATTTTTTTTTTTCATTTCTTTCTTGTTTTTCTCCCAGAATGGAGGTCAAGACCGAATCTTGGATGTAATTGGAAGATCAATGGTAAATTATCCCGGTAAACAACAGGTAGCATTCTAATTTATTACTTACTCCCTTTCTCTTGTCAAGTATTTTAATCTTTAATATATAAAAATGATTATTTTATTTATTTAATTCTAACACCTATCTGAAATTTGAATATAAACTATGATGCCAAAAATGTATAAACGAGATTACCTTGGATAGTTTCATTGTCCTCACACTGATAGTAATATAATCTGCTGCCTGTCATATATGTGACAACAGGTAAAGAGGTAGTGTAGCTGTGGCAATCATGAGACGCAATGTGTTTTTTTCTTTTTTAAATGCCATGTCTGTTCAGGATGTGAGTGAGTGTGGCTCTACATAAATTCCTTTGTTTTTTTTTATCTGTGAATGGATATCTTTGTTTCACTAGCATATGTATACAAGGAGACAGTCAAATTAAATCAGAATTGATGAATTAATTTTATCAATTCTCCAATGCTGTTATCATCATGAAGTACTCAAAGCCATAATGCAACACTTATGAATGACTCACATACTCCCACGTATACACACACGCATATATATATATATATATATATATACTTCATTCAACAATATATGCTTATATACATGCAACAAACTTTTCCTTATTTAACAGTTAAAATATTTTATCTTTGAAAATCACTAAATGTATAGCCAAAAGTGCTCAGGCTAAAAGAACATTTGGACAGTTTTTATATAATTTATCATCTGAAAAGAAAAAATTATTAGATCGCATGAGAAATTGTATAAAAAAGCTAAATCAAAGCACCTTGTCTGTTGTATTCAATGAAATGTGCATGAAAGAAGGATTGCTGCCTAAATACAAAAATATTTACATATATATATATACAGACAGACTGTTTCGCTGTATCACAGCTCCTCAGTGTGGCTAGATGTTCAATTGCTTCAAGTTGTGATCAAAACCCGACTGAATTAATATCAGATATTTTAACCCTAGGCCATTGTTGCACAGCAGGAAGGAAGGGGATTTTAACCTTTTTCTCTCTGCGAAATATGCCAGCAGCTCAGAGAACTCATACTTAAAGAGTAATGCTTAATAGCAGTAGGAGCTGCTGTTTTTTAAAACACCTTTCCTAGAGAGCTCAACTGGATTTCCAGGAGCATATACATACATATATATATATATATATATATATATATATATATATATATATATATATATATATATATATACATATAGAGAGCTCAACTGAATTTCCAGGAGCACATACATACATATATGTATATATATATATATATATATATATATATATATATATATATATATATACACTAGAGAGCTCAACTGGATTTCCAGGAGCATATACATACATATATATATATATATATATATATATATATATATATATATATATATATATATATATATATCTCAAATAATAATAAAAATGCTACAAAAATACAGTGCTCAATGTAAAATATAAAAAATATATCGAGAGCAATATAAAAAATGTAATATAAAAAAGACATTTATATGTCACTGTTTCGACAACTTCATGAGCTCACATGATTTTTTCTGGGCAGTTGCACAAACATAAGCTGTGGGAAAAGACAAACATGATTCTGAATTAATAGGCTATTGTGTAACCTATACTATATGTTGAGGAACAAGGAGAGCAGGTCAAGGACATTGAAAAAAATGGTTATTTCCATTGCCAGCATAAGTTTTCCATATAAGTTGTGCTACTCAGGAGACCTGGACGCATGTATTAAAGAAGAGAAGCGTGTGAATAAAGGCTTTCAGATCATTATAAACAAATGTTCTTAATCAAAAAATTATTTTTATGCCTGCAGACACACATGAGTTCTTGTCTTCTGTTTTGCATTTTGACATCACCCATCCCCATCAAGATTGCCAGTTTTCCAGAGATGCATGAATTACATTTACTCCACTTACCACTAAACACATGCTCAGTACATAAAATTACCCAATCACTTGTGGGATCTGGCTCCTTTTTATCTTCCAATTGTATGTGGACAATATGGTATTTTTGTACTTTTCATTAATTTAGCTTACAACTGTAATATCTCTTTTTCCACTCTCCTCAGCAGCTCCAGTGTAACCCCCACTCGTGATGAATTATGGCCTTGTAAACTACATTTTTTGTTAAACATTTGCCCTTCAGTGGACAGTCTTCTTTGCTTTGGCAGTTGCATGTCCTGACATTATTAACTGTAACTTTTTCTATGTTCCTTCAGGATGTTGGCAATCATTGCTCTGCACAATATCCTGTCCTTTTTAGCTCTTAGTAAAGTTTTTTTTTGTTATCTCTCCTAAAGCCTATTTGACCATCCATTTACACAAGTTTGTTAGGTAGGTCATACAATGTTTTCATCTGTCCCTCTTGCCTTCAGTATGTCCTGTTAGTGTCAACTGTTTGAAGCCGTCTTCCCCATTATCTACTTTAGCATTATATCCTCTATGGCTTTCTGAAGTTTCCATTTTCTCTAAAAAAATTTTTATTCTTGCTCAGATGTTCAGTCCATGTTATTCTCAGCATCCTTCTGCAGAACCACATTTCTGTTACTTGAAGTCTCTCCTTCATTCATGAGGAGATTGTCCAGCAGTCACTGCCTCATAGGAAGAATAATATATTGTGTATCAGTTCGGTACTATTTTCTTTGCTACTAATGAAATTTTCCTGTTTCTTAATACTTTGATTAGCCTTTTGGAATGTATTTTTGGCTGTCTCAGTGCACCTTTCTGCTTTCAAATATTTCATTTGTGATTGCTGATCATTTCAGCCATGTTTCCTGTGCAGCTATAACTAACTTTTATGTTACTCTTATTGAACAATTTTTTAGCAGTTTGTTGCCAGCCAATTTCAAACTTTACAAGTTTAAAGAATATTTTTGTGACATTAGATTTTATAGTACTGCTGAAAGAGGCTTTAAACCAAATTATTCTCCTGTTACATTTTTTTTTACTACTTTTATTTACTCAACAGTAACTTATATTATGATACTATGGCTACTTTCTGCCAGTGGACTTAATCAAATTCCTTCCGTCCTGGGTATGACGATAAACTATGTCCAACAGTAAGATCAGGAGGTTTTGAGGAGCGTGGAACCACTTCTTAATTGCTATCGTTCCCAGGTCCACCCTGACCCAGGGTGGTAACACCTGTTAGGGTCCCAGCTATAAATAGTTGACCCCCAAACTTGTGTAAAAATAGGTTTTAATATCAGAAATACTTTGTAATAAAAAAAAATATTACCAGCAATAATTTTTGAAGGAAAAATTATTATCAGCAATACTTAAAAAAAATAGCAGCAATACAAACAGCTATACATTCTTTGGAAAAAATATGACCAGCTATAGATTTCTTCAAGGAAAAATATTCCCAGGAATAGATTTTGAAGAAAAACATATTACCAGCAATTTTATTGGCATTAAATAACCCATTGAAGTTGATATTCCTTTCTCACAGACCTAAAATCGATTTTCATTCTTAGGAGTTAATTTCTTAATTTATTGGGGTTTTTTTTTTTTTTTAAACATTGTGCCCACAATTTATGCTTATGTCTTTGACTGGCTCAAAAGAGCATGGATCAAAATCTGGTTAGCCTAATTTTTGTTTGTTTCTTGTTTTTTTTTTATATTGTTTCAATTCACCCCTTTACTGCAATTTATCCTTTCTCTTCTTCCTTGTTTGTTTTATTTTTCTCATATTTATTGTTGTATATAATTATATATCTAGAGAAGTAAAACTCTGATTTTAAACCTCTGCTGCTTTGCAGCCATACCCAATCATGGGAAAGACTTTGGGAGTAAACCTTGAGGACAAATCCGGAGCAGGAATCCATAAGACAGTATGATATTATGTTCAAGTTAATTCTGGCAACTCCAGAGATGATGCTGTATTGGCCTCTACTTTTCACTTTAACAACATCGGTAACATGAAGAGGGGAGACATGCAACCACCAATCTCTTATAAAACCCTGCCCAGTCTTTCACCCTGGAGAAGACACTCCATTACCTCATTGTGATGACAAAACATAGGAGGCAGCAGCAATCCACCAGTTATGAGTTAATCTGTGCCACCATCAGGCATGACACTTTGAGTGCAGATCCATTGTCTCTCAAGACCAACGAATGCCATGTAAATTACATATTTGAAAACTGACAATTGAATATTTTTTTTTTTAATCAAGTTTACCCCAAGTAAGGTAGTAAAGCCACTGACAAACAAAGCGCTACTGGGTGTGGAAGAGTAAGAACAAGAACATTGCTATGGAGTGAGAACAGAGGAAAAGTAATTGGGACGACAGTAGATAGTGACTGACATTACATTTAAACTTTTACAGATTAAAATTGGCTAGAAAGCATGGAGCTGGAGGGAGTTCCACAAGCAAGAAGTGTGAGAAAAGAAACTGTTAGGATAGACTTTATGGTTACATCTAGCCAGCTCAACTGTAACTTGAAGAGACGTTATCACCAACGCCAGTACTGTGTTTAAATTCAAAGCATCTAGGAACCATTACAATGAAAGTATTTATAGAAAAAGCAAAGTGAGGCAACTTTATGGCAGTGGGAAAGTAACTGAAGCCAAGATGCCATGTGGGAACCAATAATATTGCTGACTCTTCTTTGGATTTTATCAAGGAGCTCGAGATAGATAACAAGATCACCAGACTATATGTGGCAGCAATATTCTAATAATGGTAGAATTATAGATATTTAAGATAAACTCTAGAGAGTTAGCCTCTTTTTTTTATTATTTTCTTATTATTGTTTCGATTCATCTCATTACTCTGATTTTATTTTACTATCCTTGCTCTCCTTTCCCCTGCTGTTTTTTTCTTAACTATAATTTTAAAATGTTGATTTTGATAGAATTAATAAAATATTCAAATGTAGTTGTCAAATGGGTGAGGGAAGTGTATATGTGTCAGTATTGATGCAGGACTGTGTAGATGTCTTAGTCACTAGTATAAATAGTAGGATGTAGGTATTATATGTGAGACTATGTAGGTCACACATAAGTGTCATATTTCAGTTCTGGGTATGTTATAATGATTGCAGCATTAGAAAATGGATAAAATCAATTCATCAATTCTGATTTAGCTTGACTGCCTATTTTGTATTGCACATATCTAGCAAGGCAAAACAATCAGTTTCAAAACTGCCTCTTGACTTTTGATTGGTTCAGGTTGAGTAGAGATCTTGCTTCGGATTTGCTCACTAGACTGTGATGCCTGTGTCCTGGTTGGGATTGTTCCCGATTTGTTGCCTAGCCTAGTGATTATGAATATGCATCTATTTTTAAAGATGGTAAAATTTTGATCGTCTTGTTATTATTTATTTATTTTATTTTTTTAATCGTTTCACTCCAAGCAAGGTGGAAATGCCACTAGTACACATGGGGTTACAGGGAGTGAATGTGAGAGAAAAGACTGAGTATAGTGAGGATTGATGAACAGGATTGAAGAAGATAGTGATTGATATTGCATTCAAATTTTTGAAGATTGTAGTAGTTATGAGGGAAGCAAGTAAGTGGGAGGTAGTTCCACAGGCAGGAAGTGTGAGAAAAGTAACTGTTGGAGTAGAAATGGTGGTTCCATTTATCTATTTCAACAGTAAATTTTTGGGTCTAGATGCCAAACTAGTAGCATGCTTAAATTCATGTAGTCGGGGACCGAGGGGAAAATTACTGTTATTTAACCATGTCCATTGCTTTGTTTTGAAGTTTCTTGTGCGGAAAAGTTTTGGGCGAATTTGCCATGTTTCAAATGAAAATGTCTCTTCAAATTATATTCCTTGAATACTGCACAGATATTGTGGCAAATCAGGCACATAGTTTTGTACCATATCCTATCAAGAAATACTTTTCAGTTCATTCCTTCTTAAAAATATGACATTCAAAGTCAACTTTACATCTTTTAGAACTTATTATCGGTGAATGCCTTTTCATTGTTTTAGAATCTAACTTACTAAAAAAATAGAATCAGATTTTAAAAACATCGCAAAATGGTGACTTTCGTTAAATCTCATTTACAAATATCCAGCAAAATGATACTTAAATTCGAATCAAAGCGGAATTATTATAAGTGTTTTTTCCGAGTTAGTTTTTATACAATTTCTAAATATCTAGAAAGTTTTTTTATTAAATTTATAAATATTATAAATGGCCACATTAAAAGCCTTGGTGTGTCGGATATGGCCAGATAGAGATTTGTTTCAAAGGGAAAGTACATTTCCAAGAATAACCTATTACTATGGAAATGACATCATTAAGCTTATGATATGCACTGTAAATGACCGGATGTCAACCATTTTGTCCTAATTGAAATAGTTATTTTATCGGTACATTATAAAAAAGTGTTTTAAAAAAGTACATTTTTGTTTTTGCCACAATGACCTCTGGGGCAAAGCGTGGATTATTTATGTCAATAGAGGAACGTTACATGGACAGTGAGAGCAACAAAGAATTTCTCACATTTACCCATGTAGATATTGGTGATTTGTATGATAGTGAAATTGAAAGTGATTCTGACCAAGAAGGGAAAATTTTCAAACCATCACAAGCACACAATCAACCGTGATTACCAGAGTTTTTTCTCCTGGACCTACAAATGTTGATCAAGATGCTAGTGAGATAGACATTTTTCATCTTTTTTTTTTTTATCTGACAAAATTATTCAATTAATGGTAGTAGAAACTAACCAGTATGTAAATGATATGAAAACAAAATTAGGTGACACAGAAAAGCCCAACTCGCAAATCAGAGCTTGCAAAAATGTTTGCTTTGAAGAAATTAAAACATTTTTTGGCCTTGTTTTTGTTGATAGGTTTGATAAAGCGACTTTCATATTCATCTTACTAGACAACAGACCCCTTTTATATATGCAAAGCTTTCATGGTGTGATGAGTAGGAATTGTTTTTTATCAATTCTGTTGTATTTTAATCTTGTTTATAATTCATGTTTTTTTTTCTCTCAAAATTTATTATATACATAGTAAAAAAAATATGTCTACATTTTCTACAACCTTTCCTTGAAAATTTTCTAGCAATATCTTGAAAAGCCTAAATATTATACTGCTAGTAATATACCCACCATTCAAAAACTTAGCACACTCAAAATTATTTACATTATTCGAACTATTGTCCTCATCTTTGTCACCATATTTATTACAACATTTCGGCCATTGTACGCTCCGACCTTCTTCAGCATGTAAAGATAACACAACTAGAAGAGTCTACCTCAGTGAGCAAAATAAAGGGTTCAGTTTGACATTCCAACCACCTGAAGAAGGCTGGAGCGTACAATGGCTGAAACGTTATAATAAATAAATATAGCGACAAGGATGAGGACAATAGTCTGAATAATGTAAATAGTGCACATAATACCTCATCTCAGAAATATAGACAGATACTGAAGAAAGCTGGAGTGTGCAACAGTCAAAACGTAATAAATATGGCGACAAAGATGAGGACCATAATCCGAATAAAGTAAATAGTGTACATAATACCTCATCTCAGAAATTAACAGGAAATAACTGATAAATGACATCTAATAGACATGGCATGTGGAACTAGAACAGTCTACCTCAGTTTTTATTTTTATGAAACTTTATTTGCATTATTCGGGCTATTGTCCTCATCTTTGTCGCCATATTTATTACAACTTTTCGCTTGTACGCTCCAGCCTTCTTCAGGTGGTTGGAATGTCAAACTGAACCCTTTATTTTGCTCACTGGGGTAGACTGTTCTAGTTCCACGTGCCATGTTTGATGGATGTCAGTTATCTCCTGTTAATTTCTGAGATGAGATGTTAATTTCCCCCTGAAAGTTCTCCACTGCCTTAACTGGGTATTGAACTCACTCTCTTTGGGTCGTGTCACCGGATCTAACTAACACCTTTATCCACTGTGCCATGTGTCCTTGAAACTGTTGAACATAGGTGCTGTCAGTGCTTTCATTTCAATTCCAGATCATAGATTCTGGTTTGGAAAGCGTTATTGTAACTCCTACTTCTTGGTAGAGGAAGTTGATTTCTTATTCTAGATCATTCTTACTCCAATTATGAATATGTATGTCATCAGACGTGTGGGTGATGTGATGGATAGCAGCTTGGAAAGAAAAATTGGAGAGCTGTGTTTGAATTCCAGTCAAGTTCATTACATTCACTTACATGCTAATACATTTGGGAAAGTCATAAATCCATCTCTTCTCCTCCCATCTATGGGTTAAATAGCAGGACATACTGTATGCTGTACCCTTGGTTAGCAGCCATTCTAGAGATGGTGATATGTTGGCCAATAAAAATGGGGATGTGTCAGCACATAAAAAACAAACAGTGACTGAAATTTTTCAGTCATGTGAGTTACACTTTCTGTTACAGGCAGAGAAATCATTTCTCACTATGTCATTGGCTTACCCAGCCTCATTATCAATATATTGGCCTCAGGAATGGAAACAAATTGAGATTATAAAGGAGAATATGGGTCATCTTTTCTGCAGCGTGTTAAGTTGGTGGTTTTTTTTTTCTTTTACAATGATGTCCACCCAGTACAAGGTTCAGCGGCCCCTCAAACTAGAAACTTACAGATCGTAGCGATCAAGGAAACATCTTGGGAATTGGTTCGTGTGAAGAAGCACTTGAGTGGATTATAAAACTTACTAATGGAATGCAAAGGGAATTGAAATGGTTCACTAGAATGTGCCTGTCATTGTGTGTTTTAGCCTTGAAGATTAGAAATGGTGGAACTAAAAAATGTAATTCGTTTGAACATTTTCCATGGAAATAGTGATAGAACGATGAGAGGCTGGTCGGACTTTGTCCGTGTAAAAGCGGTTGTAGGGTGGAAAATAATTTGTCATCTACAAGGATGTGGAGATGATTTAGGAGTCCACCAGGAGTGTAAAGTAAAGATTGGGTTGTTCTTGCCCATGTATAGCAGCTGTACTACGTTTTCAGTTTGATATGATTGTAAAGGTAGAAGATAACGGGAGGGGTCAGGGACTTACTGTACACAGGGTACATGGAACTGAACATTTTTCCAGCATCTTTAACAATGGATCATATGTATGAGTTCCATTTGAGATCTAGATTGAGTTGGGCAGGGACATTTCATCACTGCTAATTCAACACCGCTGACTTACCACCAGTGTTAAATTTTCAAACTTTTCATCACACTGAAAATGGAGATTCTTAGTCAAAGAGGAAAATATTTGAGAGGTATTGCATATAATTTTCAATAAATATTTAAATTAAAAATAAAGTCATGTATTTAAAATGACCCTTAATAAATTACTTTTATTTGTTTTTAAAAACTCAATGAAAAACATTTCATAGTTTGCATGTTATTGTCCTTTTGCTGAGTAGGCTGAGTGTAAGTTATCCTGGAATTGAGTTAGTCGAGCTGGGATCTGTTATTCAGATCTTGGCTGCTGTCAAACTCTCTATATTTGAGCAGAGAGGAACCTGGACGAAGCTATGCTGAAGGACAGAGTCTTGTTCGGGGAGGTAAACAAACCCAAACCCATTTATGCAGGGTTATGGAGAATTTTTGGCCAAGCCAAAGGGCTCGGATTGCCCAATATTAAACTCGGCCTTGTGCCACATCCTTTCTTGTGGGGAGGCAGGTAAATATCGTCCTAGCGTTGAGTCAGTGGTGATGAGTTATCCTTCACCCAGGTTGAGGTTAAGTCCTAATAAGTGCCCAAGCTATGACTCCACCCGAAAGAAAACTTATTCATTATGACAAGCAAAAATTCAGGATCTGCTCAGTAATGGTATGGGCTTATTCTGAAGTCTCTTGACAGATATAACGCTCACTGATTTTATTGAAGACAATGTGGCATACTTGTGAACTGCATCAATCCTCCTGATGAGTAGTCATACTCTGAAAGAGAATCCTTGCCTTAAATGCCTATTGTGTCTAATGCTTACCCCTGACCTCAAATGAAATTAATATATCTGTGCCATCACAAAAGATGCTGGAAGAATCTTTGGTTCCTTGCATCGCACCAGAAAATATATAACTTCTATTGCCATTCTCTATTTTTATAAGAGTCAGATAAGATATTGCTGCCATATCTTCTTTTCTTTTTCTTTTTTCTTTAAGCCTTTCACCTCAAGCAAGGCAGGAGTGCCACTAATATACAGGGGACTACAGAAAGTGTAAGGGAAAAGACTGGGTATAGGGGATATTGAGGAATGGATAAAAATAAAGAATGGAGGAGGATATAAAAGCGAACCCAAACAGAATCCATCAGAAATGATAAAGTTGATTGCAGGCTTCAAAAGCTGTATAAGGCTTATCTTTAAGGTCTATCGCTACTTGTTGGTGAACTTTCCTTATTTCTAATCTGCTAAATATACTTTATTTGTCAATATCGTTTATCATCTCGTCAATACAGGATATAGAGTATGCATCCAGGAGGGTGTACCTATTTGTATTTTGGGAGTAGTCTATGGCCATCCCTTTTTATCATTATCAGATGTCATTATTAATACTTGTGCCCTCCATGGTGATCTGCTTTCTTCAATTATTCCTTCTCTTAATAATCTTGTTATTTCTGCATGAAGAAATGTTTTATCTTCAAGAGAATATTTTTGAGATTTGATGGCCACTGGTTTACAGTTTTTGGTTAAGTTTTCGAAGGGTAATGTACATTTATAATGGCCAAGCTATAGATGTTCAACACTGGTTTAGGGTCCCCAAAAGGGAAATTAATACTAGAATGCTGTTTGAGGAAATCATGGCCCAGTATGACATCGCAGCACAGATTTGGCATCACAAAAAATTTGGTGGTAGTTTAGTTAGCTTTTGGCCAGCCTAGAATTGAATCTATCTTCTAACCTGCCAAGATAGGGAAGGGTTCATCATAGCCACCTGACTATTACAATGTATGATTATAAATCTGTTTCTTTTTGTAGTATCAATGCTAATAAAACTCTCTGAGTTTCTTGTGTCGACTAGAGCATTCATTTCTACCATGTTTATTTTTACCGTTAATATAGACTCTGAAAGGCATTTAGCGTTTGCAGTTGATAGGATAATAATCATAATCATTTGAATCAGGTAACAAAAAACTTGATCGACAAACTTTAGAGAAATGTCCCTTCTTCCCACTCTTGTGGCATTTAGTTTCCCTGGCTGGGCAACATGACCAGGGCTGTAATTTAAGCCACAAAAATAACATTTTTGTCTGCCTGCAGCACTAGCAGTGTATGCAGTGTCATCCAGAGAGAGAAGATTTTGAACTGACAGGGGCTGGAGGCAGAAATGAGGAAGTCTGTTGTAGAAGACTGTCTTTTTTTCCCTGTTTGGGTCATTTGAACTGGTGGACTAGTAAGAGTGTGAGTACTTAGTGCAGCCTCTGCAACACTTGTTTGTATGTATGAACAAGATTGCTTTTCTGCAATCTTCAAGGTAAGTGCCTGCATGTGAGCAGTAGCAAAATCTAGTTTGTAGTCTAAATCTAGGATGTAGTTTGATTCTAATCCATTCAAAAAGGAGTTTCTGATAAATTTATCCTTTACCTGATCTGCTGTCATTGCTTGAAAGTTGCAGTCTCAACCTAAGATTTTTAATCACTGAAGATACCATTCTACCCACTCTTCAAGGGATTGGCAGGTATTTGCTAATACTTGCCAGGCAAAGAATATGTTTCATCTCTTCAGAAAAATTCCATCCAAAACATCCATGGCACTCTGTTAAATTTTTCAGTGAGAAATATTCGTATATACGGATATGGAAATATGGTGCATTAGCTGGTTAAGTCTATCAATAATAGGAGTGGATGAACTGTTTTCCAGAACTGTTTGAATAATCATTTCCAATATTGCCAGGGCATCAGTACAAGACGGGTCTGCAGAGTCCAAATTGAGATATTCTGGTTTAAGGTATTTGTCCATAATTATCCTCAATAAATTATAATGAAAACTCAGTCTGGTTTGGCGTATTATGCTTTTATTGAATGTAACTGAAGAGTCTTGCCATTTTGACTAAGACAGTGTGACTTCTTTATACAAATCATAAGACAGGGGAGGTAATCAGGTTGTCTTACAACACCTACATATCCTCAAAATGTATCCTTCTTACTCCCTCCTTTTTTAATCATTAAACATTTACTGTTAGTGTTCTTTGGGTTTTGTATTGGTAAACTGAAAGTGTATATATATATATATATATATATATATATATATATATATATATATATATATATAAAACAAAAACAACTGCACTCAATTTTAGGCTGTCTACATTTCTTGGTTATGACTGGACAATTCTAGCAAGACAGAAGAGTTCTCTATTGGGCACTCAGCTAACTTCCTTTGCTCGCCAGATATAAACCCCATTGAGCATGTATGGCACATGTTGCACAACTTACTAAATTCTCTGCAGTCTCATTTAATAAATACAATTCTGTTTCGGACAGCCATGGAAGATCCCTGGATAGATTTCACCAGACAATGACTCCAGGATACTTTAAATACCATGTCATGTTCTTTACATTCCATTATTATGGTGAAAGAAAAAGGTATACATTCTTATATATTTGTTTATAATTCTTTGGCTTTTAGGTTTAATTGACCTAAAAAATAACAATTTGAATATTACCAGGTGAATCCAATAATCATAGCAAAAGAAAGAGATATGCATATGTGACAGGCATAATTAAACTTGCCAGATGTCACTAAACATAGATCAAATGAGAAAAGAAAATAGAAGACAGGTGTATGGCTTCAACCTACTATCAGGCCATCAGCCCTGCCACTATGTCGGCTAAATAAACTTTTAGACCTTTTTCTTTATGTACTGTGTTCTCTTAGGACATAGGCGATCATGGCTCTCCACAATTTCCTGTCCTTTATAACTCTTAATAAATTTTGTTATTTCTCTTAAACCCTGTTCCACCATCTATTTACTCAACCTCATTAAGTCCAAAGAAGGATCTGCAATGTAATCGATCCTGACATGGCATCTCGACTTAAGCCACTTTCTCACAGATGTGATGTAGCTTCCTTCTGTCTTTTCTACAAATATTTTCATAGCAACTGCTCTGATGAGCTTTTTTCCCTGTTGCCCTGACTACATTAATTTAAATGTACTATTAGATTGGCATCTAGGTCTCACACCTTTTACTGTTGAAATAGTTAAATGCAACCACCGCTTCTACTGCAACAGGTTCTTTTCTTGCACTTCCCGACAATGGAACTCCCTTCCGTTTACTTGCTTCCCTGAAAATTACTTCAAAAGTTTAAATGCAGCATCAATCACCATCTTCTATTGTCTTGAACCCCCGTTCATCTTTTATCGTTTCTGCAATCTTCGCTATACTCAGTCTTTTCTCTCACTTTCACTCTCTGTAACCCCTTGTGTACTAGTGGAATTCCTATATTCCTTGAGATGAAATGATTAAAAAAATGTCTGTTATGTTTTGTTTTCCTCTGCCCCTCAATCTGTCCTGTGAGTACGAGATTTTTCATGCCCTCCTTCCTCATCATGTGCTCCAAAAATTTCAACTCTCTCAAATGTTATGTATAAGTTTGCTTTTTGTTTCCATTTTCTCCAAAACCTTGTTACTCACATGTTTGGTCCATGTTATCCTCACCATCTTTCTGTAGAACCACATTTCTGTTGCTTCAAGTCTCTTCTTCATCTTTGAGGAGATTGTCCAGCATTGACTGACATATTTGAGGACAGATATTAAATAGCAATTCAGTACTCCTTTCTTTGTTTCTAACAAAGTTTTTCTTTCTCTTAATACTTTGTTTAGCTTTATAAACCTGACTGGAATTAGAACACAGTGATTTCCGATTCTGAGTCAGTCACCAGGTCAAATCATAAAAGCTGCTCGGCTTCAGCATGAAGATTTTTGCTTTTGTTGATAGATTTGATAAAGCAACCTTTGTATTTGTCTTACTGGACAACAAGACCACCTTTTTATATATGCAAGGCTTTCACAGTGTTATGAGTAGGAATCATTTTTGGTACACATATTCAAATTACAGCATAGTACAGAGCTTATGGCCATATCATGATGAAACGTCAGTTCTTGAGCAGTTGCTGAAGTTAAGCAACATTGAATCTGGTCAATGTTTAGAGAGGTGACCACTTGTCATCTTGGATGTGTGGATGGTGAAATGGATAATGGCTCAGAATCGGAAATCACTGTGTTCCAATTCCAGTCAGGTTTGTTATATTTACTTACGTGCAAATACCTTTGGAAAAGGTATGAATCCACCTCTTCTCCCTCCAGCTATGGGTTAATTAGTAGGACTTGTATCAGTAACCTATTATTATCCCCACCCCCAAAATAATTACTATCCAAAAATATTTTCTGGCTTTAAATAACCTGCAAAGAGTTGATAAGCTGTAAAAAAATGAATCATTCAATCAAATACTGATTAGATACACAGGCATGTCTTTTAGATTTATTTACATTCTCTGGAATGTAGAAATACCGGGGTCACAAAATGAGGGATCAGTTTATTGATTGTGATATAGAATTGTTTTTCCACTTCATTATAATTTCTTGTTTGTTTCTCAAATTCTGATTAGTTAGGAAATCCTCCTCTCCTCCTCAAGCAATGGGTTAATTAGTAAGCCCTGCATCGCTAAACCATTATTATCTCAAAAAAAAATCTTACAATCAAAAAATATTTTCTCGTTTAAAATAACCTGCAAATTGTTGATAAGCTGTGGAAAACAAATTAATCAATGTATCAGAATTCTCCAATCTTTTTTTTCTCATGATGTGTCCCATAAATTTCAACTATTTCTTTCTGGTTCTAAACATAATTGTTACTTTTGTTTCCATTTTCCTTTATACTTCCTTATTGCTCAAGTCTTCCATCCATGGTATTCTTAGCATCCTTCTGTAGAACTCCATCTTTGTTGCCTCAAGTCTCTTTTTGTAAGCAAAAATCTATCATGGTTTCCATGCTTATTTGAAGAATGAAGTGTCAGTTGTTTTGTGTATTGTGTGGTACATTGGCAACATCTTGGAAGGTAATATACGATACACATCTTCATTCAACATTAAGCGTAATAATTAAAGCTATATGATAGAATGAAAAATTAGTAATGTTAAGTTTCAACAGCTGTGCCAGGAGAATAATGAACAATTTATTCGTCCGTTGATGCCGACTGAAACTGTCAGCCATTTTGCAGGTTTATAGTTTAATTTAATGATATGAGAATGTTGTACTATTTCTGGAAAATAAACATGTGGCTAATTTCTTTACTTATTTATTTATTTATTTATTTTTTTTTTAATCCTATCCCCCTGTCCTTCAAGGTCGTAAAGCCACTAAGATACAAAGCGGTTACTGAGTGTGAAAGAATAAGAAAAAAGAGAAACATTATTAAGGAAGAAAGAACAATAAAGAAAGAGAAATCAGGAAGACAGAAAATAATGATCAACATTGCATTTAAATTTTTAAAGATCAAATTTGGCTGGAAACTGAGTTCCACAAGTGAGAAGTGTAAGAAAAGAAACTTACAGTTACATCTAGCCAATCCAACATTAAATTGATGATACCTTGTTGCCAATCTAGTACTTTGCTTAAATTGATTAATTCTAGGTACCATAGAGGAATGATTATCAATTGCCATGAAAATATTTATGAAAAAGCATATGGAAGCTACATTACAGCAGTGGGGAAAATGCCTGAGACTGAGATGTCAGGTGGAGACCAATAATATTGCTGATTCTTCTTTGGATTTTATGAAGAACTAGCAGTAGAGCCCGGCATTGCCCGGGGATGTAACAGTAAGAGATAGATCAAGTATCGACCATCATAAAGACTGAAAAATGAAATTGACAAAGATTATTGTTTAAGGTTGACGGACACGCATGTCTTAATTAGTTTTTTTTGGGGGGGGGTTACGAATTTGTCAAACCCAAACTCAAACAAAAACATTGTTTTCAATCGTTATGAGTCTATCGATTGAATAGAATTTTATTATAAACAATTGTCTTGTAAATGGAATTTTTAAAGCATTCTGAATGTAAAATAAAGAAAAAAGTGTGCAAGACAATAAGAAACACTACCTGCCAAAAAAAGTGAAGTTGAAATCGGTTGAAAAATGTAGGAAATCCGATCCCATATATAAATGAACACACACACACAAACAACCTGGGTTTTATGATAAGTATAACTCGATATGAGTTGTCCTCCTTTCATTCTGGTGACAGAATCGTGTTTTATCATGTTTTCAAATTGATTTCGTGCAAAAACGATTGTGTTTTTCCAATTTTTGGTGCTGTCAGAACCACCGTAAGGTAATTTTACACAGTTCTGTGAAGTTTTGTTGAAATCGGTTGAAAAATGTAGGAAATCCGATCCAATATATAAACGTACAGACACACACGCACACGCACAATCTGCATTTTATAATAAGTAAGATATCAGCAGGAGCACTAGGTCATATTTGACAGCAATATCTGTTAGCAGTTAAAAACAAATCAAATGTTGTACATTTTATGTGACAAGCATTTTAAAGAAATCCAGTTTTCATTTTCACGGTGATAATATAGCACTTATTAATTTTTTGAGAAAATTTCTTTTTTTTTTTTATGTCAAGTCTATATTTTCCTGGTGTCAGTTTAAACTGCAATCTTCTGTTTTCCATATATTGTGACCATTTTACACAGTATTTACATTAGTCGGACTATTGTCCTCATCTTTGTTGCCATATTTGTCACAAAGTTTCGGCCGTTGTGTGCTCCAGCCTTCTTCAGGTGGTTGGAATTTCGAACTGAACCCTTTATTTCAATCACTGGGGTAGACTGTTCTAGTTCCATGTGCCATGTTTGATGGATGTCAGTTATCAGTTATCTCCTGCTAATTTTCCCTCTGAAAGTTCTCCACTGCCTTAACCAGGTATTGAACTCACCTTCTTTGGGTCTGTCACTGGATCTAACCAAGGCCTTTATCCACTGTGCCATCAAATGTTTTGTTTAGTCATTTGGTCAGATTTTGAACAGTTGCTCAGGCCAATAACTTTCAGTCTCCTCTTTGGTTTGATTTTGTTTTTGTTTTTTTTTTAGCGAGAAATATAAATATGTTTTGTTTTTCAGAATATTGTAAAGATGTCTTGTAACACGAATAAAATCAGTGAATCTTTTCTCTTTCTTTTCAGTCTTTTTTACTACAACTTGGAGAAACAGAAGTAATTATTTTAACTCGGGATCAAAAAAAGGTAAGAATTAATCAAAAACTTGAATTCTGTTGAATGTCTTGAAAAACAGACAAATGTCTATTATTTACATGTGGAGTACAGTTTTCATCTTTGTTGTTGTTCTCACACCGTTTCAACCATTGGGCCCTCTAGCCTTGATCAGGTGTATTTCAGTCTGGATAACCTTCCATGTTGAACCCTTTATTTTGTCTACTCATTCCATTTCCCATATCTAGGGATATCTTGTCTAGTTCTAATTTTTAGTATGGCTCAGTTATTGCACACTCTGTTTTCACTGAGTCCAAGTATACACTACCGGGGCCAGGGATTGAACTCAGAATTACTGTTACCAAATTCATGAACCGATGCTTTAATCCACTATGCTATTTTCCCAGAATGGTTTGATTATATTTTTATTATTCTCTTTTCTATAATTCTGTTGGTTTTTTTTTTGGGTGGGGGGGGTCCTGAAAATACATTGGAATAGTGAAAGATGCATTCCAAATCCCAAACAAAGAAGTAAGAAACATTATATATTAGTCTTACTCTGTAGCAGCAAATACTGGACAATTCCCTCACAGATGTGGTTCTACAGTAGAATGATAAAAGTATCATGGACAGGTCATGTGAACAATGATGAAACTTTAAGAAAAATGGAAACAAAAACAATAGTATCACATGGAATGAGAAAGACACAGATGAAATTTCTAGGACACATAATGAGGAAAGAGGCTTGGAGAATTTGACACTCATAGGACATATTGAAGACAAGTGATACAGGGGAAAACAGCTGTTAACTTTTGTAAATGATTGGCAGAACAGAGACTGGGAGGGATAGTAAGGGGATATAAAGCGGAGGAAATAGTGGAGAGACATGATCGCCCACATCATGATGGGACTTGTCACATAAAAGAAAGAAGTAACAATCACTCGTACATTTACTTGCACGATTTTCCATTCACCTAATATTCACATAAAGTGAATAGGCAGAATTAGCTGACGTTATCAGGAGTTACAAAACCTTGTTAATGAGTTTGTATCATTCTTTTGCATCCTTACTTAAACATACTTATAAATTATACTTATATATATATATTTAGGCAGCAATTTTTCATTAATGCATGTTTCATTAAATAATATAGAAAAAATTTGTCTATTTATTTTAAGTAAGTTCCTTTCATATTGTCTGATAAGCTTAATAACATTATCATTGAAAGACGAAAGGAAATCACCATATTGATACATGTTTAAATCCAATCTAAGCTTTCGGCTTACATAAGCCATTATCAAAAATGACAATTACTTTTCATTATATCAATAAATACACGGACAAAACAATAATGATGATAATATAAATGACAATAATGATGTTGGGGATTAGTGAATGTATTTGGTTAAATCAGAAGGAAGTTTTAGGTGACGCGTTCGTTAACATTCATCCACAACAAATAATAAACAGATATTTAGAAAAGGTCATGCAAAGCAGAGTCAAAAACAAATACAAGTAAAATACACAATACGGTAATTTATATACAATTTAAATATATACAAATGAGTTATGAATTGGTGATTTGTTGGATATTGATGTAATAAGACATGTAGTTTGTTGTTGAGTATGTTTGAATGCTTAAATCAGTGTTTTGATGATTTGTTGTAAGAATTAAACAGTTTGCTGTTCAACGTACAAAAGTGTTCGATTTTACAGTTCAAATGTTAGTGTGTATATATACGAGTGTTATGTAAAGTATTCTTAAGTTGTACAAAGTTGCGTACCTTGAACTGTTAATTGTTAAAAGTTTTGTTTGTTACTGTTACTAATATGTAGTGAATATATATTTCACTTTCTCAAGTAAAGTAAATGAATTTTTGTGAAGTTTCTTTAAAAGAAAGATCGAGTATGCCAAAAGGTTGTTGAGTCAGAGGTTAATTCGCGCAGGAAAGTCAAAGTTTAAATTGGTGTGGAATTAGTTGGCATCTCTCTGAGTGTGGAATTATGACTGGTAAGTTGGTTCGAATTTCTTTCTTTTATAGGTTCTGGAAAGGAAAAATAGGCTCAAACACATTTGAGTGCCAAAGGCATTTTTCACGTGCATACTTAGTTTTTTAAGGCTGTTAGCCAATGAGAAATTGAGTTTGTCAGAACTAGTGTTTCAATTGGATAACAGGTGTGTGGGTGTAAGAATGGATTGTTCTGCAAAAGGGTGAAAAGGTAACGTGGATTATTCCACAATGATATATAGTGTGTTTGTCTCTTTTAATCATTTGAGAGAAAGCTTTTTTCCTTCCATCAATGTGACTGATGCAAACCTCCAGGATAGTGACTCATTATTGCACCTTCTCACACTAGTGTTTGCCGCAGCACTGAGGTGGAAAGATTATATTGAATCACTTGCTAAATCTGCAGCAAAGAAAGTTGGTTCATTATGTCTTGCTAAACAATTTTTCTCACCAGAATCTATGTTGCATATTTATAAGTCTACCATTCATCTTTGCTTTAAATTTTGCTACTACATGTAGTCTTGTGTTCCTACTATATATTTAGAGATTCTTGATAAAAATCTAAAGAATCTGCAATATTACTGGTCCTGATCTGGTATCTTGACAGCAGTCTCTTTCCCACTGAGGTAATGTAGCTTCTATGTACCTTTTCTATAAATGTTTTCATGGTAATTGTTCTATCGTAGTTCGATTTTATGAATTTGTGAAGGACTAGATTTATGGCTAGATGTCACTTTAAGTTATATGTCTATAGTTTCTTTTGTCATGCTACTTGCTTGTGGTGCTTTCTTCAAGCTTCTGGCTTTCCAGTCAATGTCGATCTTAAAAAAATTTCAATGCAATGTCAATCATTCTGTCTTCTTAATTGCAGTCCTTTTCTCGTTCCTTTTTCCTTAATAATGATTTTCTTTTTCTTATATTCTCTAACACTTACTAACCTCTTGTACCTTACTGCCTTTATTGAAAGGTTTCAAGAAATAACTGAAGTTACTGAATTTTTTTTTTTGAGAAAATTTTGGCTTCTATCTGACTTGAGGAGTCAGTTGCTTATGTTGGTATAACAAAAAGAGCAGGAAAGGAGAATGCATGGTTTTGGCGAGAATATGCAAACACTGTGAAAATATAGTAGTCAACATGTATTTCTTCTGCAGGTTATTTAAAGCCAGAAAATAATTTTAGATTTTAAGAATTTTGGGGGAAATAATAATGATTTACTGATACAAGTCCTACTCATTAACCCATAGCTGTGGGTAGTAGCGGTAGATTCAAATCTTTTTCGAGGTTATTTGCATGTAAGTGACTATAACGAACCTGACTGGAATTGGAATTCATCTCTCTAATTTCCAATTCCAAGCTGTTATCCATGGCACCCCCACACATCCATGATTATAGGAACTGGTATTCCCAAGTGGTCACCCATATAGGTACTGATCAGGCTTAATGTTGCTTAACTTGTCAGTGGAATTAGTTTTCCTTTTTCATATTTCTATAAAGCACAAGTTAGCTCTAAATATGTCTGGTAGTCATTGCTGAGGAATGAGTGACTGTCTTCTTTTCTGTGCCAAGTCCTCTTACGATGTGGGAGATCATGGATCTCCACAGCTACCTGTCTTTTGTACAGTAGTTACTTGAAATCTCTGATTTCTTTCTCTCAGCATCCTTGCAGACCGTAGCAATACCAGGGCTGGAATAGTCTTGTACTATGGAGGTGCTACAGTATTGTAATGGACAATGTTGCTGTGGCTTACCAGTTTGTAGACTTTCAAAATAAATGAAGTCAACATTCTCAAAAGAAATCCACAATTATTTCTGTCTAATAGCCCCTTGAATAATTCAAAACATAACTGTTACCATAATACATAGGTTACACACAATACATCACTGAACTTTATATATGAATAGTTTGAGCAAAAACACAACACATATGGACTGATGATTAAATATATGCATGAAACAGACTGTTGCCATTGGGTATTGACTTCAATGTTCACTTTTATATTCAGTTATCCGGAAAGTTCTTGCCAATTATTAGGGGAAATTAAAACACAAAACACAATTATGCCATTAAATATTTATTCAGCTGGAATGTTTAAGTTGAAGGAAAAAATGACAAAAAGGTTGTTCAACAAAATGGTTCATGATCAATTTTGTTGAATAACATTTTCACCATTTTTCCTTCAACTTAAACATTCCATTTTCACAGAACTTTGGTGGTTTCTCAGCAAAGAATTTGTTAAAATGTTTTTTTTTTTATTATATCATCCAAAGAATTAAAAGTTACCATTAAGATTTTGCTGGCTCACCAAAGAAACATGAAGTCTGGAACTATTGAATGTTTAATTGGCAGAAGCTCATAAGATCCCTTTCCAATCCCACTAGATGCTCATCATAACATTCTTAGAATGAAGACCTGCTTTTGAGGCAACTAAAGATGGATCATTGCTTATCCCAGGAATTTTCTCACTGAACATTGTTGTAAACAATCTATTTCTCATCAGCTGTCACAATTTGCTTAAAAAAGGGTACATTTTCATTGCATTTATGCAGCAAATCACAGATGACATGTGATCCAAAAGATTCTTTTCACTCAGCTCATCCTTCTGTTAAGCATGGAGAGTAATTGTACATGCTTATTGCTCAAAGTAGAGTCCAATAGCATCATAGAAACATCAAAGAATTCCAGTAAGGTATCTTTAATCATTTCTAAGAAAAAAATGGTTCAAAGGTTAATCTAACAATTTTGCTGTTATACCTACCCAGTGTGTGTGTATATATATATATATATATATATATATATATATATATATCTTTATTTTATATATATATATATATATATATATCTTTGTTTTCTATATATATATATATATATCTTGTGTTTTTTTATATATATATATATATATATATATATCTTGTGTTTTCTCTATATATATATATATATATATATCTTGTTTTCTATATATATATATATATATATATATCTTGTGTTTTATATATATATATATATATATATATATATATATATATTTGTGTTTTCTACATATATATATATATATATATATATATCTTAACATTTTCTATATATATATATATATATATAAGGATTGTTTTCTATATATATATATATATATATATTTGTTTTCTATATATATATATATATATATATATATCTTGTGTTTTTATATATATATATATATATATATATATATATATCGTGTTTGATTATATATATATATATATATATATATATATATATATCTTGTGTTTTCTATATATCGTGTTTTTTTCTATATATATATATATATATATATATATATATATATCTTGTGTTTTCTATATATATATATATATATATATATATATATATATATATATCTTGTGTTTTTCTGTATATATTGTTTTATATATATATATATTTTCTTGGTGGTGGACGTGCACTGCTGAGGAGTCCCAAAAAGGACTAAATAGCCATTTAGTGCTTTCTGCATTCTGTTAACGATTCTCCTAGACTCGATGAATTGCTATGAATGATTTACATATATATATATATGTATATATATATATATATATATTGCAAAAAAACTTTCATCAATATCATGTGTAACACCTTGACAATACTACTCAATGCCCAACCATCCTCACCCACTCTGCTTGACTTTGACCTTTTTTTTCTAGTGAACAGATGTGTCAATAACTCCGCAATAATAATTACAATTTTTCTGATGGCCATGTCAACTTCATTTTTGTTTCATTGATTTACTTATTATTTTTCCTAGAAACATTCCCTCCATTTTTCTTCATGCTGGGATTTTTTTTATTAGCTTGTTTGAAAAAATATTTTATTGCATATCAAAAGTAGAATTAAAAACTCATTGAAATACAGCAAATGGTTTGGTGGATAAAAACTTTCATTGAAGTAATTAAAAAAAAAAAGTGACTTGACCCAAAAAGTTGTTATTTTAATAGCTGCAGAGGGAACCAAAACTTGGAGAGTTGGGTTATTAAATGGAATTAACTGAAACTGAGATATCCCCAAATAAAGGCATGGCACGTGGAATTAGAACAATCTACCACCATGGATTAAATAAAGGGTTTGGTTTGAAATTCCAGCTAATATTACCTGAGAAAAGCTGGAGCATACAACCGCCAAAATGTCATGAATATATGACAATAAAGACGAGGACAACAACACAAACAATGTAAATAGTTACAATACCTCATCTCAGAAATATAGATAGATCTGAAGAAGTCCGGAGTATACAATGGCCGAAACGTCAGGAATATGGCAAAAAAGATGAGGACAACATTCTGAATGATGTAAATGTAATTACTTTTTTCTCTACTAAATTTCTTTCAGTATATTGCTCGAGAGCCACTCAATGTGGAGGTTTACTGTTAAAATGATGAATGATGTGAGTAATATGAATGAAAGTGGAGGTTATAGGAAATGAAGATTATGCAAATATGTAATGATTGACCCTTGATTTGATTTGGATTTGTCTTTTATAACGTATCAACCTTTTCTTGGTTATTGAAAGCCAAAACATATTTTGGATTGTAAGAATATATTTTTTATATAGGGTTTTCTTTATAAATTTTACAACTAGCAATAATTTTTTTTTTCTGATACAAATCTTATTTAACCCATAGTTGTTGGGGAGATGGCTTCATACCTTTTCTTTGGGTGTAAGTGAATGCAACAAACCTGTGACACCCACCAGCAGTCACAGCGCCAGCGCTAATATGGGACGTCCACTGGTCGCAACGTCAATATATGACACTGCACCATCGGCCTGTGGTCAACTCCCAGTTGCGGCACAAAGCCGTAAGGTTACTTCCACCAGCATTTTGGGGTTGACTCCTTGTCACTGCCACCAGCCTGTGTCCCGGTCGATCTGGTCATTTCCGGTTCGCTACCAGCTTTGTTGTTCTCAGCTCGCCTCCAATGCTTGGTCACTGAAATAACTGCTTTGATCTCAAGTCTAACCTACCCACATTGTGACTTTGATCTTAGGTAGACGAAATCAATCAGACGTTGGGCCGTAGTGCAAGCTGAATCCGGGGTAAAGGTGAAGCATAAGTAAAAGAAAATAAAACAACTCAAGAGGTTCAAATATATTGAGAAATAACAATTAACTTTATCTAACTGTTGAATACAGGAGTGTGTTTCTCTCCCGGCCCATTTCTAAGGATTCGTGACACTTTTTGCGTTTTTTAAGCAAAGAAACGCAAAAAGTGTCACGAATCCTTAGAAATGGACCGGGAGAGAAACACATCTTAATTCGTATCTTAATTCATTCGTCAATAAAAACTTGCTTTTGGTAGGAAGACTAAATCGAAAGGCATGGAAATCTTTCAGACAGCTTCTGCGAGGCTGGTCTCCAACTGCAACTCCAAACTCTCTGGAAACTCTGCCGAATAAACACTGACTAGCTGCCTTGAGACGTTTGTTTATATGGACACCGACCAACTCTGGTTTGGGGCTTGTCGCAGTTTGGGTTCTTTGACAATTCTCAATTCCCAACAAAAATTCTCTTTGTCCTCAGGACAGGAAAATTTATTACTTCCCATTTTTGGAAGCCAATCACTTTCCATTTCGGGGGTTTTCTCCCTTGTCCATGAGGAGAGGTCACAGGAGAATTATCCTCCTAGATTCTTCCTTTCTTATATTGGTATATCATACTAATCCTCTTAGTGGGTGTCAACAACTTCCCCGCATTTCTCATACATTCACCTTCGCCTATCACTCACGCCACCACTTGGCCAATGATCGCTCAGCAGTGTGGGTGTGGCTAGACCTGGCCTTCCTAAAATTATCGTCCAAAAAAAAAAAATTCTCTTTTCTTTTCTTCTTTTCTATCAGCCAGAATTCCTATGAATCCCACGTGGCCATAATTAAATTTTTATCTTATCCTGAACTACACAAAATCCACTTAGCAGAATCATCACTGCTAGTCAACTTTATAACTGGGTAGTCGTGTTCCACCTGAAAATCAAATTCTTTCTTTTTCTCGTGTCTTAAAATTTTCGTATCACCAGATGCCCACCTTTGACAACATTAAGTCTGTCGTCAACAGTTTGAATAAACAATAACAATGATCATATCAAGAAATGTATACATAATGGCTGGCCTTCTTCGTCGGAATCCAAGAATGAAAAATATTAATATCTCTGACAGATAACCAATATTGATTTCTTCTGACGAAATTTTTTTATGGCCATGTGTAGTCGGCTTTGTCATTCCTCCCCAAATTCTGTTTCCCTTGGCACGTCACTATCTGATCATGACATTAATTAATTCTGACAGAATCTGAAATCTGACTTTCTCTTTCTGGATTTTCTGTCTTCTGCGAAAAAGTATCTTTCTTCGTAAATGAAATAAAATCTTTTCCCATTCTTTTTTTTGTTAAAAAAAATGTCACTAGGTCTGTCTTTCAATATAGCTCTTTCTCGCCTTAAGTATTTCTTGTTTTTAATTTCTATCTTAATTAGTTAGCCAATTACCATTGCTAAATAGTGTCACAAACCTGACTGGAATTTGAACTCAAATCTCTGATTTCTCATTCTGAACAACTGGCCATTGCACCACTCTGACAAGGAGCCTCTTTGTCATCTGGCTAGGAAAATTGATTACTTCCCATTTTGGAAAATTAATTACTTTCCATTTTTGAGGGGACCCTTCATTTGTGAGGAGAGGTTGCAGGATAGCTATCCTTCTAAACTCCCTCCTCACATTGGTACCTCATACCAAATCCTTTCAGTGGGCATTAATAATTTCTCTGTCTTTCTTACCAATTTACCTCCACCTATCACCATTGCTATCACTTCGCCAATGTTGTCTCAGTTGTACAGGTGTAGATAAGCTTGCTTCATTAATTAACCCTTTGACATCTCTGTTTATTCAGGATTTCCCTTTTTTCAACTTACAAACATATAGCCTCCATGGCTTCGCCAACTTCTAAAATCTGTCGATTTCAAATGATATCTCAGACGCTTTTTAGCTATTTCATGTTTTCTTTACAATTATCATAAATCAATTGTCAAAAGCTCGCCACATGACTTTTTGCGAATTTATCATTTATGCCAATCCTCGGTTTCTTGGGAAAGTAAAAAAAAAATAAAATCTTTCCATTTGAATGCGTATCTTGGAACATCTTCCCATGCTAAAAAATTCTTACAAGCAACATATGGCTTCATTGGTTGACTTCTAAAATCTTGTGATTTCAAATGACATCTTGTTCTTGGGCTTTCTTTAACCAGTACTTTTACAAATATCATTAATCAATTCTCAAAAGCTTGCCATATGGCCTTTTTCTTGAGTCCACTGTTTATGCAAATTCTTGGGTTCATGAGAAAAGTAATTTTTCGGAAATAAGATAAAATCTTTTTAATATCAAACGGGATATCTTTTGAGATATCTTCTTTCTGTTCTCAGCATTTCTTGTTTCATTTTTATGGTTAATTAGTTAATCAATTACCATAACTAAATAGTGTCATACTCATCTCAAAGATATAAACAGATGGTAAAGATTGTAGTTCATCTGAATAATTATTTCAGACAGACAGTTATTGTTCACCCTCATATGTCCAGCTTGTTATACCAATGACTGGGTGTTTCTAAAGGATCTTCCAGTTCACTCAGTGATATTCTCAACTGTTTTCCTCTGTCTGCCTCTTCATTTCTCTCTGTTTTTTTTATTTCTTGCTTTTGGTGGAACCTTTTTCAGATGGTAGCGGAAAGATTGTTGCCCCTTTTAACCTGTCCATACCATTTCAACTTTCTCTTCTTGACAGTGGATATGAGGCCCCTTCCAGTGGGCCTGTTTTGTCATCTGATCGTGTCTGACACAGCATCATTTCTGATGCAGCCTATATAGAAGATGTCAAAGATGGCTCTGTAGGATCTCATTTCTCATGCTTTGGTTACTTGTTGTAATTCTGCTGTTATTTTCCAAGATTTGCAGAAAGATTGAGAAGGCCAGTGCGCACAAATGTCTGAACTTTGATTTAAATTAGATGTTCTAATATTATTTAATTCTAATATTATTCATTATTATTGTAACAGAAATGCTGACAGCCTTAGATGACTTTGGCATAGACAAGATCATCAAAATAACAAATGAAATCTACAACAGTGGAGATATACTGGAAGTCCTCAGCATATTTATCTTCATAGCTATGCCTAAGAAAACAGGCCCAAATGAATGCAAACTCCACCGAACAATAAGCTTAATGAGCCATGTGAAAAAAAATCGTCATCAGTATTCTACTGAATAGAGAGCACAGCAGAATTGACCCATAGATAGGACAAGAACAGTGCGGGTTCATTAAAACACCAGGACAAGGAATGCGATATTCATGCTTAGAATGTTATCAGAAAGAGCAATACAGATGCAGAAGGATGTGTACATATGTTTCATAGACTATGCAAAGACCTTCAAAGAAGTACGCCACAAGGATCTGATGGAACTGCTCAGTAATCTCAATATATTCAGGAAAGATATCAGAATAATCAAGAACCTATACTGGACACAAACAGCATTTATACGCATAGGGAATGAGTTCAGTGAATATACAAAAATAGAAAAGAAGCATAAGGCAAGGATGCGTCTTCTCACCCAACCTGTTCAACTTATACAGCAAGGCAATTCTGATAGAATTGGAAACCCTTCTGGGATTTAGCATTGATGGCCACAATCTTAACAATATAAGATACACAGATGACACAGTACTGATAGCAGATACGGAAAAGAAATTACAAAATCTCCTCAAAGATGAAGAAGGGACTCAAGGTGGCAGTTGTGGTTCTACAAAAGGAAGCTAAGGATCTCTTGGACCGAGCATGTAAGCAACAATGAGGTCCTAAAGAGGTTGCAAACAAGGAGGAGGCTTATAATTAATATCAGGAAGAGGCAGCTGAAGTTTTTGGTAAACATAATGAGGAAGGAGGGCCTGGAGAATCTGATACACATGGGTTGAATAGATGGAAAGAGAGACAAGCGAAAACAATGCGTGACATACCTGGCGGACTTAAGCAAGTAGATGACAGAACGTGGTCTGGGGGAGGAAGCAGAGGGAAGGAACTTGTATAGAGCTGCAAGGGATAGAGGAGGTGGAGAGCCATGATTGCCTATGTCCTGAAAGGACATGGCACATAAAAAGAAAGAAAAGAATATTATTCAATTAATTAATAAAATTAATATCGATATAATTAATACATTAATATTATATTATGATTCTACTTGTTCCTTAGCATGTGTTTTATGCCCTGCCAGTACCTCATAAATAATGGACTATTCCATTTTGATTGTGGAGAAATATGGAAAAGACATATCAGAGACACTATTTGATTTCAGTAAGAAAAAAAAAGAAAGGGAAGATAGAGGAAGTGATAATGCACTCATGTGTTTTACGTTGTAAAATATTACCTCAATCCCATAATAGTTGTAAAAGATTACTTCAATCCCATAGTAGTTGTTACTTTTGTATTTCATGCCCTAAATGTGGTAAAAATACCAATTATAAGATTTTTTTTTCAAAAGCATATTACCTTTGTCTGTTAATAAATGTTACATTTCCATACACATTTCCAAACACTAATTATTACAAAATTGCAATCCAACAGACTCCAGGACAATACACTAGGAGCTGCATATGGATAGAAAATGAATTCAATAAATATCCCAAAATAGAAAGGTGCTTAAAACAAGGATTTGTCTTTTCACCAGACTTATTCAACCTCTACAGTGAGGTGATTCTGAGAAAAGTCTAGGATTCATTATTGGCAGCCACAATCTTAACAACATAAGATATGCAGATGACCCAGTGTTGATAGCAGACATACAAAGGAAACAACAAGAACTCCTTCACTGAAATTTCCTCTTTGTTATGTAGATTTTATGGATTTAAGCGTGGTACTAGATTGGCAACAGAGTTTCGTAATTTTACTGTTGAAATGGCTAGATGTAACCGTAAGTTCTATACTAACAGTTTCTGTCAAACTTCTTGTGGAACTCTCTTCTGGCTTCTTGGGCTCACAGCCAAATCATGCTGAAACAACAGTTCCCATATGACCACCAAATTTAAGCAACGTTGTGTCTGTTCACTAAATATATGGGTAACCATTTGGAAATACTAGGTACTATAAGATTTAATGTGCAGGTGGTATAATAGATAATGACACAGAATAGTTTATCGGATTCCACTTGGGTTCGTTGTAATCTCTTACATGCAAATAAACTTGGTAATGGTATGAATTCACCTCTTCTCCCCACATCTATAGGTTAATTAGTAAGACTTGTATCACTAAAACTATTATTATCTCCAATCAAATTTTTTATGAAAATATTTAGATTTCAGCGCTAAATAACCTATAGAATTTGATATTCTGCTAAACAAAAACAAACAACAAAATCTTCCATCTTCTTGTTTTCCAGTCAATTTTAATGTTCAAAAATTTAAATGCGATGTCAATCATTAACCTGTTTATTTTGTTTGGGATCAAATGATTTTAAAATAATGGAAATTTCATTTGTATCCTTTTCTTTACATCTTTAATACCCAGCATTCATATTTATGATTGTTATTGCAATATTTTTTAAAAATATTTAATGATGAAATAGGAGAGTTTCTATGGCTGTTTTATAGATGTGGAACTCACAAGAGACTTATTCAATCATTAACTTAAGAATTATAGTTCATCAGAGATATGAAATAGCAAAACTGTAAAATTTTCACCAGTATTTATAGTTAAATAATATTCAGTTAGTTAAATTATATTTACCATAATTTCTTGAAAATAATATGTACTCATAAATAATACTCACCCCAACAAATGAGCCAAAAATTAATAAATATATTCTCTCCCTATGTATAATATGCATCTATAAATTTTGTCAAAAAAAACAAAAAAAATAATTACGAAGACATTTTGTTGACCTTGACATTAAGAATAAAATCAAAACTAAGTGGGTAAAATAATGTTGGAAATAACCATGTGGTTTTCTCAATAAATATAACATTTTATTTTACCACCAAAATGTCATCAAAATGTGCAAGTTATAGTGCAAATTTTAAAATGAATTCAGGAATCTTGGGATTCCGCCAGCGAGGATGTTATAAAAAGAGATTTCAAGAAGTGTTGTCTCATGACAGCCATGGATATCTGTGAAGATGACATCATTTGATGAGAGAATGAAGAGGCCAAAGATAATTTTGAACAGGACGAAGATAATATTGTGAATGATAATTTGTTTAATGACAATTTAGATATTGATTCTATAATAGAAAGTGATGATGATGATGATGATGAAAATTAAAATTTCAATAAATTGTTAATTTGATATCCTCTTTTCTTCGAAATTGAACATTTTATAGATTTTTTTGCCAAATAAAAATGCGGTTACTGATAGACATAAATTTATTGATAAAAAAATGTTACAATTATTATTGTTGGATTTAAAATGAAAATTGGGATAATATCATTCTTATCTTAGAACATCAAGTACGTATTTATTATTATAAATCAATAATGAAAAAAATATTTTTGTTAAAACCTATTTATAATACACACTCCTACTATCACCTGTAATTTACAGTAAAAAAAAAATGCATATTATTTTCAAGAAATTACAGTAATTATTAATATAATTCAATTCCAATATTCTAATATGTCTTCAACTGATATTATTTCCTTCTTCTTCTATATGTTGTGTCCCTTCAGGATATTGAAGATCATGGCTCTCCAAAATTTCCTGTCCCTTGTAGCTATTAATAAATTTTGTCTTTTTGCTATTTCTCCTAAACCCTTCTCCACCATCCACTCACTGAAGCTCACCAGGTTGGTTGTATGTGGTTTTATTATGTCCCTCTTGCCTCCAATCTGTCCTGTGAGTATAAAATTTTCCAAGCCCTCCTTCCACATTATGTGCCTTAGAAATTTCAACTTTCTCTTCCTGATGTTAAGTATAAAAGTCCTATTCATTTTCATTCTCTCTAGAACTTTGTTGTTGCTCCTATATTTAGTCCACGGTATTCTCAGCATCCTTCTGTAGAACCACATTTCTGTTGCTTCAGTTTTAAGAGAAAATGTTTCAATGATATAAAAGTATCACTTGTGCTTTCAGATTGCTTACCGGCATAGCTTCACTGAAATATCTTCTTGTGGCAGAAGAACGGATTCTTTGAAGATATTTGCTTATATTGCAGGGTAAGTGTATGTGTTTTTTGGGGTTTTTTTGCAGTATCATTGTGGCTATTTTCATTGGTGTCCTTCAGTTTGTGTCTAGTGAGATTGCCTGTTTCATTTGCTGATGACTAAAGTTAATTTTTGTTTTAAAATTTATGTGTAAAATATTACCTCAATCCCATATTAGTTGTTACTTTTGTATTTCATGCCCTAAATGTGGGACAGTACCATTACTACCATTATAGGACATAAAAATACCAATTATAAGATTTTTTTTTCAAAAGCATATTACCTTTGTCTGTTAATAAATGTTACATTTCCATACACCTTTCCAAACACTAATTATTACAAAATTGCAATCCAACAGACTCCAGGACATACACTAGGAGCTGCATATGGATAGAAATTGAATTCAGTAAATATCCCAAAATAGAAAGGTGCTTAAAACAAGGATTTGTCTTTTCACCAGACTTATTCAACCTCTACAGTGAGGTGATTCTGAGAAAAGTCTAGGATTCATTATTGGCAGCCACAATCTTAACAACATAAGATATGTAGATGACCCAGTGTTGATAGCAGACATACAAAGGAAACAACAAGAACTCCTGAAGTAAAGCAAAGAGAAAGGATTAAACATCAATTGCAAGAAGATAGAATGTATGAATGTTAGCAAAAGGAGCAGCTCAACATGCAAATTATAAATTGGAGATACCAAAATCAACAAATACAACAATTTAAATATCTAGGAATTGTTTTAACAGAGGACAGAAAGTGTGACAATGAAATTCAAACGTGTAATGGGATAGCAAAAAATTATTTCCAAAAGTTAAACAAGTATTAAGAAAACAAGAAAATGTTGTTAGAAACAAAGAAAAGAGTACTGAACTGTTATGTAATATCAGTCCTCCTATATGACAATGAATCCTGGACAATCTCCTCACAGAGGATAAAGAAAATTGTGGCAATAGAAATGTGTCTCTACAGAAGGATGATGAGAATACCATAGAGTGAACCTGTGACCAACAAGAAAGTTTTATAGAAAATGGAAACAGAAAGGACACATACTTAGAATCATAAAGAGATATTTGAAATTTCACATAATGTGAAAGAAGACTTGGAAAATTTGATACTCACAGGATGTATTGAAGGAAAGAGGAACAGAAGAAAACAGCACAAAACCCCTGCTTAATGAGCTTGTGTAAATGGTTGGTAGAACAGGTTTCGGGAGAGATAACAAAAAGTCAAAATTTACTAAAAGCTAGAATGGACAGGAAATTGTGGAGAGACATGATCACTAATATCCTGAAATGACATGGCATATAGAAGAATAATTGGGATAATAATAATTGGACAGTAATTTTGATAATAATAATAATAACATTTTTCAAAAGTATATTACCTCTATCCAATAATAATTGCTATATTGCCATACACATTTTCATATACTTAATATAAAAATATCCTTTTTGCATTTAAAGTTTTGATGATTGTAGTTGACTAGAATGCAAGTTGAAAGAGAGTTCCATAGACAAGAATTGTGTGAAAAGAAACTCTTAGAATTGGGCTTACAGTTATATCTTTCTATTTTCATAGTAAAACAATGAGACCTAATTTCCAATCTAGTAGTGCATTTAAATTCATATGGTCAAATTACCATGGAGGACTTATTAGAACACTTATCATGAAAGTATTTATAGAAAAGACGCAGGGGAAACTACATTATGTTGGTGAGAAAGTAACTGAAGCTAAGATGTCATGTCAGGAGCCATTACATACTATTTTTTGGATTTTGGCAAGGATCTCAAGATATATAACAAAAGTACCAAGGATACCTCGATATGGTATAATGGTTAACAAGCATGTCTCATTAGAACAATTACAACTGAGTCACTACTACTGCTAGTTCAATCCTCATTGGGTGCCCCATCTTTTTACCCATCTGCCACATCTAAGCTACATTTAGTAAATCACTCTTGCACGAACACCCAATCAGATATGACAGCAGCATGGAATGGTTGATTCATAAACGTGCAAAATAGATTTAGGTGAGAAAAATTGTTAGGTGCTGACACAGAGAACCTATTATGTGTGTAAACTATGGCACAAAAGGTGTAACAAAATATACAATATTGACAATTACTCGATAGAACATTTCAACAGTATATTTGATAATGAAATTAACAGACAATATGGATTTAAAATAATTGTAAAATATATTGATAAAACATGTTTGCAGGATTATTAGTGTTTTGCTGGAATAATTCTATATGAAAGTAAGGAACTTGATCTGGTTGATGTCAAAGGTTAAGTTTAAATTAGGACCAAACAAAAAAAAGCTGTGAAAAAGGACCTTTCATCTGTTGATGCTGTTATTGTATATTCCCTTTGTAATTTGTTATTGCTTTTAAAAAAAGTATTTTTAGAATTAGCAAACCTATAACAAGCCATTTATAAAACATTCACAAGCAGGGTCAGTGTATACTACACCCAAAACGATTGCCTGATTGGGGGCCCAGAGTAGTGCTTTGTGACCTTCACTATCTTTATCAAAATTTGCTTTTCTCTACCTAAATTTATATACATTACAAATTAATTAAGACATTTTTATGTTTAACATTCTTTTTATCGATACAAATATTTAAGTAAATGCTCTGTTTATAATAAACAGTATTAAACAACATTTACTGGCCTGAATGTCCGAGAAATTTTCATAGAAAATATTCGTCCTCCGACATGAAAATGAAAATTTTTTTATGAAAATTTCCCAGACATTCAGGCCAGTAAATGTTGTTTAATATTGTTTATTATAAACAGAGCATTTACTTAAATATTTGTATTTATAAAAAGAATGTTAAACATAAAAATGTCTTAAAAATAATTGTCGGACTTTGTCCATTTCATAATGTATTACAAATTAAATTAAGTGCAACTAACCATTAAAAGATGAAGAATATTTTTCAGATTTTGACATCATTCTGGGGTCTTTTTTTTTATCCAAATCCATGAACTTGTTTTGCTCATGCTAAGTCTATTAAATTCACTATTTTTTTATCCATAATGTTGAATGTGTTAAATTTATACAACTTTTTAACATGGAAACAATTTCCAGTTGATGTTAAAAATTGCTGAAAAACATTGTTGATTTATTTAAGATGGAAAGATCTATTAAATTTAAAACTATTTAAATCTATCGTGTTTAAATACTTTGTATTTATTTTCAATTTTTCTAGCTGAATTGTTCACCTATACTGCATATGATCCACTATTGTACATAATTAGGTTACAATGAAATGTGTACTTTATATGAATACTACCTTATGAAAATTGAGATGTTGTAGAGTGGGAATCCTGTATCATAGATTCAGTGGAGAGGGGGAACCAGGAGGGTATCATAGATTGGGTGGGGGACATATCCTTTCACTGGCCCTGTTCACAAGTGATCATTATAATATTGTAAATAAACTGTTTATAGTTTGCTGGTATTAAGTAACTTGCAAAAGGTTGATGAACTGTAAAAAACAAATCTATTGAGAAAAATCTATGAATTCATTGTCATACAGGGTGCGATGGATAAATTGTCTAAATTATGCAGAAATGAAAATAACGCTGACATCTGATTTTAACAGATACATTTGCCCAAATTACAAAAAAATATCTTGAAATACTAAAGAGTAGATTTATTCAATAAAATCACCATTGGCTTCAACTACAGCCTACAGATGACTTTGGAATCTCCTACAAGTCTTCTGGATGATCTCTTTGTTTAATTTGTTGAATGCTGCCATAATCCTTACCTTCAGTTCATCTCTAGTGTTAGAAGGAGTTTTGTTGGTCTCTCACTCAAATGTACCCCTTACATAATAATGAAGGTGGTTGCAGTCTGGGGACTTAGGTGGCCAGATGTAAATGGTGATGTGGTTACAGAAATGGTCTGACAGCCATGATTGGGTTCTTCTGCTTATGTGGCATAGTGCAAAGTTCTTTTGTCATAGTGTATTCCAGCAGCCACCCTCTTCACCCAGGGCAGCATTACCTACCCAAGGTACTTGATGTCGGCCTCCATGTTGGGTCTGATGCCCTCACCAACAAATTTGGAAGGCTCTGTGGGAAGATGAATGGAGGAATAACATTGACATCACTAGTGATCACTCCAAACAAAATGATGTTGGCTGGATATATTATCCAATTCTTTCTGAATCTTCTGCACAGTCCTAAGATTGACATCCATTCACTCTGGAATGTTTGTATTGGATATTACAACATGCCATTTCCAACTTTCTGGCAGAGTGAATTGCATCATGGTACTCTCTTTCTCAGAGACAGTGCCCGACTAACCCTACTATACTGTGCAGTAGACAAAAACAAACAACGTGCATGCAAGAAATTAAAAATACAAAATGGCGACAATTTACCCATTCCACCCTTTATGTTATGGCTTTATTAAAATTCTAATTTCTGAAGCAATAAAAATTACCAAGGAAGTATGTAGTGTTGAAAGAAAAGTATCCATTTTTGTTGCCAGATCCTAAATTAAACTTTGCCAAAGTAGTTCAGTATCCTTACGGCATCTTCAATTGGTGCTTTTGAAATTATAAAATACTTATAAATATATTTTAGTGTGTTGTGAGTGGTAAGAATGTGTGAATTGTAGTTCTAAGTTGGGGTAGTAATTCTTCATATTTGTATTCTGGCAGTTATACTATCCAGCTTTCTTGAGGTGTTTGCTTTTGTACTCAGTAACCTCTTGAATAAAGGGTTCACTTTGAAATTCTGATAAGGTTAGCAAGTAGAAAAATACCTGAAAAAGTCTGGAGAGTACAATGCTCGAAAGCTTGAGAGTAGAGCAGTTAGGATGAGAGCATGTTTGTCAAAATAAAGGCATATTTTGACAAAAGTTAAGTTTTATTTCTGTGTTTATTGTATTAGTATTTCTCAACTGCACTTCCATATTACATTAAAAGAGTTTATATAAAATAAATTAGAGTTGGTAATAAACAAGATTCATTTCTTTTGGAATAGGAAGGAAACTTAATAGGAAGGGTAGATTTGTTTTCTTTAAGCTGTAAAAATTTAGAAAGGGACAAGAATTGATTGAGTGCAGACGGTGGTGTTGCCAGGAAAACAAAGCAACTTAAAAAAATATCTTGGTAACTTAGTAACTGTCTAACCCAGTCAGAAAATATTGACTTTTTATTCTCTTTAATTTTCTTTTCATTCCTTTGTTGCTTTAAACAATATTATCTGGTGGATGTTTTTGTATAAAAGTTGGTTCACACACCGATGAAATTTGAACTTGAATTTTTATCAGTTATGTTTTCTGGCCAATAGGAATGCTTAAAATTAATGCTTAAATTTTAGTCTGTCCATGAAATGTGGCACTTCTTAAGTAGATTTGTCCATTCATAAACAAATAGAGAATAATTGTGGGTGGGAATAATTTTTGTAAATTCCTTAGATCTTCCTCGCAGCACATCTCTCAAAAATAAAAAAAAAATACAGATTTTTTTTATCACTTAACAACAGGATCTGGTTCATAATGACAACATAGTATAAAATGAAACCATGACTTCTTGCGGACTTAGTTTTTCTGCATGCAAAAACACTTTTTTATTTTTTTTACAAAAAGATTTCTTTTACATAAAGAAAAAACAGATACATACATTTTTAATGAAAGAACAAAAAATTACATAAAATATTAAAAGTGTGTTGGGTTAGCTCCTCCTAATTTTCAAAACCACTACTAGGAGACATTTTCCAGACTATAAATCCTCTGTGATGTAATCTTCTCACTCTCTTCTTACTTTTTCTGCTTGCACATCAACATGTAAGTCCTTCATGGAAAAATGCATACCCATTTGGGAAACGCATGAACAATGCATAGACACACACATATGTACACACATTCACTCACTGCACATACTTTGTACCCAAAAAGTTTTTACATTCATTTGTTAGACACATTATTGTCTTTGTCACTTGTATACCTTTATTGTCTTTGTCACTTGTATACCTTTGTTAACACATCATTATTTGTTTGTACATAAATATTGGTTCTTGTCCTTTCTTTTCACTTCTTTACATGGACTCACATCCCGAGTCTGCCATGTTTGTTGTGGGCATTTCAGGAGACACACGTTTATCTTTCAACACATACACATGCCTGTGAAAACTATTTATCGGTTTTTACTTCATTTCCAATAAATAATTATTACCCCTCAATATTTGTGCATGTTCTTCTGAAAAAATCCCTCCCCACCTTAGTACAGGTTGAGAATCCTTTATGGAATACAGGCTATTTAATTTGTATATAGCATCAATCAAATGGGGCAGCTTCAGACTGGAACCCAAGCATAAATATGATATCCCTTTTCATTTTATAACACTGCTTATACATATAGTCTGAAAGTAGTTTTATATAAAATTGAATAAATTTTGTGTACTTACAGATACAGGTAATAATGCTAGTCATGTAATTCTCACACACAGATTTTTAAGTGTTGAAATTAAAATTTCACGTAAAAATAATGTTTTGTACTCTCAGGATGTGTACAAAAAACATGATCACTACTTAGAAAAATACTCATTCATTCTCATCAGGGGGTCAATTTTCAAAGAGTTAAAAGTTGTAGGGAGACACACAATTAATACCAGCAATGGGTGGAGACACAAACATACTCAGCTGCAAACATATTTATGTTAAATATCAATATACATTTCTACTGGAAATAAAGTATGGGTTTGGATTTCTATTGTTATTAAATAATAAATTGATCTATCCTAGAATTATTACATTATGTCAGATATTATGATACAAATGAATGTCTTCACAATAAAATTGGTATTACCCACAGATGTTGGGAAAATTTTTAAAGTATATTTATGTTAAATATTAATACAGGTTGAGAATCCTTTACCCAAAATTCTTGGCACTGGAAATGCTTCAGTTTTCAGATGTTTTGGATTTAGGAATACAGGTTATTTAATTTCTATATAACATCTGACATAAAATGGGGCAGCTTGGGAATGGAACCCAAGCATAAACACAATATCTTTTTGCATTTCATATCACAGTTTATACATATACCCTGAAGGGAGTTGTTTTAAATATACACTGAAAATAGATTTATATAAATAATATATACCCTAAATATAGTTTTATATAAATAAAATATGCCTTGAAAGTAATTTTATATAAAATTTAATATATATTGTGTACATATGGATACAGGTAATGATACTAGTCATGTAATGCTCACACAGATTTTTAAATGGTGAAATTAAGATTTCACATAAGAATAATGTTTTGTACTTCCTGTATGTGTAAAAAATACATGATCACTACTTACAAAAAATATATAAATGCAGGATTTTTTCACCTTTTGAATAATATCTTTACTGAGCATAAAACACCTTGTAAACAATCTACGATTGAAGGTGTGAAGATCGCTAGCAAAAAACTGGTGCCAACTTTGGTTACATAGCTGTGCTGGTGAACCCCCACCCAGTGTGGATGAGGTCACTTACAACAGCTGAACATCACCTAGTAATCTTCCCAGTACAGTGAAATTTTCCATTTGTGGCAAGTCATCTCAGCACCTGAAAAACTTTTTGATTTTAAGATAAAGGATACTCAACCAATGTAAAAAAAAAAGCTTTAAAATTTCAGAAAATTAAACAAAATATGCTGATGATATAAGCAGAGTTTCAAACTTGAAATTTGTAAATAACAGACTAAGTCCAGGTAACTCTGTAAAAAGTCAGTAATCAATTTCTGACTGTACACGGTGCAAGGGATAAATTGTCATTTAAACTGTGCAAAAATGAAAATAACACTGACCTTTCATTTTAACAGATATATTTACCAAAATTACACAAAAAATATCTTGAAAAACCAAAGAGTAAATTTATTTAATAAAATCACCATTGTTTTCAACTACAGCCTTCAGATGACTTAAGAATCTCTTGCAACTGTTCTGGACAGTCCCCGTGTTTAAGTTGGTTAATCCTTGCCTTTAGCTCATCTTTGGTGTTACACAGTGTTTTATTGGTCTCTTGCTCAACTGTGCCCCACACATAATAATCAAGTGGGGTGCAGTCTGAGAAGTTAGGTGGCCAGATGTGAGGGGTAATGCGATTGCAAAAATCATCTGACAGAGGCATGGTGTAGAATTCTGTTGCCAGACACAGGGTCTTCTAACAGCCATCCTCTTCACCCAGGGCAGCACTACCTCCACAAGGCACTTGATGTAAATCTCTATGTTGAGTCTGAAGTCCTCACTAACAAATTTGGGAGTTCTTTTTTTATTAGAATAATTAGAGTAAATTTTCTAAGCTGCTGTACCTTTGTAATCACTATTAGACTCGTACAACACTTTCCGAATCTTGTGCACATGACTGGCATCCAAACATTCTGAAATGTTCTTATTGGAGCTTCCACTGTGAATGTCAAGCAGTACAGCACGCTGTTTCCAAATTTATTGCAAAGTGACTTTGCATCATGGTGCTCTTTTTCTCATAGTTGGTGCCCAACTGACCCTACTATGCTGTGCTGTCAATAAAATCAAAAACAAACCACACACATGCCTGAAATTAAAATATAAAACTTACCCATCGCACCTGATATGTTCTGGAAAGGGATATATTTGTTCAAAGTAGCAAAGTGGTTTTGGACTACTGTAACCAAGTATGACAATCTAGCAGGTAACCGTAATGGACTGGTCCTTGTCGTAATGATAGGCAATAGGCGTAGGCAATAAGCGTTGTCGTACATCAGTCTGTATTTACGGCTGACACCAGCCAATCATATTACTGTGAGGGGGAACCCAGGTGTATACCTATTCATTACATCAGCACCCTATAGTTATTGATGAAAATATTTTACTGTTTTGATTTAAACCTTTTTTTTTTTACTGTTTTGATTTAAACCTTTTTTTTTTACTGTTTTGATTTAAACCTTTTTATTTGCATGAAATTGTGTAGTATTATTTATTCCCATAAAATTTATGTGATTCAAATACCATGATCATTTGTGGGATGAGTAGCCATTGTCAAATGCAAAATAAATAACAGAACTGTCAAACAAAGATAATTAACAAAGTTTGCAAGAAAAAGAAAAAGAAACAGGACAAAAATGAAATGATATCAAGGAAGAATGCAAACAATATATGTAAGGCAAATTAACAGTAAGAAGGCAAAAAGTTCACAAACTAAGTACCAGTGTCGATACACAAAATCAAGTTCTGACAAGCGAACATAGTGTTTTTAGAAGGGAGATCAAGACTGAGTCATATCAAACTGCACACTGGCCTGTTTTATTAGCTGAGAAAAAAAAATCCCAGCATGAATTTGTATGCTTTTTGCTATAAAAGGGGAGGGGAAATTGTTCTGCAGTCATTCCTAAATGGATTAATCAACATAATGATTATAAATTTCTTTTCTTCATTTAAATTTCACAATGTGCTTTTTTTTCAAATTCAATTTTTGTCTCTATTTTTGTAAAGGGAGACAACTTGCAGTCTTGCACAGAATTTCATCTGTCGTATTTTTGAAGCGGAGACCCCAGAGGAGGTGAGACTTGTTCACTGTTTTCCTTTTTTTATTCTCTAATTCACTTAGAATTAATAAATTCTGAACAATTTAAATATGTTATATTTCACTTATAACAAAATTGAATGTCGGAGATAAGGAGATTAAACATAGAATAGGGTCCACCTGTGGTAGTTTCAACCAACATTGCAATTTACTACAAAACCAAAACATTGGCCTGAAAACTTGAGTGATGTTCATACATAAATTCATCAGCTCGAGACTTTCATATGCATGTCATGTATGGTGCCTGACTAAGTCAGAAATGATGTCTAAACTATCAGATAAAAAACAACTGTCTTCTCAGATCAATGATTAAGAATAGCTTCAAGTGGTCTTAAAGAAGAAAATCATGCATTAAAATCTTATAGACAAGTGCTATAGAATCACAAAATAGTAATTGTAAAATAGCAAAAACTTAAAGATGACCAACAGATGCAACAACTAAAATGGATAGCACTTGTAACTTAAAAGTAATATAATGAAATAATCAAGATGTTGACATGACACACTACTTCAAATAGAAGATTAAGAAGGAAGCCCATGTTGTATTAGCATTCTGAGATTCTTAGATCCCAAGCTAAATGTTCCTCTCAGCTCTTTAGTGTTTCCAGACATTAACTTCCTTTAGAAGACCTATTTCCTGTCTGCATTATTGTTATGGCTGCCAAATATAAATAAACATATATCTAACCATACATAAGTTTCTTTTATCAATCTGAGCTATCCTGAAGTCTGTTGTATCATAACATGGTATCAGAATGAGAAAAAAAGTGTGAAAAAATAGGCACAAGGTATTATTCATCAGATAATAATGATTTACAGTGATATTTTGACAAGTTTGGATGACATTTCACACATTTGAAATAACCACATGCTCACATGTACCATCAAGGTAAGAGTAATTTGACTTCTACTATTACTATTTGAATCTCTTGTACACTATAATGGAAACCTTTCATAGACCCACACCAAGGATGGATTGGTTCCATCCCAATTTAGGAAAAGAAATGATCAGTTTCTTATGTCAGATCAAAGTATATTTTGGCAGACCACATCATCGCATGAACAATGCAAAGAAAATAAATTATATCTTACCTTGTGCTGTAACTACATTAAATGCTTCAAGGATAATGTGATCCGATTTCTGAGTGTCTAGACACAAATTGATGCAGTGCCACCAAGATGCAAATGAACCTGCTCATGCCTTCCTCAAGAGATTAACGCAGATAGTAAACAGTGTGAATATGACCCTATAGTTGCAGTTGGGAAGAATCTCTAATTAACCCAAAAAGCATTATTAAAAGAATGCAGGGATTTGAATATTGCAATGACCCTGTGCATTGCAGAAACAGCATAGTCACCAGCATCCACCTTTACATGTAAGTCAATAAGTTCACATTCAGGATTAGAAAAACAAGTTATAGGAACCTGCATTGGTGACAGACCACTGTGGAGACAAGGTTATGTATGGTTGAATCTGTAGATGGCAGCATCCATTGCAGAAACAGGCAATTCTTAAGGCCTACAAGAACTACTTTGGCAAAAATCCTGTGGAGCAGCAGACATGACTACTCACCAGCACTCAATGCCAATGCATCAACTACCAATGTTAAATTGCACCATTACATCATTGCCTGCTGCACAAGCCCCACTCCCTCATGCTGAACCATACACAAATAGAACTGACAGGCCCTTGAAAGTACCACATAGGCTGGATCTCTGATGCCATGAATATTATCCTCCCTACTTTATAGGATGGAGATGTGTTAGCATGCTGTAACTTAGATGCCAAGCTAAACATTTCCCTTAGGTGGTTCCCAAATATTTCTAAAATTCTGGTGAACTCCATAATATTTAATTCTTAAATATTCAAATTTTTCTGCAATTCACATGAAGGAAGCTTAAAAGGCCATTAACTTGGTCTCTAAACAAACCTCCAAAGACCATGGTGTCCATGAAAGAGAGAAATTAAAAAACAAAAAAGGCAGTTAAATATAGTTTCAAAATATATAATAGAGAACTGAAAGGCAGAAATATAAAATATTTAATGTCTGACACTCAACTTCTTGAGAGCACCTCTCTGCGGCTGCTCGGTCTCATGTTGATGGCTGACCTGAGATAGAACAAATACATTGAGTCAATTGCTTCATCCACCGCAAGGAAAGTTGGCTCCCTGTGCCACGCCAGGAAATTTTTCTCCCCGGAATCGATCCTCCAGATCTACAAATCAACAATTCGCCCTTGCATGGAGTATTGCTGCCATATATGGTCTGGAGCCCCTCTGTTTGCCTCGAGTTCTTGATAGGCTCCAGAGGCGGATATGCAATATAATTGGCCCTGATCTGGCATCTCGTCTACAGTCACTTTCTCACAGATGCGCTGTCGCCTCTCTCTGTCTGTTTTACAAATACTTTCATGGCAATTGTTCCGAGGAGCTGCATTTGCTGGTTCCCAGACTTCATGAGTTCAAACGCCCTACGAGGCTGGCATCCCGCTCTCACCCCTTCACTGTCCTAAATTTAGACATCTCTTCTACTCCAATAGCTTCATGTCTCACACCTCTCACCTGTGGAACTCCCTTCCCTATTCCAGTTTCCCTTAGAGCTATATTCTCCAGCTATTCAAATGTAATGTCAATCGACATCTCCAGTCACCTTGATCTATCCACTACCCTTCTCCTCATCCTTTCTTCTATCACTCCTATCTGATCTTGCTCCAAATGTTCTGTAACCCCTTGCGTCCTAGTGGCTTCCTGCCTTGCTTGGAGTGAAACGCTTAAAAAAAAAAAAAAAAAAAAATTAAATATACTTTGATCATATTAATCATGAAATAATAATGCAAAATGAAATTTGAGCTCACGTTGGTATAGTAAACCAAAGGGTGCACATCCTACTCATGCCCCACCAAAATATTACCATGCTGCACCAGTGGAGCATGCGCCCCATGTTGGGAATCATTGCCATAGATCTTTAGTGTTTATGGGTATTAACTGTCTTTAGAAGACTCACTTCTTGTCCCCATTAATGGCTGTTGAGTGTAACTAAATGTATACTTAACTATACCTTTGTTTCTGTTATCAATCCGAGCTATCCAGACATGCAATATATCATAACAACCCCCATCAATACTGGTAAAAGTTATAACAGCTACTGGATTTGAGAAACTTATTTTCACAAAAAATTGTTTAAGAGAAAGATTTTATAAATTTCAACCATCAGCAGTACTGGCTGCTTGGTCAATGAATGCTGAATGTTTCCTTGCAGGAAAATAGCTAATATTACCATTATAACAAAACATTCCTAACCTTGTATTTGAAGTAGTTTGGATTGTCAACCTCTTGATTAAGCACCCCCATTTTTCTTCTTTTTTTGTTTTATTTTAATTGGTATCACTCCATGCAAGGCAGTAATGCCACTAAAACACAAGGAGTCAAAAGGTGTGGAAGGATTAGAAACAGAAACAATAACGATGAGTAGAAAGAGAAGAGTTTTGGGGAAATGATTCCATGGGTCACCATATGCTGAACAAAAAACATGAGAGAAAAGATTTTTGTAATTTCAAATAAAATATTTATTTAAATGTTAGACATACAAATTTTAACTGTGATTACTTATCATGAAATGGAAGTTAAAACGTTCTTCTCTTTGACTGTAAGGAAGTGAACATTAATAGACTTTCAGTGAGGAAGAGAGAAAGTGGAGTCGGGAGAGAAGATCAAAGGGATCCTGTTGTTGCTTTGATGACAAAGACAAGACGCCGAGGTTGATTCATGTCATATTGTTTAGGCCCCAGAGTCCTGCATTTATTTATTGGCGGGAGCTGATTTTATTTTTATTGGCTATTTATTTTTATTAAATTGAAAATTTGAAGTATGTTTAAAACCCGGAAGGCTGCACAGAGCCCTTGGTGACTTCAATTTTGTCATTTGCTCCTTTGATTTGATGTTGTTCACTCTCGACTACGCTAGAGGAGTAATCAAGAAGACAGTAAATATTGATTGACATTGCATTTAAATTTTTGCAGATTAAAGTTGGGTGGAAAGTACTTGAACGAACTGCATTCCCTGGTCCTGCCAAGGCAAACCTTCACGGCAAGGACCCGCCATGTCACTTCCATAGTCTCAAATCACCCACATTCCCTCCATATTCCAGCAGTGAGAAGTAGCTTCCACTCGAGCAGCTTCTTCCCATTGTTACGAGGATGCATTTCTATAATAAGGGATTCCTTTGAGTTCGACTTGTTATTACAAAAAAGTTTTCATTCATGAAGTAGTTGTAAAATAGAGAAATTAGAAATAGAATGTTTGGAAGATTCTAGATCATTCTAGTATATTCGAGAAAAATCTAGATGATTCGAGAAACATCTAGAAATATGCAAATTAGGTGTTAGCCCCTATAAAAATGGGATTTTGGAAAAGGGTTGTCAGTTGGTGAATGAGAATTTCTGCTGTTATCAACTCCAGCTTTTGATTCGAGGATTATTATATCCAGCTGAAAGAATCTCTATAAAAAGTTGCTGACCAACAAAAACCCAAAAGAGAATTTCATGGAACAAATTTGGTAAATAGAATTTTGACTAATTTTCATTGACCAAACTAAAAATTAATATTTATTTACACACCTTTGTGGATTTCCAAATATAGCACTTAGATTACTTCACTAGCCCTAAAGTGATAAAGATATTTGACTCCCTTTCCTTCTCCCTTGTAACACTTCGCCAGTAACTCTGTGTTTTCTGTTTTGTAGGCCACAATTGTTTATCTTGTATATATTTTATGTTGTGTTTTATTAAATTAAATATTTGTTTGTGATTTAGTTCTGTGTTGTGGTAAATCATTTTTTTTTCTTTGTTACAATTATCAACACGTAACACCATGAACCATTGCCCTGTGGAATTGGCTCCCAGCACAATGTTTCCGCAATCATTACAATCTTAACCTATTCAAGGCTAGTGTTAATTATTATCTTTCTCACCTTTACACACAAATGACCTCCTAATGTACTCCTCTACCTCGAGTGGCTCCTAGGCCTTGTAAAGAGTGACTGTCATTTAAGAAAAAAAAGAAAAAATGAGCATTAGTTTGAGAATTTAGTGTCGTAGTGACTGTGAGTTCAATCCCTGGGTCAGATTGTTCTGACTTTGACTCACTGGGAAAGACTAAGGAATAACGGTGCTGTACTTAACATAAACAAGACATGAGCAATGGAATGAGAACACTCTATGCCCCTGTAGATTAAATAAAGTGTTCATTTAAAGATTACCCAGATTAGCAAACCCCTGAAGAAGGCTGGAGATCATAGTGGCTGAAACGCTGTAATGTTATAGTAATAGCAAAAAAGATGAGGACAATAGTTCAAGTGTTAGTGAAGATTTTGTATTAGATGTTTCACAGTAAGGATCCTAACATGTGCTGTTGTTAAGAGACATGAGCTGACATTCTTGTCCCATGTTGCTTTTTGATCAGGGTCTTCTTCTCAGCCTACAAAGGTCCTGTGAAGGACGTAGGTCTTCTCCAGATTCATGGGGGAGAAATGGCCATTACCTTACCATACTGGCCTGATGCATGTTAATGCGAAATGCTTGGGCAATCATGTCTCTTTTGCATTTCATATTTGCCCTAGGTTATTTATGTCTGAGTGAATGTAATGAACCCAACCAAAATTTGAACTCAGCTCTCTGCTTTCGCATTCTGAGCCGTTATACACTACATCACCTGTATATCCAAGTTTACAGCAACTGGTATTCCCAAGTGGTCACCCATCTAGGTACTGAACAGACTCGACGTTGCTTAAGTTAGGTGATCAGACAAGGACTGTGTTTTAACATGATTCAGCTATATCAGTATAAATCAGCCTAAATCCTAACTGTTTTTTTTCTTTTCTTTTTTTTTTTTAATTTCAGGCTAAAATAATCCTGTGTGCCATTGGTAAGTTTATTCTTTTGTAATTCACCAAGAGGCGAAAATGGTTCACCTTTCATCACATGTACAGAAATTCTTAGTAACAATTTGGGTTCCATTTTAATCTATGTTCATTATATCTATATAATACTAATTTTATATGTATGCATGTGTGTTCCCAAGATAGAGATTAAACTATACATAATACCCCAACCAATTTAGGAGCATAATGTACCTTAGACCCCTGCAAAGTGCAGTAACAAATTACATTAAATTTACATAAGGGGTTCTTGAGCGAAGGCCATTTTTTTTTTACAGCATTTTTAATAGGAAATTTCTTATTTCTTTTCAATACACCTTCTTATATCAATCCACATATATAAACAAACACTTACATATTATATTCCAATATCATGCATGTGAAAAATAATAAACAGTCATAATACATTATAACAACATTATTAAATAAATTTAAAAATGCATAACACAACATACATTTATACAATTCACTACATTATATCAGAAATGTTTTTATAAGCAAATATCTAAGATGTTTGGCAAGTACATGATAGATGAAGATACTACGTGGGTGTGTCATTGTAAAATGTATTCTGTATGGCTAGAAAATTGTACCAGATGACTTGATATTAAATAAATAGATAGATGCATGTTGGTTTGCTACTGTTAAATATTTTGAAATAAATTTGAGGAAGAAACGAGTACGTATAATAAAACATGTAATTATTATTTTGAAAAAATATCTAGAAAAAATGAAACTAAGTGCACAAAAAGGAGGCATCAATACTTTATGCTATTTCAATAAATATCAATCCCCCTAAACAGACATTTGCTGTTTGTTTTTCAGAATGACCTTCACCTTTGAAAATTATAATTTGGTAAATACTAAAATTGGAGCAAACTCTCACAATGAGGCTACGTCCAGGTTGAGTGCAGTACCAAATTTCATTAAAATTAAAGGGCCATTTTTTTGTTTTTCTACCATTTTAAATAGGAAATTCAGTATTTCTCTTCAATGCACATGAAAAATACATCATCATACATTATAACAACATTAATAAATAAATTTAAATATGCATAACACAACATATTTATACAATTCACTACACTACATTAGAACTATTTTTATAAACAACTACTTGAAAAGTAAAGAGGGTATATGTGTCTCGTGACTTGATAGTAAATAAATGAGATGTCTACGGGTTTGCTGTTATTACATATTTTCAAGCATGTATAATAAGAAATATACTTAGGATTTTGAAAAATATTACACTTGTTTTAACCTATTACAATAAATTTTCACTTAATGTGTTTACTATGAAGCCCAGTGGAACAATAAACCTTCTTTTACCATCTTTAGTATTAATTATTAATTTTGTATCCAAAGTACATTTTATGGAAGAAATTTTTATGTCAATATAAAGAAGTAAAACATATATCTATTAATATTGTAAAATAATTTATTTTCATACTTTAAATCAGGATATACAGCAGAAGTCCTCATATTTGAACTTCAGAGTAGTTTGGATACGAAGACAGGTTCAGATATAAAGTGACCTGTGTAATATAACTATAACCTAACAAAACTCAAGAACCTATCACAATATCTGAAAAATGAAGTGTCTCACGAAAGTAAATATTAATTTGCAATGTTTATTGCTCAATAAGTTTATTTTTAATTGTCTTATTTCTTTTCTCATTTCGCTTACTTTTCACTGTTCTATTTTTTTTAAAGTAAGCATGATCAAAGGTTTTTTTCTCCATGAATTTCATGACCTCATCAATAGATTTCTCTACTGAGTTCCAGTCTTTTTCATCATCCTTCATATTTTCAGCATTTTTGGCAAATTTGATTCTTCCTCTATTTCTTGACAGTCGGAGTCATTTTCAAGCGATCCAATTGTTGGATTCTTTTGTAATTCATTAGCGTCTTCATTTATCCATTCTTTTAAGTCATCTAAAGTGAGAATATTCAATGGATAATCTTCAAGCACAAGTTTCAGTGTTTTGTTCAGATTCTGCAATATTAGTTAATTTGCAAATTCAATAAATTAGGGGCTTCATCCAGTTTTTCAATGATCTATAATTTCTGATGTAACAGGAAAGAATTTCTTTTTCTTTTTCTTCAAGTTGAAGTTTCTTTTATGCAAGACATTATGGATTGAGAAATTTCATGCTACTAACAATTAACTGCAAAGAAAATAAATTTATTTGAACTTAGTGTATTCCTACAGTATCTAAATGGCAACACTGAGAAGTTCAGATATGAGAACGTTTCAATATGAGGACTTCTACTCTATTTCTAGTAAGGCATTTTTGGTGTTTTTCATTCATTTTGGGGCTGGAAATTTTTTTTTACTTATTATTAACTATTAATTAAGAAAAAACGTACTTATTATTTTGGAAAAGAATACACCTTTTTTTAAACTATTACTCCAAGTTTTCATGTAATGTGTTAAGTATGAACTCCACTGGAACAATAAACCTTTTATCATTTTCAAAATAAAATTAAAATGTGTAATTAATAATAAAATTGATAATATTGTTACCTTATCATTTTATATCATAAACCAACATTTATGGGTGGCCTAGTATTTCATAAAATCTAAATAACAAATGACAAGTACTTTTTGCAGTGACTAGTGCCTCCTTCATTCAGTGCCATGCATGATGTATACTTAGTTAATCATGTCTTTTTTTGATTCATGACTAGTTTACCAGAAGAATTCCTGTAGTAGGGTTTTATGACTTTTTATAGTAGACTGGTTGACAGTCAGGGTTAGAGGACCCAGTCTGCCCTGCATAGCTGGGAGGGGAAAAGATAGATTCATAACTTTCCCAAGAGTATTTGTGTGTAAGCGAATGTAACTAACCGAACTGGGATTTGATCTTGTCTCACCAGTTTCTCATTCTGAGTCATTATCCTTCACACTACCCACACACCAGGATTTACTGTCCCTGGTATAATTCAACAGTCATTTATCTATGTACTTACCAGGCTCAGCATTCCTTAACTTCAATTGCTTAACTTTAATTTACCCACGAATATAACTATTGGTGAATTAGCTCCCTTGCTTAAAAAAACTATTTAAAATGTATATCTTTCTTGCTAATGTACTGTCAGGTTACTTCCTCCTAATTTTCAAAACGGCTACTAAGGGATGCTTTCAGGGCTATAAAATTCTTGGCGATAAAATTTGATCATTCACTTCTTACTTTTCAGCTTATACAACAACATGTAAACCACTCACGGAAGAATGCATTCCTTTTTGGGAAATGCAGGAACAATACAAACACACACATATGTATTCACTCACTATATATTCATTAAGTTTCCACATTCATTTTTTACACACATTATTGTCTTTCTTACTTGTAAACTTTTGTTTGTTAATACATTATAATTTGTTTGTACATATATATCAGTTCTTATTGTTTACTTACATTACTTTATATGAATTCACATCCCAAGTCTGCAATGTTGGTTGTGGGCATTTCACGAGACAGACATGTTTATCTCTCAACACATACACCTGCTCACAATAGTCTAATTTCATGAAAAACGGTTTGAACAAAAAGACTTCATAAATGTTTTCTATTTACTATTACCATAGAAAGGCACAATGACACATCATGCCATCTTTTTAAGCAATCCTAAAAATATAGCATAATGCCATCTTTTTAAGATATCCTAAAAATATAGCATAAGGCCATCTTTTTAAGATATCCTAAAAATATAGCATAATGCCATCTTTTTAAGCAATCCTAAAAATATAGCATAATGCCATCTTTTTAAGATATTCTAAAAAATATAGCATAATGCCATCTTTTAAGATATCCTAAAAATATAGCATAATGCCATCTTTTAAGCAATCCTAAAAATATAGCATAATGCCATCTTTTTAAGATATCCTAAAATATAGCATAATGCCATCTTTTTAAGATATCCTAAAAATATAGCATAATGCCATCTTTTAAGCAATCCTAAAAATATAGCATAATGCCATCTTTTTAAGATATCCTAAAAAATATAGCATAATGCCATCTTTTAAGATATTCTAAAAATATAGCATAATGCCATCTTTTTAAGATATTCTAAAAATATAGCATAATGCCATCTTTTTAAGATATCCTAAAAATATAGCATAATGCCATCTTTTTAAGCAATCCTAAAAATATAGCATAATGCCATCTTTTTAAGATATTCTAAAAATATAGCATAATGCCATCTTTTTAAGATATCCTAAAAATATAGCATAATGCCATCTTTTTAAGCAATCCTAAAAATATAGCATAATGCCATCTTTTTAAGCAATCCTAAAAATATAGCATAATGCCATCTTTTTAAGATATCCTAAAAATATAGCATAATGCCATCTTTTTAAGCAATCTTAAAAATATAGCATAATGCCATCTTTTTAAGATATCCTAAAAATATAGCATAATGCCATCTTTTTAAAATATCCTAAAAATATAGCATAATGCCATCTTTTTAAGCAATCACAGTGAAACAACTTTATGAGATCTCTTTAATCTATCTTAAATTCACAAAATAATTCAAACAAAATGTATGAATACCATGAGGTAATAAACCTCTTCCCAGGGGGACATGGGTTTGAATCCTGCAAAACAGCGCATATTTTTCTGTAATAAAATTCCTTGAATATTCTGGCTGGTAGAAAAAAATAAATAAATATACCATTTTATAAGTAAATGGAGTTCCTACTCAAATATGAGTAATCACTAAAAATATCATTTAAAGTGAAAAAAATAAGTTGGATTAATAAATTTAAAAATCCAATACTTCTTTAGAAATCACCTTTATTAAATAAAAATAACCACATCATTTGAAGACTTCCAGCAGCAGCAACAAGAAAACTGGGTAGCACATGTAACTATGAGGGAAAATAAAGATATAATGAACCTGTTAGTTTTCCACACTACTAAAAACAAAAGGTTTGGCAGGAAACTCCTGTCAATATGAGAAAGAGTGATAACCGTGGACTTTAGAAGTCTAATTTCCTGAAAAACTCTTTTAAGAGAAAGATTTTATAAATTTCGACTTACAGTAATGTTTACTGTTTAGTCAGTGAATGCTGAATATTGATGCCCAGCTCATTCAGAAATATATAAACTGTCAACTAGGGCACCTCAAGGTGGTGTAATGGTTAGCAAGCTTGTCTCGCTAGAACAATTATGACTGATTAGTGAGTTCGATCCTCACTGGGTGCCCCATACTTTCGGCCTTGTGCCACATCTGAGCTACGCTTGGAAAATCACTATAAACTGCCAACTTTATACAAATGTTTTCTCAGATCAATGATTAAAACTGGTGTCAAGTGAATGAATCTTTTAGGGCTTAAAGAAGTGGATCCTTCAACTGACCCTGATGACCAGAGATGGTGAATCACTGACCCATGGGTCATGAATTAACTTTTTAGTGACCTATGTGGAGTTGGTGAAATGATGTCATGAAATATGGCTTGCTATGGACTATATAAAAATTGCAAGGAATTGCCTTTGTATGGTGGATACAAGTGCAGTATGCATTAAGCTGAAGGCAACATAATATGAACCATGAATTAAGACGTTAGCAACTAAGATGCAGGAAGATTCTCGTTAAAAAAAGTATCGGTAAGTATATGTGTGACCTATTTTTGTTTATAAAAAAATTTAAAGTATCGAAAAATGACCTGGCAACTATAAAAGTTTGTCATCTCTGCTAATGACTCTCACTACAAAATCACAAACAGCTTTACCAAATAAAACCCCATCATTTGAAGACTTCCAACAGCAGCAACAACAAAACTGGATAGCACATATAACTAGAAAGGAAAACTCACATATGAGAAAGAAAATAATGTATGCAAGAAGTCTAACTTCATCAAAAATGGTTTCAACAAAAATATTTGATAAATGTTTGTTCAATGAATGCTGAATGCTTCTTCTTCTCTATTTCCATAGTAAGGCATGAATATTTATTTTATTATTCTTTCTTTTTATGTGCTGTGTCCCTTCAGGCTGTAGACGGTCATGGCTCTCCACTTCCCTCCCCTATCTCTTGTAGCTCTCAATAAGTTTTGTCCCTTTGCTACTTCTCCCAGGCCATGTTCTCTTAACCACTTCCTTAAGCCTGCTAGGTATGTCATGCATTACTTTCCCTTGTCTTTATTTCCATCTATCTGTCCTGTGAGTATCAGATTCTCCAAGCCCTACTTTCTCTTTTACGTGTCCTAGAAATTTCAACCGCCTCTTCCTGATGTTAAATATAAGCTTCCTTCTTGTTTGCATCCTCTCCAAAACCTCATCGTTGTTCACTATCTATTGTAATTCTTAGCAAATTTTGTTCTTTAAGTATCTAAACCCTAAACCCTGTTCTGACATTACTTTTACTTTCCATTTTCTCTAAAACCTTGCATGTTTAGTCCATGGTGTCCTCAGCATCTTTCTGCCAAGTCATATTTCTGTTGCTTCAAATCTCTTCTTCATCTTTGAGGTGATTCGCTGCCATACACAAGGACAGATATCATGTGATAGTTTATTACTCTTTTCTTTGTTTTTAATGACCTGACTAAAAATATATATATATAGTCACCATTCAAGATTCATGTTTTTTTTTTTTTTTTAGGTCAAGGATTTGATCGGACTTCATTTTTCGTCTGAAGAAAACCTTCTAAGGAAGATCATCAGTTATTTGGTGAAATTCACTACAAAAGAATTTCAGTACGAGTTTCCAACTCCATGTTTTTGTTCAAACTGGAGATGTGGTTAATATTTTTTTGTCTTTTAATCATAATTCCTGTCCAAACTTTCCTGACAGAAAGGAAAACAAAAAAGATAAGCTAAATGGTTAAATGTTAAATTTATAAGCTTAATAGGCATAATTTGGTTTGTCATCTCAGATTTAAAAATATTTTAATCTTTTCTTTTTTCAATGCCAGATATTTATTCATTAATTATCATTCCTATACATCCCACATGCAATCAAAACAAGTGATTAATCGACTCTAATTTTTTCTCGAAAGAACAAAAAAGGCTTTCTCCCATTTGATGTCAACAATCTTTTATTCTAATTTTATACAGCATTTATATGAAAACAGTAGATTTTGGGGTTTAAAACTACATCCTTTTACCTGTCCTCTGTTTTACAGAATTTCATCGATCTCAAAATATTTATTCAAAATTTAGCAATGCAAAATTTTGTCACTTTGATATAAGACATTCCATTGATATTTTGGGGACAACTGAAAATGGTTGAATTGTAGAGTGTGCGACAGAAATACCTCTTCCATAATAGTAAAACATGAGCTAAATGAAAACACTCTTGCCACTAATGTCACACTTGATTCTAGAGCTGTCCCAGATGATCCGTTTTGTCAGACCAATTGAAATCACATGATAATTATGTATTTCTCATATCCCTACAGTGTCATCAAATGTTGGACACTTATTTTAAACTTGCACCACGTAGATGCTATTTCTGCTGCATCCTGTACGACCAGGAATAATGGTATTTTTCAAAACTTTTTCCATATTAGTTGAACAGGCTTATGGCCACTGGTTCCCATGTGATTACCAAAGTTAAGCAAGATCAAGCCTGGTCAGCACCAAGATGGATGACTGCTTGGAAATACTAGGGCTGTCAGCTTGGATGTGAAGGTGGTGTCATGGATAATGGATCAGAATTGTTAATCAGATATGTGAGTTCCAATTCAAATTGGGTCCATTATATTCACTCAGTTCACAAATACCCTTGCAAAGGGTATGAATCCACCTCTTCTCCCCCCCCCAGCTATGGCTCAATTAGTAAGACTCGTATCACTAAATAATTATTGTCTGAAAAAACATTTTTACATTCTAAAAATATTTTCTGGCTTTAAATAACCTGAAAAGGGTTGATAAGCTGTAGAAAATGTCTGAATCAATCAATCAATCCTGCTCTTATGGGCAACTGCCTCAATCAGTAACACTCTCCCTGTTATCTTTCTCGTTTCCAGCTTCATTATTACCTGCAATCAGATGATTATCTTTCTTCCTTTTGTACTTTTTCTTGCTCTCCCTTCCCCCCATTATATTGCTCTCTCCTTTTATATTGCTCTTCCTCCCTTATCATATTGCTCTTCTCCCTGTTTTATATTGCTCTTCCTCTCTCCTATTGTATTGCTCTCCCCTCTATTATATTTCTCTTACTCCCCTACTATATTGCTCTTCCCACCCACTATTATATTGCTCATCCTATTATATTGCTCTCCTCCTCTTTTATATTACTTTTCCTCCCCCACCCTATTATATTGCTCTCCTCCCCTTTTATATTGCTCTTTCTCCCCCATCCTATTATATTGCTCTCCTCCCCTTTTATATTGCTCTTTCTCCCCCATCCTATTATATTGCTCTCCTCCCCTTTATATTGCTCTTTCTCCCCCATCCTATTATATTGCTCTCCTCCCCTTTTATATTGCCTTTCTCCCCATCCTATTATATTGCTCTCCTCCCCTTTTATATTGCTCTTTCTCCCCCATCCTATTATATTGCTCTCCTCCCCTTTTATATTGCTCTTTCTCCCCCATCCTATTATATTGCTCTCCTCCTCTTTTATATTGCTCTACCTCCACCACCCTATTCTATATCTTTAAATATATCCATTTTTATAATTTAATTAAAAAAATACTCCAGGAAAGATATTCAATTATCAGCAGTATAGTATTATTAAATGAAAAAAAAACTACAAAAAATTTCTTTTCAGAAAACTTTGTTAATAAGCAATTTATTTATGCCCTAGAAAATGAAAAAATTAAGCACTTTCACAATTTTCTTTTTAATTTGTAATCTGAAGTATTTAACTGATATCTATGTATATGTATAGCTGGCCACTTGTATTCAAGGATACCCATCTACGAGAGCAGCTAGCCAAACCCTATTGCAGATGCTTGCTCAGGTGCATTTGTGTTTATTCAACACCCACAGGACCCACCTGTGGTTTATACCACAATTATGCTGAGCAGACCTTAGTTACAGTTTCTGGGAAAGAGTGTGTTATTTGAATGAGGCCTGCGCACTCAAACACCCAGTGATGATAACTTGTGACTTCATGCTAGCACATCTATCGACGGACCCCAAGTGTTCTGTCTACCCAGTTTTGCTCACAAGGCTTGGGTCAATCCATGGTAAGGTTTTCAGGCACTTTTCCAAAGGCACCATATGCTGGGATTGAACCCTCCAGTTGGAAAACATCAGGAAGTCTCCTTCCTGACCAGTCGACTATGGTGAGATTCAAACCCGCGTCTCATGGTCAGAATGTGAACATTCTAACCACTTGGCCATATATATATATATATATATATATATATATATATATATAAAAGAAGTCCAGATTACATTTTTTTTCCATTTTGTTGCATTTTAAGAACTCATATCACATATTCTTTAATAGGGGAATCAGTTTGCAATGAATTTACATAATAAACTGCACCCCCTATTATCTTTTATGACATTTTTTTATATTTGTTATCTGGAGCACTTGATCTCTGATAATATATGAAACAAGACTTTTTAAAAATATGATTATTTTCTGGCTGTAAAACCTTTAACATTCTGGAGGTGATGTTGCTTGAAAAGCAACTATTTTATATTGCCACTGAAAGTGACTTAGATAAATGAATAACTGTGTATTTGAATTTTGTAGTTGTGTTGTCATATCCTGCTATGGCAACAGAAAATGGCCATAACTGAAATTAAATAGTGCAGTAGAGAAGCCTTGAAGAACAATGCTGTGTGTTGAAGGTTAAATAACCTGTGTAGCGTTGATAAGCTGCAGAAAATGAACAATGAAATCAAATTTAAAAAAAAAAACGCATAATTATTTTATTTACCACTTTCTTTTTTTTTTCTAGGTTGGTCTTCCACAGTTTCATCTGAATTTGTATATTCACAGATTTCTTTTTCCCTAGTGCTTTTATTTCATCAATTTTTCTTATATACGGATAAAGTACTGACTTTTCTGTCACACTTGGTTCCAGGGTAAAATAATATAGAATTGATTTTATAAAATTTTGTCCAAAAAATCTAAAGGAAGAATTTTTCAGTGAATTGATCATGTTTTTTTTTTTTATTATTTTTTAAATGACTTTTTCTACAATTATTATTTTTTTTGTACAATTTCTAGAATCCATGTTTTAAAATCCTTCTCCAATTGTTTTGAGCTCCTAGTTAAAAAAAAAAAAAAAAAAAAATGGTATAATTCTATTCACTAATTTAAAAGTCTAATCACATCATTGTTTATGTAAATATGCAAAGACATTGCTAAGGGAATTTCCTGTCTCAAATAACTTTTGAACATTAAAATTGAACATTTTGTTTCTACCTTGGCCACTTTAACAATAAAATCTACTCTAATCCAATCCACCTATAAATTTTTAAAAAGATCTCTATTTTGTCTCCTTTCAGACTGCTCAAAGTTCAGGATGCTAGTTATAAAATAAAAGCCGTAAAAATTTAAATAGTAAAAAAGAAAAATATCTTCTCAGAAACTTAGAATATTTTTTATTCTCTTTAGTATTATATATATATATATATATATTTTTCAAAATTTTTAAAGAATTTTTTTTTTTTTGAAAGAATGTTTTTTTCTAGCCAAATTCATCTGTATTCTTCTTCTTTTTCTCTCCATCTTCTATGGATAAAAATGTAGGACTGTTAGCAATATACATAATATCTTGCATTAATTGCATGAATTGTAGTTTAATGCCGAAGCAATTTTCAAGTGCTGGAATTCTATTATTTATCTTTATTTCTATTTATATGTTGGGTCGACATTGGTAGAAAAAAAAGAAAAAGGTAAATAAAAACAGGAAAAAAACTAAGAAAAAACAAGCTGGTAAAAAAACAAAAAAGAAAAAAAAACAAGTGTTGCCACAACATGTAAATAGAAATGAAAATAAATATTATAATTCCAGCATTGAAAAAATTGCATTGAGTCATGCAAAATGTAAGATATTATGTATATTGCTAATAGTCCTACATTTTTATCCATAGAAGATGAAGAATACAGATGAATTTGGCTAGAAAAAAACATAAAAATTTTTGAAAAATATATATATATATATATATATATAATGGAATAAAAATATTCTAAGTTTCTGAGAAGATATTTTTCTTTTTTGGACTCTCCCGTCGATTTTGACGTATGAGGATCTGACAGCTTATTGATTCAGTTATGAAATTTTGTGCGATAATCTTAAGTAAAGGTAGTTAAGACCCGCTAGTGATTTACAAAGGAGGCCACATATGGAGCAAGTGTGAAGATTGTGAGATGAGATCACTGTTAGATTGGCTGACCTTTTAGATCTTGCTCTCGCTTCTTGAAGATGATTCAGACAAGCAGATTGAAAATTGCTGAGTCCACTAAAACACGTTGATCTCCATTCTACCCACTCCAAGGCTAAGCACTCAAGGGTGTTATGTGGTATATTGACTGCTGACAAGTTGCTTTTCAGCTTCTCATTGTATTTAATATATATATATATATATATATATATATATATATATATATAAATATTAAATAGCTCCGTTATTTTACATTGAGCACTGTTTTTCTTACATTATAGAGTTTTTATATGTATTTGTATACCTGTGTATATTTACCTATTTTGTTGTATATATATATATATATATATATATATATATATAAGTGTTCTCAGAAATCTAACCCTTCCCAACTAATATGTGCTATATATAGTCTGAAAGACAGTCTCAGAATTTCAAAACTAGTCTAACCTAATCTTAACCCCAGTATTTGTAAAGTTATAATGATTTCAAGTTAATCAAAACTCACTCATGTTTAATATCTAATACTATTAATACAGGGTGTGCCCTAAGTCACATGACTATTGCAAAAAAACATTGTAAATTTTGTATTTATTTACCAAATGAAATAATGTTTCACTGTTTGACAAATTATTACTTGAAAGTTTTATTTGTCTAATATATGATGCCATGGAAATTTCCTCTGTTCTGCTATTTCACAAGTGTACAAGGGGACAACCCTCTATAATAGTGTCTGGTCTTTAGGAGAAATAAAGAATTGGGTTATATGGCTAAATTTGAAAGACTTTTATTAGTTGGTTTTTGTTGCCTAAGAGAGGCTCCCAAAGATAAAGGATGTAAATTCAAATCTACTGTGAGACTTTTTAAAAATTTTCTCTTCTTTTTCCATGTCACTTTAGAATGACAAGGATCATGGTTCTCTGCAATTCCCTGTTCTTTGTAGGTTTTACTAAATTTTCTTCTACTTTTTCTTTGTGCTGTGTCCCTCCAGAACATGGCCGATCATGGATCTCTACAATTCTCTGTATTTTGTCGGACTTAGTAAATTTTGTCTTTTCACTGTCTCTCCAAATACTTGTTCTCCCAACCATTTATAACAGCTCCTTCTTCTTCTTTTTCTTATTTTATGTGCCATTTCCTTTCAGGAAGTGGATAGTCATGGTTCTTCACAACTTTCTGTCTTTTGTAGCTCATAATAAACCATGTCTTTTTGCTATCTCTTCTAATCCCTGTTCCACCAACCATTTGCACGAGTTCAATAGGTAGGTTAATTGGTTATCATCTATGTCCCTCTTTTTTCTATTTTCTGCAAATAAGGCAAAGGAATCAATTTAATAAAAAGGAATTACTCATATCTGATCATTGTCTTATTTCACTTCAGTAAAAAATTTAATTCCTGATAAAATGGTTTATAATGTTGAAGTTATTCATACAACATCGGATTCAGTTATAACCCTGCACTGTGTTGTTTACATTATTCAGACTATTGTCCTCATCTTTGTCGCCATATTTACTACAATGTTTCGGCCATTGTATGCTCCGGCCTTCTTCAGGTAGTTGGAATGTTGAACTGAACCCTTTATTTCGCTCACTGGGGTAGACTATTCTAGTTCCATGTGCCATGTTCAGTTCAACATTCCAACTACCTGAAGAAGGCTGGAGCATACAATGGATGAAACTTGTAATAAATATGGCGACAAAGATGAGGACAATAGTTCGAATAATGTAAATAATATACATAATACCTCATCTCAGAATACAGAAAGACCCTGCACTATATATATATATATATATATATATATATATATATATATATATATATATATATACTATGACAATTATTTTAATATATTTTCTGTTTATATGTTATTTTTATGTTTATACATTGTTTTTATCGATACAAATATTTAAGCAAAATCTATGTTTATAATTAAAAGTATTAACAACATTTACCAGCCTGAATGTCCAAGAAATTTCATAGAAAACATGTGTCCTCTGACAGGCTATATGACCATTCCATGTTTAATTCCTGTTAGAGAACACATGTTTTCTATGAAATTTATTGAACATTCAGACCAGTAAATGTAAATAATAATGCTTATAAATAGGGTATTAACTTAAAAATGTGTATCTATAAAAATATCATATAAACAATATAAATTCTCCCCCATGTAAATAGAAAATGTAGGCATCTTGTTTATTTTTATTAATTGATTTCAACATGCTGGTGTGTGGGGGTGCTGAAAAATTTTCTCACCTAACAAAGAAATTATTACGAAATAAAGTCTGATGTTCGGTGACATAACATGTCAGAAATAAGTCAGGCCAAGAAAATTCCAATCCCCTTTTCGTAGAAACCAATTCTGTTTCAGAACTTTGGAAAAAAGCCCAAACATGCTGAAGAATGCAAGTTTTTACTCACAGAAAACAATATCAATTGACTGCAAATAAAACTTAACCTGTCACAATCCTTACTTTGTCTCTCATGTTCAGTGTTTTGTCATAAATTGCTTCCTCAGGTCACTGCACAGGTATTGGCGCAAAACTGGCTTTCTAAAGTTTCTTAGTCCAAAAACTGGTTCACACAAAAGGATTGTGTACATTTTTATGGTTTAATTGATTTAAATGACCACTTCTCATTTTTATACTTCATAAGTTAAAGGAATTAATAATGTCACTATTTTCAATGGTATAAACTGCATTTTATACATTGTTTTCATTACTGTCTGTATATTATTGTACTAATATATCATGCATATCAATAAATTCATTCAAATATTTGTTTTCATATAAATGTGCATATCATACATAACGTTAACTCTGAAACAGATTTCTTAATAAAAGACGTGATTTGTTTATTGTTTCATTTTTATTGTTTCATGTTTAGAACATAATGTTATGAATATTAATTACTTACTTGTATGATTTTGATTCTTTCACCCCAAGCAAGGTAATAATACCATTAAGGTGCAAAGGATTACTGAGTGTCATAGAAGATAAGAAAACATTGAGGAGAACCCTGAACTACTGCCAGTCATGATGAACAAATGTCCCCTTGAGGAGGAACTATATCTTTAGAGAATATTGGGCCTCAAACTCACACCCAAGCTGAAGTGAAACTCGTACATATGATGCATTATTAAAGAAGCATGTAAAATGGTCGACTCCCTGTACTGCTCCATTAAGTACCTGACTCCTCATCCTATCGTCTACATAAAGGATCTGCCTAAGAATATACTAAGATCATTTCTAAACATCTATTTCACTGATATGACTATATATGACCGCACCTTTAAAACTCTTGATGGGCAGAGATTATTGACTGATCTCTCCTTCGATCTTACACAAGCTACCCAGTGGTGTAAAAACTGCTTAGTTACATTCAATGTATCAAAGAGCAAGCTAGTTACATTCCATCATCATCGGTCTGACCCTGAACTACCACCAATCAGGATAAACAGAGGTTCTCATGAGGAAGCACTGTGCCTTGAAAGACTGTTGGACCTCAAACTCGCACCTGAAGTGGAAATTGTACATATGATCCATCATTAAAGGTGCAGGTAAAATGGCTGACTCCCTGCACTGTTCCAGAAAGTGGCTGACTACACAAGCTCTCCCCTAGCTTTACAAGAGCCGGTTCAGGCCAAGAATTGAGTACTGTTGTCATATTTTTGTGAGAACTGCCCAGTCTTCACATTTCAGCCGTTGATAGAGTTCACAGTAAATTTGGGTTTAAGTTCTTAGAATATCTGCCAAAAAGGTGAAATTTTATAAGATTTCAATGTCAGATAATTAATAACGAAAGTGATGGAAATATGAACAAATAGAAACTAAATGAAATGAGCTAGACTATATACCCAAAACATATTTAAAAAAAATTAAATTTAAATTTCTTAGTGTCCCTCCCCTTTGTGTGCATGTGTTGTCACATTAACGTAAACATCACTTTAGTTTGATGTAGTCCTAAAGGGAGAAATACATCACATGAAAATTTTTTTAATTTTTCATATATTCCCTGTCCCATACATATATATATATATCCAAATGTAAAAGAACGATTTTAGCATTCAAAACATTAATTTAAAACGGGGCTCAGTACAAAAGTAGAGCAATAAATATTTATTATGCACTGTTACATTAGGTCATGTACATACCCATTACAAAACTACATCTTGTTTCAATGTTAAAAAATTATTAACGTTCATCAGATGGGAAATCACAATGCTGCTAAGATTTCCCACCTGATGAATTGTTACTAATTTTTAACGTTGAAACAAGATGTACAGTTTTGTAGTGGGTATGTATATGTTCTAATGTAACAGTGCATAATAAATGAAGATATATATAAAAATGAACATTGAAGTCAACACTCAGAGGCGACAGGCTGTTTTATGCTAGACGCAATCGTCAGGCCATTGCGTCTAGCATGAAACAGCCTGTCGCCTCTGAGTGTTGAATTCAATGTTCACTTTTATTTTTATATATGCTCTATCTCTGATAATGAGCACTTTATACGATATATATACCTTCTTTTTATAATTCTTCATATATATATATATATATATTTATGAAGAAGTATAGTTTTAAGGTGTGCTGTATTTATGGGATATTATATATATATGTCTTATGGGATATTATATTATATATATATATATGCTGTAATTTTTAAATAGCAAATTTAAATTCAGTATATCTGTTAATGAATTCAATAGATTTGTCTGACACTGAGGAGCAGTGTGTCTGCAAAATGTAAATCCTTTGATCTTTCATTTATCTTTTAGCTATTAGGTTGTTGGGAAAATAATACCTGATTTTAGAATCAGCTTTTAACTCAAAATAGGAACCCTGCCCATTTCTGCCATCGAGTTCCAAGGTTATTTATGTTTTTACAATAAAACTAAAGGGTTGGACGCCAATAAATCTTTCAGTGGATTTTCTGCATCTTCTTTGTAAATGGAATGTCTTTTTTGTTTTTTTTTTAATTACTTTAAAATCCCAGTAGCACGTGGCGTGTTAACAGGTAGGTAATGAAAGTGAAAGAAAAGACAACGGTAAATCGAAAGAAAGAGTTAAAATAAAAATGTAACTTGGAACAGACGAAAAGGGTTATACGGAATGACATAAACCGAAACGAAATGGAAATGATTTAAATAAAATGGCTTTTATTGCTCTGAAGAAAATATAAACGAAAAGGCCATATGGAAAATTTAAACCCACAAGGGTGGGCGGAGGAGAAATGGTAGAAGTGCATTCGAAGTCAGCCAAGAATCTTGCTAAGCAAGGCAGAAATAGAGAAATTAATTTATGGCCGCTTACTAAAGTACAGGTTACGAAAACGGCGTCGGTAATTTTCGAAGACGAAGGCAAAGTTAAGAAACTGGTTTATTTCACCTGTCGAAAATTGTATAAATAAGATTTCTTTACATAAGAACCAAACTCACGGGTCATAAGTATGGCTAAGCGAACAAAATATACAAGCCAATACTTACTAAACAGCTGTCAAAGGAAACAGCTGGTAAATTTCTGATTATGAAAACAATACCCTAGGCTGAGAAAACTTGATGACGAAAATAAAAACGATAATTGCAGCTAATGATTAAAAGTTAGGCGAGGCCATTTTGCCTACGCAATTTAAAAATCTTATTTCTCAAAATGACAATCGAAGTGAAGGGCCTAGGTAAGAGACCAAGAGGGACAGAAGAATTGCTTACGCCCATTTGGAAATAAATATGCAAGGCATAAATGAAAGGTATGAGTTATATGGGCGGTCCAACACCTGCAACCGCTGCCCATTGGAAGAGTGTTATAGTGGAACACACCTATTCTATTGTTAATAGACTCTCCCACCTATAATAAGTAGGAGTAGTAGCAGTCGCTCAGCGAATTGGTCAGTCAGTCGATGTCGGACGACCATTAGTCGGATACTAAAAGTATCAGCGACAACCACTTGATTTCTCTGCGTCATTACTTATTATATCAAGTTCCTAACGTTTTGTACGTCGAACCTATTTTAGGACCGACTTAGTACAATTACAAGCCTCCACTGTGAAACTACTCTACAACACTTGGCGACGAGGTATTCGGATTCATACGGAGGAAGAAAAACATTCGTACTCTACAACAAAGAGAGATCTCCCAAATTTGGAGAGATAATTTTACAAATCAGACAACAAAGAACTCTTGGAAAACAGGGGAAACCCCGAGTCCCCAAGCACGTCAGCTCCCATGCCTGTCTTGAGCAAGAGACAATATAAGCAGAGCTTGGAGCGACCAAGAGAGTTACGGACTTTGGTCAGAGACGCCGATGAAATCAGACAGGAGGAGGAGCTGCAGAAACCCAAGTGACCTAATGCCAACAGAATTTCCGACTTTGCAACCTGTTCTAAGAAATTAGCACCAATGGACGGAAGTGTCACTGAAGAGACCGTAGTGGGAAGGGTTCATTTTTGTACACCAAGAAACTGCATAATACCAAATCGAAAGTTATTCCAAGTCTCTGTTTTCGTTTGCATGAATTTTGCAAAAAGACACTTATTTTTTTCAACATTCGCCGAGATTTGACTCAACACATTGATCACTGCCGTTAATCGATTCCACCAGCCATGTGATCAAGAACACTACGTTGGCCGGGCGAAGAGGACAGCAACTAACACCAGTTGGACCACGACGGTGACCACATGGCGTGGGATTGGCCGAGAAGGTAAAACACAGAATCGACCCCGGGGCAACGGGTTATAGACTAAGTATAGAGAGGATTGAGAAAAAGACAAAAGATAAACGGGATTCAAGAAGATAGAAGATGGCGATTGACGTTGCATTTGAATTTTTGAAGATTGTAGTTATCAGGGAAGCAAGAAAACGGAAAGGATTTCGATACATGGGAAGTGCGAGAAAAGAAAAACTGTTGGAGTAGAATTGGCGGTTGGACTTAGATATTTCGATACTAAATGGGTGGGACCTAGTTGCCAATCTAGTCGCACGCTTAAATTTATGTTGGGGCTCCAGGTGGAGGGGAAGCTTGTCAGAGCAATTGCCATGAAAATATTTGTAGAAAAGACAGAAAAAACTACGACACGTTGGTGAGAAAGTGACTAAAATCCTTTGGATTTTGTCAAGAACCTCAAGATGAATAACAGGATAAACAGACAAGATATGGTAGTATTATTCAATGCACGGGCAAATGGTAGATTTTTAAATGTGCAAGATGGATTCTGACGAGACAAACTTTCTGGCACGACACATTAACCCTACTTTCTTTGCAGTAAATGCAACTATTTATATTTAGTAATAAATTGAAAAGCCACCCCAGTATTTTAAAAGTATTTTTTGTGCGTGTATGTATAAACTTACCGACGTTTGCAAATATGGATGTCCATACACAACATTATCAACATTATCAAAAAACAAGAGTGGTAACAATAGTAAATTTAAAATTTATTGGTAATTTTCTAACATTTCCTTTCCAAGCGACTTCGTGAGTAAAACTATAATACCTCAGTACCTAAAATTCAATAAAATATTTGGTTACATAAACTAGTTTCCTAAATTTTAAATATAAGTGGATATTTAAAAATTGTATAAAAAACGTTCTCGTTATATTCGTCAAGTAATTGCTACAGTTACATCCCCCTTAGAAAATCTTACATTCTGTCCTATTTAGCCAAATGTGAATGAGTTTAAAATCCCGTTTTCATGGTCATGCATCAAGGAATAAAAAAAAGAAAGAAAAGAAAACGGAACCATAGCGCAGGAATTATTAGTCCTTTGGGGGCAACAGTACACTCACTCACTTATTCATTGAGTCACTCAGCAAAGTTCAACTATTCATTTCTTCTTACGGGGACCTACCTAGCTTTACTTACTCTTTCAGAAAATATCCTGAATACTGCCTATGCTAAAAGTTCCCGGTATAATAAAAAATTAATTCACATTCGGTTTATTTTTTGCTTAATTAATTCTAAACAATACAGGGTGATTGAAAAGTAACTTCCTACTTTATGTATGATGGACTCTTCCGTCTTGTAAAAATTATAGTTAGACAGGAGAGTCCATCATACGTAAAATAGGGAGTTACTTTTCAATACCCCTGTATAACGGCTCGGAATTGGAAATTGGAGTGTCGGGTTTGAATTCTAGTCGAGTTCATCTTCCATTACGCCACTCAAATCTCGTACATCTTACAGTACTTGGTATTCCAAACAGATCACTCATCTAGGTACTTACCAGGTTTGACGTTACTTAACTTTAGTGATCTGACGGGAATCGGTATTTCAACGTGATATGGCCGTAAGTCGTAATAGAGTTCAGTTATTTCTAAATTAATTTTGGGGTTATACATAGGAACGAAAAGAAAAGTGTATCTGCAATTCTCTTTATATCGGCGATATATTTCGAGATTCTTGATAAAATCCAAAGAAGGGTCTTTAATGTAATTGACCATGCCCTGGCATCTCGACTTCAGTCACTTCCTCACCGACGTTACATGGCTTCCCCCTGTCAAATATTTTCTCTCCAACTGTTCTGATAAGCATTTTATCCGTAGTGTCTTAACTGCATGAATTTAAGCGTGCAACTAGATTGGCGATTAAGTTTCATCGTTTTATTTTTTAAATAGCTAGATGTAAACGGTAGTGACATTCAAATATATATATTTTTTTTTTGCACTTCTTGTCTGTGGAACTCCATTCGTTTCTTTGCTTCCCTGATAACTACAATCTTCAAAACATTTAAATACAACATCAATCGCCATCTTCTATCTTTCTGAATTTAGTTCCTTCACTGTCCCTTCCTCAACCCGAATTGCTAAAGTTTTTTCATTTTCTTTCACTCCTTGTAACCCTCTGTGTCCTAGGGTCGGTGTCACATTGCTTGTGGGCTGGATTTCGATCAGCATAAATTTGCTAAACTTCTGTTCTATATCTGAGAAAACTAAGCAATCTATTCTGTCACAGACACTACACCCAAATGCACTAGATGCGCAGAAGATGCGCAGAAGCGAACCCCTTGTCAACTACGTATGCGTAGTAAAAATTTCAGGAGACTAGATTTTCTTCCCTATACCGCTGCGAATGAGACAGGACGTGAATCTCTGTGCTCCCATCAGAGACGCATGTTATGGACTCTTCAGTCACTGGTTTATTCCATAACAAAGTTACTTTATAAAAATTAAATCTCATATATTTTTCAAGCAATAAAATCCCATCAGAAGGTTTGTTTGATAAACAATCACTTCAACCGCAAATATCGCTGTTGTATAACACAGTTGCAAACCAACCACGCGAGTTATTCTTGAACCATTTAGATAACAACAATAATAACTCCTTTCACTACTCACGCAAATTCGAGAAAAAGATTTCCACGAGCCAGTGTGAAATTATTTTCTAACCAATGAAAATCTAGTATTCAAAAAGTTTACACTTCTATGTGAAATTACATTTTGAATTCTCTTACGTGTATAAAAATAGAGGCATACTTCTTCTCGAGGCTCAAAACCAGTTTGGGGACCGGTTTGAGCTACACGTGCGTACGCGCATCCACACACACATACACAATGGGAGAGAGATAGCCAACAGCCGCCGACTAAGGCCTTGTCCACGCACAAAAGAGAAGAGATTAACCACCAACCACCGTCTTAGCTTTTTGTTTACGAACTCACAAACAGATTAGTCTGACTCTCATAAAGTATGTCTGTCCACATATTTTACACTGCAATAAGAACACTTAATTACTTTAGAAAACAAATTTCACTTCAAGGAAAATTTAACATTTTATTGTGTTATATGTTTCCGTAAAAAATATATAAATGTTATTTCAACTGACGTTCTGCTTCTGCTAGAAAATAACATGTTATGTGTTTCATTTAAATGAGGTGTTGTTAAATGTTTGGAATCCCGACACTCAGCAACATAAACTTGGGTAGACGGAACCCAACAAGTTCAACCACATTCATTTTCTCTTTTCTACTGATACTATCATAAGAACATTCCTTAAATTTAAACTATTGTGAGTCCGGGTAAAAAGAAGTAACAAAAACATGGAATTTAAACAAACGACAATGACATGCATGTATATACAAAAGAAATTTCATTATTGTGTAAACAATTGAAAGGAAAAGACATTAAAACTTAGCTATTAAGAATGTGTTTGTTTGCGTGTGTGTGTGTGAACGGAGAAAACGGACGCGTACGAGTGGGGACGTCCTCATCTACGTACTGCTACATCTTGCAGCCAGAGGACGAAAAGATAGAGGAAGGAAATGTTTGCTCTTTCATAGACTTAAACATCGCCACCTAACGTATATTTCGCGAAGTCAAGCTGACCTACATTTTCTTTCAATAACTATCATTGAACTCTCTGAAACATCTGACTTTTGAGTTTGTTAGCTTTCCTAGTCTTCCTATAGGCCAGTGGATCTTGGACATTAACGGCAGAATTACGGTAGGTATCCCCACAGACTTTCTAAAAAAAAAGTTAAAATACGCATTTTAAATAATTTAAATGATATGCACAAGATCTGGACATCACAACTGGACAGAAAATTCAAGATTAAAACATTCAGAGCCACTGTTGAGCCGATTCTATTCCATGGCTCAGAGACATGGACACTCTCTATAGGCATGGAGAAACATCTGGATGTTTTCTCTGAAATTAAATTTTGATTTTATTTGAAAGATAATAATCTGTAAAAAATAAAATAAAAATCATTTTACGTCCTTAAATAAAGTTTTTATATATTTATATATTTAAAAAATTAAAAAAGAAAATTACAGACTCCACTTCCACCCAGTCGATTGGTGAATTTGATGGATGCCGACAAAGGAAAAGTTAAATCAATTCCCAAAATATATGTTTGTTCCTTTTACAAGATAAAATAATGCGTTTAAATTTATGTCACGTTATACTTATTGCCAGTTAGAAGTGTTTTAAACTCAATATACTTTAACAACCTTCTTGTAAATATGGAGATACCTCGTCCGTATAACCCAGGGTTAGGTGGACGATGAGCAGCTGAACAGAAAATGGTGGTCGATTGGAAATTCTGGTGGGCGAAATAGGATTTTGAGTATTAAAAATGTAGTTCAACATTGGATATCCGAAAATAAATTTTTGAAGGAGATCTTCAAAGAATCTGTATTTATTTTAAAATAAATAAAAAACAAAACAGAAGGCTATTATCATCATGTGTCGACCGCAGTTGGGATCATGGAGTCCACAACATTATGCCAGACTTTCCCATCCTTCATTGCTCTCCCCAAGTCCTGTCTCCCAAGTCCTGCATCCCTTGAGATGATATCAAGGAATGTTAGTTTTCTGCCCCTAGGTCAGGTTTGACGCAAACTTCCAGAGTAGGAGAGAGGAAACATCCTGATTATTGGTACGGTATCAGTGGCCAGCAAACCGTACTCGACAAAGTTAGTATGAGAGAGGAAACACAGGGAAGACTGCTATAGATTTGCTGGTCAGATGGCGTTTCCAAGAGAGGCTTTGAGCTCTCATCAGAAGATGGATGTAGGTTCCATCTGGGCGTTTCTCCATGCCTTTACAGAGTGTCCATGTCTCTGAACCATAGAGCAGAATCGGCTCAACAGCGCCTCTGAATATTTTGATCTTGACTTTTCTGTTAAGTTGTGATGTCCAGATCGTGTGCATAACATTGCATGCAGATCGCGCCATACTCTTCATAGTTTTTCAAAAACTTTAGGGAAGTCAACGAAAACCAATGCAAGGTCTAGCTTGGCTCAGTTCGGATTCCTCAGTAAGTCTGCGCAGACACAGGATTTGTCTTAGTGTAGATCTGTCACGTCTGAAGCCATTTTGGTTGTTCCGGAGTACAGGCTCAACGAAGGGTACCAAGTGATTGAGGATGAATTTATTGTACACCTTTAGCATAAATGAGCTTCCTCTATGGCTGGCTGCTAGAGAGAGGTCTCCCTTTTTTGGCATAGAAATGATCTGTGATTTATGCTAAATGTTTCGAACCTTTTGAATGTTGAGAAGGTGTGGTTTCAAAAATTGTGTAGGAGCTGTTGAAAATGCTCATCTTTCCAGATAAAGGATAGGATGATGTCCGGACCAAATGCCTTAAAACCTTTGAGTTGTTTGCTTTAAGCTCACAGATCAAGAATGTAGCGGTGTCAATCTCTAAAGGATCCGAGATTTGCACACTTGGGAATGTACAGTTCTCAGGAAACTTCGCTTATTAACCAATACATTCTTGAGATGATTTGACCAGTTTTCGAGATATTTCTTGGCGTATCCTCCCTTGATTCTTATGGTGGAGCCAAAATTTTTGCCGGAGAGGTCTTTTACAAATTTCCAGGCGAGATAGTGTTGCTTGCTGGAGGTTAAATGCGAACAATTGGATCACATTCCTACATAAGATATAAACATCTCCGCAAACAACAAATATTTTGGCATTTTCTATAGTTTTGAGAAGAGTCATTAACATTCAAAAAGTTATACAGACGGAAAAATATTCGCATATAAATCAGATCAGATAAGACCGATATAAAAAAAAAAAAAAAATATTCGCCAAATTCTTATCAGCTTGCAGTGTATATTCTTCTTAATTTTATAATTATAAACAAAGAGTTACCCCCCGTGGATAATTCTTCTGCTTTGCAGTCGAGGACGATTTCAGACATATATATACACTATAGATAATTTTTAGCCAATCAAATTTTGTGCAAAAGTAGGCTCAGCCGACGTAAAAAAAATCTTTCTCAAAGGCTAATTTAAATGCTTCAAGAAATCCTATTGGCTAAAAAAAAAAAAAAAAAAAAAAAAAAATACAACATTCACCCACGCATTTCTCAGAAAAAATTCGCAATTGCTACCAAGCACGTTGAGCCATTTGGTCGTTTAAAAACTATAAATAGAAATGGCAAACGAATTTTCGTCGCAATTGAGACTCACACAAGCAAAAGATATACACGGGAATTATGCTTCAGAGAGATGCCGAAAAAACAAACTTCCTTTATGAGAGATTAGAAAAATTTATACAACAAACTTTTTCACGTGATATCTTTCCTAAAGAGAAAAATCTTTTGTCTAAGTTAAATTCAACTTTTTTTTAATCAAAGGCAAACAACTTTTTAGACATTGAACATTTCCGAAACAGCAAAGAACTTTTTTCTTAAATATACTTTTGCACACATCATTACAAAGAAATTGTAAATTGTGTATATAAAATTAAATCTGTTGTTTCAAACATGTATTTTTTGTCGTGATTGAATATCGTTACCATTTGGCCATTTCTTATAATTTATGTTTGTGAATATTGCATATTTTATTTGAAGCACAATCTTAAATATTCACGCAACCTTCCAAGATCCACTGCAAGCACAAACCCAAACTTATAACCACATAGTGTGAGTGAATATACCTCAACAACTTTATGGTGACCATCCGACCTGCACAAGAAAAACATACGAATTCATCACTGTTTAAAATGGTGTTTTTTTTTTTTTTTTTTTAGCGTTGCTTAGTTATGTCACAACGCCGAAACTATGGAGCATCCAGTGAAGTTCGAATTTACTATTCAGTAATAATTGTTCTAGCTTGCTAACTATTACACCACATCGAGGTGCCCCTTATAGTTTTCAATGATCAAGTTTGCTATCGTTTGTTAATACCGTACAGCAGCAGCCGCTGCATAAATCAACAACGCTATTTGCTACCTCCATTTTGTATTTTTTTACTACAACATAGAATCAGTTTATGTACCAGTAATAAACTTTTACTTTTTTCAGTGCTTTCGAATATTTACTATATAGGTAGGCAGTGGAAAAATTTTCAAGTAAAAGTGGGTGGATGATGACGTAAAAAAAGTTTAGAAACCCTGGTATAACCTGTCCGAATAAAGTGTATAAATTTGTCCGTATCAGTTATAAAAACAGGTATATAATAATTTATTATATTCATTTAGAAAAAAATTAATTCAGTTACTCATTGGTTACATTTAACTTAATATTACGACACGCGAATTGATACAAAATGGGCTCCGACTTCAGTGTACATATCTTTTCAACCAGCGAAGAAGAAAAATTATCCATGGGAGGCAACTCTTACTATGCAACCGAGTTATTTCCCTTTATATATATATATATATATATATATATAAAACATAATATATATATATATATATATAAACAAGCCCACACACAGTGGAACCTCGACTCACGAATGAATTTATAAAACAGAGTTATTCCCTTAATATGTGTGTGTATATATATGTATGTATGTGTGTGTATACACACACACACACACACACACACATACACACAGTGGCACCTCGATTCACGAATTTAATTCGTTCCAGAAGGCCGTTCGTAAACCGAAACTATTTTTTTTACAGTTTGAATCAATGTAGAGAAAAAAGTCACAGTACAACAAAATTGGGAAAGAAAAGCACAGCAGCACACACGAATGTATACAACATGGCGGTCGACTCAGAAATTATTCCGTTCGGGTTCGGCAATGTTGTTCGAGAACCGAAATTTTGTTGGATAACCTAGGTATTTTCAGCTCGAATTTTCTGTTCGAAAACCGATTTGTTCGTCATGTGAGACATTCAAGAACCGAGGTTGCTCTGTATAACCGCAAACCTTTTCAGGTAGAAAACAACAGCACATTTTAAAACACTAAAATTAAATTTAATATTTTTCTTGTTACTATGTTGATGGTACGACAAATCGACTTCGGAGGTAAATACGCTTTCTTAATCGATTAGGTTAATTTTCTTTATCATATAACAAAGGTTTATTGAGCAAAGTTCCATTGTTAAGAAACTGGAATGGACTCGTTTGATGATGCAACAAAAATAGGTTTTTCGCTGTATGTTAATTTAATAAATAAAATAAAATACCACATACACCATAAATGAATCATTCTCAGAATAAATTCAACCCACACTTGGCATTTACCAAAATCTGGATGGTAGATATTAAAAGGAATTTATTTCGAGAGGATGTAGTCAGTACGAAATAATAATAATAATAATAATTCACTTTAACTCTCTCAAAAATCCAAGAAAGCTAAGTATTTCAAATTATCCCTCTTTTCTTTACTTTTGAACATGTGCAAACCATATATCACTTCTGTGAACAACTAGCTCTTTTACCTTTGTCTTAAAGATTTTTTAATATTATTTTGTGTCAGATCATTTAAACTGTTGTATGAACATTTACTTTTTATGACAATACATTAAAACTTTAAGAATAGTGATTTATTTTCCTGAAACGCGCTACTGACACAGACCCTAGCGTGTAAATTCATAAATAAATCCCTTATTTTGTTTTGTTAAAATTACCCTCGTGTTTCCTCGTTGTTATCAGCTTCCATTAATCTTCATGGCGTGGGTAAATCAACCCATCATTTTAAGCCCCGCGCCACTATGAGGAACGGAACATTACGCCTCTTATCCCGAAAAGAAAAATCTTACTCGGATGTGAAATTTGAAAGAAACACTTATTACATTTGTGGACGTTCACAAGGTTGTGGGTTTTGTGTGTATTTTTAGGTGAAGATGCGTGTTCAGTATGTATGTTGCAGATTTGAATCAACCTACAACAAAGAAAAAAGCGACAAAAAGGTTTTTAAATATGAAATATTTTTATTTTCGTGTTTTTACAGCCAAAGTTTTCTCAGCGTGTATGAGTGTTAAAGTTCTCGTATTAAAGTTCCTTGTTTGTAGTTGTTTATTAAAATGAAAAGAAATGTGATTTCTTCGCGTGTATGTGCGAAAGAGAGAAGCAAGGGAGAAAGTGAGAAGGAAAGTGTAAATGCCACGTAGCTCAGTGAGGAAGAGTGTACGTGTTATGTAGCTTCCTGATCAAGACGGATGAATGAGTAAGGGAATCTCATCGTGAACTGCTGCCGTCTGTTGCCATTGTTTTTTTTTACTGGCTTCACTAGTCGAGTAACTTTGCTTATATATTTTTCAGAGACATCACGAAGCATGTTTTTATTGTCAGCAGGAAGGCGATCCACTGGTTGAAAAATGTTAAAGAATTAATTTAATTTAATTTATAACCGTAAGGATGCGCTGATACTCCGACGCAGAACCCATTTTTTTTGTCGTTTGATGTTTGACCGTCTTCGCTCTACATGTAAACAACGAAGATAAAAGTTTCTGCTACGGACGTTTATTTCTTTTATGTTGGCTGTATTGAAACAAAGTTAAAAATGTCTCTTCTTGAGTATATCCGTTTTCTTTTTTGGTTCAGAAATAATCTATGGGATGTAAGGATAAGAACGGGTAAAGATGATAGAGCCCAAGTCAGTCTCGGACTGAGTTGGGATGACCAAATCACTACTTCATGAGGAGGGCTGCTAAAACACGACCGAACAATAGCGTTGGAAAGTAAAAAAACAAAGATTCTCTCCTTTCTGAAATTGGGTCATAAAATGGCAGATGTCACCAGAAACCGCTTCCTTTATAATTTGCATCACGGGAAAATGAATTTATTTATTCATTTTATTCTTTTTTTATTTTATTTATTTGTTTTATTTTATTTTCCCACAGATTACATAAAAATAGCAATAACACAGAATACAGTGTTTACAATACAAATTTGAACAAAATATTCCTCTGTGTGTCTTACACTTAGGCAAGATAATGAGTTCTAAAATTATAATTTGTTAGGCTCATAAAAGCTGATATATAAATTTTTCAACAAAATTTTCACTTGCTTTCATACATTTAGCAGTCGGAAATCTTTGAGAAGATTGGCATATTCACAAGCGTCGTTAGGTAACTTAAACAAAATCTCAGTATTGAGATAAATCTCGAATAAAAGTTGAAAGTCAAGGTTAATACCTCTGATTTTGTGAATTTTCTTTCAGTTTCCTTTCCATTTTATTTTAGTGCTTTTATTTTCCTACTTCTTTTTCTTTCAACTTCTTTCTTTTTCTTTTCTGTTTCTTCCCATCCGTTCTCGTTGTCGACGTAGTATTTCAGAAACAGCTTCGATTGTGAACGCTCAAAATCCTTCTGGTTCATAGACAAACTCGATTTGTTAAATAGTCTCGAACCAACTCCGGATTCAATCCAGAGTTTTGAAATTTATGCAGCATAACATACTTTCCCCATTAGCTATAAAAAAAAAATTAAACCAGGCCTGCTCACATGAGAAAGACTGACAACAGGATCTGGGATATATGTTTATAGCGCCATTAGCAATCATCATGGTATTTTCCGTTGCATTCTACTGTGGCGGAGAGCAATTGCCACCCTTGAAATAATAATCATAGTAATATAGAAGTTTGTTTATAGATGAGAAAAATAATCTGGGTGAAGTTTGTGCCCAGAGGATCTGTGCTTCGTCAGAATTATTAATATAAAATGTCAAAACAATAGTGTTTATATGAACTATGGAATACGAACTGAGAAGAGACTGTTCTTTTAATCGTGAGTGGGAGAGGTCAGTAATCAGGTTGTAATCTAATTTTTTGTCGCTACCGCCGCGTTTATTTAAGCGAGTGTTTGTGCGAAAATCGTCAGCCGAGAGCGTCGAGTAGGTCGAAGTAGCAGTCGACGAGAGAGAGAGAGAGAGAAGGAAAGCGTCCGCTTGACGCTGTGATAAGTTTAATGTTTGTTGAGTGAATTAATTACGGCCACTACTAAGAACAAAAAGGGTGAACCCGAAAGCTACTTCTCTCCTTTCAGAATTATTTGCAATATTTTGTTTCCCAAACTTTATCGCTTATACATTACTTTCTTGTAAAGGAAGCATTATTTTTTTGTACCAATTTCTTCCTTATATACATATACATAATTTTTTCTTTGGACTCGAATCGACTTTTCATATTTGATTTTTCTGCTTGGCCCGATTCTCACCCCAACAAACTTGCAGGTAGACCAGCTGAATCTTCCGAGATCTACGATTTGTTAATTGCTCCCCAGGATCAAAAAAAATCACAACGTGGCTAGAAAGTGGAATCGAATTGACATTGTGAACAGGAAACTTCGATTGAACTTGCAATACTGAACCAGGACAGGACCAACGGACGGTCTTGTAGAATACATCAATCCTGTGGGGTCAGGATAGGCGTTACACTACCACATTAGGCAACCTTTCAGATACAATGGGCATTCTCTTGAATATTACCAGAGAACTGTCAACCATTATTAAATTTTACATTGTAATTTTACAACCCTGTTTAGTACATCAAAAACTATCCTGGTTTTGATTTGATAAACTCAAGGAAGTTGTCGATATATGGTAAGGGAAAGAATTACCCAGTGCCAATAAGCAAACCCATTTCGAATTGCCATGACAACAGTATACCTCATTAGTAAGTAAAGAAGAAAAGGCTGCTAATGCACTGTTATTTGATTACTTTTTACATTGTTTTCTTAGAATTTATTGATTAAATCAAGAATTAAAAGTAGTTTCATCACATTTATAACTGTAGTGTAGCATTATAATATAAATTGCTTAAATTAAAAATATTGATAACGGTAGTTATCATGGCGAGGCAGTTGTTAGCCTGCCGCGATTCATGGCGCAAGTATACTAGCCTACTTGCCAGTGCCGATGCACCATAAGATTTAACATTAGCTTTTTGTAACTGTTGCATGAGACTACCCTTTATATTTTTTTGAGCGAGGGGGTAGGGAATTTAAATGCAACCTTATACGCGGAAATATACGGTAACTAAATTTGTATGTGATGTATGTTTAGATATACGGTTTATAGCCTTTTCGCATGTGTAAATGTATTATATACAAGAATTGCAACGCCCTCCCCCAAAAGCTAGGATTAAAATTTGCTTGTGTCACTCTTGAAAGTACCAGGCTCCTCCTGCCTTACAAGAGGGTAGATCAGACCAGTAATGGCGTGTTGCTGAAATTGACCTGTCCTCTATAATCAGCCGTGAGAGATTTCAAATGTATTAACGCGGACGTAGATCAGAAATAACTTTCCTCCCTACAGCCGCTTTTTCCATATATGAAACCTGGTCGAGCCTGGTCAATATCTAAGTGGGTGACCAATTGAAAATAAACAGGTGCTTTAAACTTGAATGTACGGGTATTGTAATGGATGGATAATGGCTCGGAAGTGGAAATCAGACTGCCGAGTTCCAATTCCAGTTGGGTTAGTTATATTCACTTTTTTTTTTTACAATAAGGTTCCCCTTGTAAAAGGCCCGAGGACAACTCAAGGTAGAGAGTTACGTTAAGGGTTAGTTTATATGAATAGGAGGAGAAGATAACGGTTAACTCTAGACTTGAAGAGGTTAAGATTGTAGTGATTGGGGAAACATCCTTTGGGGTGTCTCTTCCACAGGGCAGTGGTTCGCAGGAAGAGGCTGTTTGAGTGGAACTTCCTTCTCGCCAATGGAATACGGAGGGGAATGTGAGTGGTTTGCTACTATGTAAGTGGCATGGCGGGTCCTATCCGTGAGATTTAGGACGGGTGGAACGAAGAAATGTAGTTCGTCTGAGAACTTTTCATGGTAGCAACGGTTTTCATGGTACTAGCGGGCAAACGTATGAATCCACCGCTTGTCCCTCCAGCCACAGGTTAATTAGTAAGACTTGTATCACTAAATCATTATTATCTCAAAGAAATTCTTACAATCTAAAATATTTTCTGGCTTTAAATAACCTGCAAAATATTAATACAATGTAGAAGGCGAATTAACCCTTTGAAAGTTGCGTTCCTGAACAATTTTAACCCTTCTGCCTGAGCCCCTGAGTGAAAATTTTCAAATAATTGGTATTTAATGCTTCATAGTAGATATAAAAATAGTTACAAGTGTTTACCCACCGTTCAACCGGTGGCTGGACATTACGTCATTTTTCTATACCACCGTATAGTCAAAGTTTTTAGGAAGTGCTGATGTAAGTAATTATTTCTTACGTAAACATCGTTAATTTTGACTGGTATTTACTTCCATCTTTTAGTTTTTCTTAAATGAAGCAATATCAGCCATTATTATTTATTTTTGCCTAATATTTACTTTGATTTTAACTTGTATTAGAATAAAAATTGTCAATCATTATTATCAGTATTGACTAGTATTTACTTTAATTCCCATTTTTTTCTATTAATATTTATTTTGACCATTATTTACTTATTTACACTGTTCGGACTTTGTCCCCATCTTGCTTGTTATATTCACAACGTTCCGGCCATTGCACGATTTTCTTCCTTTTTCAGGTGATTGGAATTTCGAACTGAACCCTTTATTTCGTTCACCGAGATTGTTCTAGTTTCATGTGCCATATTCCAGTTTCAGTTATCTCCCTTTAATAAACTCAACTCTCCAAGTTTTTGTTCCGTGGCCAGGTATTGAACTCACAAATTTTGGGTCAAATCACTGAATTATGAACACTTTTATCCACTGGGCTATGTGTCCTTGTGTATGTTTTTTGGGACTTATAAACCTAATATTTACTTGTTTCAACATTTTTTATTAGATGTCGAACTGTCAGCCATTATTAGAAATTTTGACTTGTATTTACTTTCCTCTTTATTTTTTATATTAAATACAGAATTGTCATCTATTATCATTAATTTTGACTAGGTGAGACATTGTCAATGGAACATCAGATGAGACATTGTCACCCGTTTAACTTGAGAGGCTCCTGCGCCTTGTATTTGTGGGATCATGTAGAAAAAAATAAAAGAAACCATCTTAAATATTGTGCTTATTGATTAAAGACACTGTGATGGCTTAATTAAAGATATAGAGAAATGTGTTTCGAATGAATTCTGTTTGAAAGTGATTTAAAAACACTGATACATGATGTCGAAACTACGTTTATTTTATTAACCTCAACAATGGCTCTAGGAACAAACTTTTAACAACAGAAATATCACAGTGTTGATATTCTTTCCAAGTTCTATTTTCTATCGTTCTTTTGTAAGAGCAATTTATTTTAGGGTTTTCTGTCGGCAATGAGTAAAAGGCAAGCGAACGTTGCTAAAATCCGATTTAATCCTAAACGATTTCACTTTCATTAGATTTTAGAAAATCGACCCTCGAAATCGATCAGGGTTTCTTTTCTTATTTTTTATTTTTTTTTGCTTGGCGAAGTAGAAAAAGCGATTTTGAGCATCGAAAATAAGTAACCGTTCGATTTTGTCATGGGCCAATACTTATTCGATCGATTACAGAACACGCCGACTCTCGGATAATTCAATTGCTTTATCAATCAGGCGCTCATTGGATGTTGCAATGAAATCTTCGTCAAATTAAAATGACTGGACAGCGTACTTAAGATTGTGACTCGCTGCAGCTGTGTGTCGTTTCAGACAATAGCGCTGCGATGAGGAAATAGATTGGTCAAAATGAGGTGTTTGCTCAAGCCCATTTTACTGTGGCAAAGGGTGAACGCGAAGCATTAGGTGGGCGCTTTCAATCATTCATTCAACTGCAGCCATGAATAGACGCGCAATTTGATCTTCTTATACAAAAGGCAGAGACCCACAAGCAGAGAAGCACACACATATTAATGGCTTGACTCCGAGAACGAAAGGTTGAAAAGGTATTAGTTATACTAGTATCAGCCATTGGAAACATTCGGTATACATTGACCAAACAGTCATTGCCACACAAATTATGCTTTTCTTCGCTCTCTGGCCATTTGGCTGTGATCAAAGGCAGTATCTGTTCTCGAGCGGACAAACTACATTTTATCCCTGCCCATATTTCTGAGATGAGGTATGATGTACAATATTTACATTATTCGAACTATTGTCCTCATCTTTGTTGCCATATTTATCACAACGTTTCGGTCGATGTACGTTCCGGCATTCTTCAGCCTTTAACTTATTCGGCCTTTATTCACTGTGCCATGTGCCCTTAAGGAAACATGGCACAGTGGATAAAGCCGTTGGTTAGATCCAGTGACAGGACCCAAAGAGTTGTGAGTTCAATACCTGGTTGATGCAGTGGAGAACTTGCAGAGGGGAATTAACAGGAGATAACTGATAACTGACATCCATTAGAGATGGCACGTAGAACTAGAACAGTTTACCCCAGCGAGCGAAATAAAGTGTTCAGTTCGACATCCAAGCACCTGAAGAAGGCCGGAGCGTACATCGGCCGAAACGTTGTGATAAATATGGCAACAAAGATAAGGAAGGTAGTCCAAATATTGTAAATAGTCTTGTTATTTTATCTTTCAATTGTATTTCTGTCTTTGGACAGAACGCAACTGAAAATATTAGTGGGAGGTTCCCGCTTTTGAAGAAATGGCTGCCAGTGGCAGTACCTCCCTAAAGAAGGGAATTAGTGGTAATGCCGACGCTTGCATGAGCTGGGCTACTTTTGAATCTGGCTCAGGTGGACGCTATCGAGTTGCCCACATTAAACTGGTCTTGTGTCATCCTGGTTCTGCAAGTAGTTACTCCACTTCTCTAGTAGTAATAGTAATATTAACCGTTTCCTTATAAGGAAACATTCAGCATTAATTGACTGTGTAGCCAGTACTATGCAAGTTTCGTATTCTTCACGCATTAGGCTGGGATCAAAGTGTAATATCTGTTCTCCTCATAGTCGCTTCGCAATAAGGAAACATTTAATATTCAGTATTTATTGACAAAGAAGCCAGTGCTACTTGATTTATGCTTTTCTTCACTCTCTGGCCATTTGGCTGGTATCAAAATGTAGTATCTGTTCATCTCATCTCTAATAGTAAAGGTAATACTATTTGTTTCCTTATAGTCATTGACCCAGAAGCTAGTGTTACCTTCGATTAAAATTAATAAAAAATTTGTATTAAAACAATTTTTTCAGATCAGGAGGTGTTATCGATATTTCTAGTATTAATATTAATATTAATGTTAATAGATTATTAATATTAATAGTATGAATATCGATATTTCTAGTATTAATATTAATATTAATGATAATAGATTATTATTATTAATATCAATAGTATTAATATCGATATTTCTACTAATAATATTAATAGTATTAATACCGATATTTCTAGTATTAATATTAATATATTAATAGATTATTATTATTATTTCTAGTATATTAATATTAATGTTAATAGATTATTATTATTATTAATATTATTAATATCGATATTTCTAGTATTAATATTAATAGTATTAATATCGATATTTCTAGAATTAATGATGGCTTCCTTCTTAACTTTTTGTTTGTTGATTTACTAAGTTTATCTTATGTGTGGCACAAGGCCGATATAATGGATCACCCAGTGAGTATCGAATTCACTACTCAATCGTAATGGACCTACTAAGACAAGCTTGCTACTAATTACCCAAAATCAAAGTGCCTCTATTTAAAGTACATAGTATGGAACGCCACCATCTCGTATTATGTCAATATTTTATATTCGAGTGAGTTATCGATTTTAGTTTTTGCTGCTGCTGAAAATTCTCGAGTGAAATGATTCTTGTTTTTTGGTACTGTTCATTTTTTTATGATCATGTCGCGCCAATCCACGAGGTTCTTACATAGTTTATTCGTTTGAAATAATTTTTAATCATTAACCTGAGAAAACGGTTCTATACAAGTGATAGTTTGAATATTTTTGAATAAGTTTAGCGTCATTCAGGACATCTATATGAAAGTCTTTTAAATAATAAACATTGCCGAGGAGTGAAAGTAATTAAATTAATAGCGGTGTCATGGGAAAACCCGTTCTTTTGACACTCGATGTTTTTTGTGGACACGAAAGTCCATGTTTGCCTATATATTTATACGTGCAAGGGAAATTTCCAGTTGGAAAATTGCCAATGGTGAAAATTGGCAGTGGGGAAAATTTCCATTGAGACAATTGTCAGTGAGGAAAATTGCTAGGGTTTTTAATCTATTTACCTGATAGTGATTTAGAAACAAATTCAGAAACAATGGAATGAGGTTTTATTAACTGAAAGTCTTAAAATCAAACGAAAAATTTTTATCGATCAACATTTCGGATATAAATTTGAGTTTAAATAATAAAATTGGCACAGCTTCAACTCGCCTACGGACGAATAATAAGCAAAAATATGGAACAAATCGGGTTCAAATGTCAAAAAAAATGTGATTGCTAAGGAAAGATGCAAAATGCAAATCTTAGTTTATTTGAAGGGGTTATTATACTACGGACGAATTGACCTTTTTTGCTGTATGGGTATCCTTTATTTTTTAAACAGTAGATGTTATAGGGGTATCCTTTATTTTTTAAACAGATGTTATAGGGGTACCCTTTATTTTTTAAACAGTAGATGTTATAGGGGTACCCTTTATTTTTTAAACAGTAGAAGTTATAGGGGTATCCTTTATTTTTTAAACAGTAGGTGTTTATAGGGGTATCCTTTATTTTTTTTAAAACAGTAGGTGGTATCCTTTATTTTTTTTTTATAAAACCCTTTATTTTTAAACAGTAGATGTTATAGGGGTACCCTTTATTTTTAAACAGTAGAAGTTTAGGGGTATCCTTTTTTTTTTTAAACAGTAGGTGTTTATAGGGGTATCCTTTATTTTTTAAACAGTAGGTGTTTATAGGGGTATCCTTTATTTTTTAAACAGTAGGTGTTATAGGGGTATCCTTTATTTTTTTAACAGTAGATGTTATAGGGGTATCCTTTATTTTTTTAACAGTAGATGTTATAGGGGCACCCTTTATTTTTAAACAGTAGCTGTTGCCGGCGTTGTTCTGTTCCTTTTCATCCTAAAAAGATATCCCCATCAAATAAAGTAAACTTTTCAATAAGCATCTTTCTTTTGTGATCACATTCTTTTTAACACTTGACCGTTATTTTTTCAATATTTCTGCATATTATTCTTTTTTTTTTTTTTAGCGAACGATAAAAAAATAACGATAAAAAAATTACAAAGAATTAGAAGGAATTTTAAAAATAAAGAAAATAAAAAATAAAGAAAATAAAAACACAATTTTCTTTTTTTCTCTAAAGGTGCTGAATGCAAATTTTAGTTTATTTGAAGGGGATATTATATGAAGGGGTTAATATGATTTCGTATCAATTTACGAATTGAAGTAATCAAATATAATTGGAGAAATTGTAGTTTTGGTTAGAAAAAGCAATTATAAAAAGAGAAATCTATCGTCCCCTTATTTTACTAATATTCTCGTCTTTTAGGTTTGACTGCAAATGATAAAATAAGCACGTATAAAAAGAGAATTAATAAGCAAAATTAGTAGGTATAAAAAAAGAATTTTTTTTTTACTTAAATTATTTTCGTTTAGACTAGATTATCTGAGCTCATTCTTTTAGTTTTCTCAATGGGAATTTTCCAACTTCTTCCGCATAGACCGCCCATAAGCATTTCTTTTAAAAGTAGTTCATGATACAAAATTATCATTTTTTTTAATTAATTACACATTTTTTAATTTGCATTAATGAAGATAGAAAGTTTATTCTTCCACTGCGTGAGTCTTGGATTAATGTCATAAAACACATTTTAGTATTTTTCAAAATATTAAGTACATTTTTATTAATTATTAGTTAATAATAAGCAATTTTTTTTCTGGCACGAAAACATGAAAAACACCAAAAACGCTTTAATATCCTGATTTAAAGTATGAAAATAAATTATTTTACAATATCATTAGATATATATTTTACTTCTTTATATTAAAAGAGAAATTTCTTACATAAAATATACTTCGAATACAAAATTAACAATTTATATTAAAGATATTTAAAAGAAGGCTTATTGTTTCATTGGACTTCATAGTTAAAACATTGCATAAAAAGTTGGAGTAATAGCTTAAAACATGTGTAGTCTTTTTCAAAATCATCAGTATATAATTTATACATAATTGTTTCTTCCTCGTATTTATGTCTAAATACGTAACGGCAGCAAATCAGCGTGCATCTATTTATTTACAATCAATTAATGTGACACATACAACCTCTTGACCGATAAAGTAGTTGTTATAAAATAGCTCTAATGTAATGTAGTGAATCGTATAAATAGATGTGATGTTATGCATATTTAAATTTATTGAATAATGTTGTTATTATGAATTTTTATTATTTTTCGCACACAAAATAGCTGGAAAATAATATGGAAGTGCTTTCTTATATATACGGATTGATAGAAGAATGTGTATCGAAAACAAATACTGAATTTTCTATTAAAAAGGCTGTATAAACAGAAAAACGGCCCTGGCTGAAGAATCCCTTGTCTAATTTTAATGAAATTTGACACTGCACTTGGCAGGGGTTCAAGGTACAATATGCTCCTAAATTGGTTGGGGGCATTTTGTATCCTTTAAGCTAAATCTCGCATACTTGTTTCGCATAATTTCCTAGCCGCCGTATTAATAAAAACAACCCCGATTATTATTGACTTGGTATAGACTATTGTGCTTGTTTTTTGTGTGAGGACAGACTTAACACAAATGTACACGAATGACAAATGTAACCTAGTCTAGATGGCAATACAGCGCCATCTACCTTAAACTTTCTTTAAACTGAATAACTGAAAAACGAAGGATTTGCGGACATATGTTTATATGGACTTTTGCCATTGCTTTGGTGTGAGGAATCCGCTCCCAAAGCTTGTGAAAGTATTTTTGATAAATCCAGTATAAACCGGAACATTGAGGTTAAGACGGAGTGGTCTGAGTGTATTCTATGCTTGAACGCAATCCCCAGGTCATGTGTGTAGTGTTTTGGATAGACTATTTATATATGCTGGGCAATGGTGCATTATGTGTAGCTAGGTCTATTGTGTTACCTTAACGGTTATAGATATATAGATGTATGAAAATATTGAAAAATCAAAAGAAAACGGTTAAATCCATCACTTCAGCCTTTGAAAATGTACAGCACATTCGTCCATCAGCGTGCATCTATTTATTTATTGATAATCCATTAATGTGACTCATACAATCTCGTGACAGATCAAGTAATTATAAAATAGCTTTAATGTAATCTAGTGAATCGTATAAATATATATGATGTTATCCATATTTAAATTTCTTGAATAATGTTGTTATAAGGTATTATGAAAGTTTTATTATTTTTCGCACAAAAAGCCGATTATTAATGACTCAGTATAATCTGATAAACAATCCAAACAATATTCATTTAAAAATATATTGAATTTTACTCACTCACTTTAGTTTCCACCTGACTTTAAATTAGGACATTTTGTGATGTCAACATGCTTTGATTGACCTTTCAACCACCTTTTGAACATTCATAAACGTTCTCAAATATATAAGCCTTGATAAACCAATGATATATCCCCATATATGTGTATACAAACACGTGCAGCTTAATAAATGCGATATCATAAAGTCCTTTAGAGGATGAAACGCGTCGACTAAGTATAGTTTCTCCTCTCTTTTTATTCATTTTATCTCTTCTATAGATACACTCCATCTGAGAATATCTGCAAACACACACACACAGATATATATATATATATATATATATATATATATTATCTTCTAAATTATTTTAAAGGCTAATTGTTTTAATTAAATTTACCAATCATAGTAATGATAATAATTGCCTCAGCATTGTAGTACGTGTCTTAGGTTGTTTCTTCTGCTGATATATCAATAATAATTTAATCTACTAATCACTATAAAAATTGTTATCTAGATAAAAGAGGACAGGCAACGCCATGGGAAATTATCCTTCAGAATAAATTGGTGACTGTACAGGAAGAATGGCACCGACAGCACATAGGAGCTTTCACCACCATCAGTAACTGAGAATGAGCAAGTGATACTTATGTACAATACAACTATCTTGACTGATAAGCGATTAGAGAGAAATCGCCCTGATATCACACTTGTGCACAAGAGCAGCGATGAAGGGATAATGTTAGACGTTAAGGTATCTTGACATTAGAACATCGAATATACTAAGACTTGGCTATGGGTTAAATAGCAGGACAAACTGGGTTCTATAACCTTGGATGGCAACCAGTCTACCGCAGAAAGAAAAGGCAGCCTACTGCGGGAAATCTCCTAGTCAGTCATGAATCGAAAGAGACATGATCGCCCTAGCGCGTATCTCGTATGGCATTTAACTGAAAACTTGGCAGGGTATATCAGATAAATGTACTATGTAGCAGCTCGTGTGTCCCCTGTTTTCGTCGGCTCACTCGAGACTAGCACCGAGAATCTGTCTTGCTACTGGGACGCCTGATATCACTTAATCCGCGTGTTCTGCTTGTAATAGCTTCGATTCTGAGAAAAGTATTGTGTTTCTAAACCACGAATAGGAGCTGCGATATGACAGAGTCGGAGAGGAACTAAAATAATAACAATAATGATAATAACAATATCATAATAAAAGCAGCAAACTCATATTGTCCCTGCTGTGGTTGACGCATTCGTGACTATATGAATAGGGATACCTTTTTCTTTTCTTTTCTTTTTACTAACGCCCATTCGATACAAGGGTCAAAGGTAACTCGATGTATTGGTTAATGAAGGCGGTTGTCGTATGAGCGTTATAAGAAGTGGGTGAGGTTTATGCGGATATATGTGAAAGATAAGCAATAGACTTGACGAGGTTAAAATTGTATTGGTCGGTAAAGCACCTTCTTGGGATCCTGTTTCCCAAAGCAACAGTTTTTGGACAAAAGTTCTCCGAGAGCAACTTCTTACTAAAGGAATACGAAAGGAATGAAGGTGGTCCGCTTCAAAGTGCGCGGCGTGGTGGGTCTTAGCTTGGAGGGTTAGAATTAGGGAGATTAAGGAATCTAGCTCATCTGAACATTTTCCATGGACATAGCGATAGAGCATCGAGAGGCTTGTAACGTTTTGTCTGTGGGAAAGCGGCGGTAGGGTGGAAAACAACTCAAAGCCGCACCCACAATTTGGTAGTGGAAGATCAAGACTGGGTAGGAGAGACTGGGTAGGTTCAGCCCAGATATGGCAACAGTACTCCATTTCTTGTAAAGCTAGAGCAATGTAGGAGAATACTGAAGAACTACAAAGGAAGCTACAATCTTTCCAGCATCTTTTGCGATGGATCCTATATGCAAGTTTCACTTGAGGCATACGGTGTTCTTAAGTCCCATTAGGCGTTCAAAGCAAAGGGCGCTCTTTTAGTAGTCCTGGGTAAGATGATAAACTACATCTGGCAGCAAGGCGTCTAATCAGGAGATTGAAGGTTTTGAGGAACGTGTAACTAATTACTGTTGTTCCCAGTCAAACCTAACCCGGGGCGGTAGCACATGTTAGGTTTTCAGTTATAAGCAAATAGTGAACAAAACACTATGAAAGTATGAAAATACATTTTTATATAAAAAATACCAACAGTATAGTAAAATTACGAACAATAGATTTTATACCAAAATGATCACGAATACCTTATTGTAATTGAAGGCATACAACTTCGTAAAAATATTTGGATGTAGGCATTAAATAACCCATAGAGGTGTTGATATGCCTCGAAACAAAATCAACTAACCAAACAACCAACATGAAAAAACTCTTTCATGATATTAATCTATATAATATCCTAAAATATCTTAAAGAAAGCCTGCTGTATTCAATAAATATAACTTCAACAAAACTACACCATAAAACACACCGCCTTTAGTAATGCCGACAGAAACATGTATATACACAAAAGCTGAGTATCATCTACCATGTACTCAACTGTGAAAGCAGAATAACATATGTCATATTTTTATTATTTCAAATCTCCCAAGAAAATTAAATGTCAGCATTAAATGACCCATAAGGGTGTTGATGTGCCGCTAAACAAATTAAACAAATTATTAGTTAATTAATTAGTCCTCATTTAAAGAACACACGTTCTTCGAGACTGATAGAAATTCATGGGCATCTTGATCATGATGTAACGTTACAAGTTTGGTTTTTGAACTTTTGAATGTAGCCAGCCAATCTTTCCTCGATTGTCGTTAAAGTCAGAGGAAAGATCAGCTGTTAGGCTCAGGTCAAATAGATTTATAAAGTACGCTCATACACCGTTGTATCATCTGCATGACAAGTGATCAACGTATGCCCTTAGGCAGATCATTAATATAAAGCAGGAGGAGGCTTGAACCGAGGAAATTGTGTAGATGATAACGCTGCTTGAAACAGCTCATGCGCTATGAAGAGTTTTGTATCTATAAGCTACGAAAATAAAAATGTCATTAATCGGTTAAAACATGTAAGAGTCGGAAAGGATCGCAAATACGTGAGTAAAAGAGAACCATTGCTGACTGCCATCAGCAGAGATGGCGCTAAACTCCAGGAGAGAAACAAACTATGCCATATTCGCCTCACGTTTTCCGCTGACATGAAGTAGGGCGATTATATCGAATCCATAGCTGCATCTACTGCAAGGAAAGTTGGGTTACTGTGTCGTACCAGAAGTTTTTTCTCGTCAGAAACTAACTTGCACATTTACAAGTCTACCATTCGTCCGTGCATTGAATACTGTTGCTACATCTGATCTGGTGCTCTTGCTGTGCATCTAGACATTCTTGACAAAATCCAAATAAAGATCTGCAATATAGTCGATCCTGACCCGGCATCTCGACTTCAGTCACTTTCTCACCGACGTGACGTAGTTTCCCTCTGTCTGTTCTACAAATATTTTCATGGCAACTGATCTGACGAGATTTTCCCTCTGGTGCCCCTAATGCATGGATTTAAGCATGCTACTAGATTGGCAACTAGGTCCCACCCTCTTACTGTTGAAATAGTTAAATGTAACCGCCACTTCTACTCCAACAGTTTCTTTTCTCGCACTTTCCGCCTGTGGATCTCCTTTCGTTTCCATGTTAACTATAATCTTCAAAAATTTAAATTCAATGTCAATCGCTATCTTCTGTCTTCTTGAACCCAGTTCATCTTTTGTCCTTTCTTCAATCTTACCTATACTCAGTCTTTTCTTTCACTTTAACCCCAATCCATACTAATGGTATAACCGCCTTACTCGGGGTGGAATGATTTGAAAATAAAATCTGAAAGTGAAAGCAATTTTGACTTCATGCTGTAAAAACAATAGGGACTCGTTGATGCCGATTATAGATTCCTCGCCAATAAACGGTACCCTAAACATATATACATCGCAGACTTGCAATATTTGTCATAGCTGCAGATTAATTTACCAGAGTGTTCGGGATTTAATCATGAACTTCCTTTGTGTGGTTTCTGGAATTTTCTCTTAAAAACGGATGTCACATTAGAAATGAATAATAACTACGAGATGGTGCTGAAAAGTTCTTATCTCGCACCCCTCCCCACTACAAATATGATCAAATTACCAAACATCAGATTTTTATAGTTGTGGGAGAAGGCCATCTTGATTGGTCAGTGAACTTCTCATTATTTCTTCGCGTTTCAAAGATGTAGAAATGATCGAAAATTTACGTAACATTACCAAAATTGAAAATGATGCTGACTGATTCAGTTACTGCATGTTTGGTCAGAAGAGAAAAACAAAACAAAGAATTGAAGACGCTCTTGGAAATGTTAACAGTATCGAGCTGAATGTTATCTGTGAAAATAGACATTTGCAATTAAAGATGGAAGCATTGTTGGATTGCAATTATAAAATACAGAGGGATGGATAATAGAATTATTTTTGAAGTTAAGAAAGAAAGAAGAAAAGAAACAAACAAATAAAGAAAGAAAGAAATTAGAATTGGTATCAGATGGGAAGAAGATAAAAGAAAGAAAGAAGAAAAGAAACAAACAAATAACGAAAGAAAGAAAGAAAGAAATTAGAATTGGTATCAGAATGGAAGGTGATTGTTGAAACTTGACTAATGCATGGAATAATAATACAACACAAAATGTACTTAGAACAAGATGTATTGAAACAAGAAAGTGTACACAATATTTACATATAGTCTTTTGTATATTCTTGGGAAGACCGTTCCTGGAGAATGTGTTGACTTAGTCGCAGTCGGGCAGAGTCTCTGGATTGAATCTCTTGATTCCTTCCTCGTCTTCCCGGTACCAACCATATTTATATGGTCGGTACTCCACCATGCAAATTAGGTGGATCCTATTACAACAGAGATAAAAAGAGAATGAAAGAAGCGAGATTGTAAGAAAGACGAAGAAAGTAAATAACATAGAAATACAATCAATGGAGAAAGAAAGAAAAAGAAAAATAGAAAGAAAGAAACAAAGACATAAACACGTAAACGGAAAGAAACAAAAACGTAAAGATGAAAGTAAGAGAAAAGAAAGAAAGAAAGAAAGAAAGAAAAAAAAAAGAGAAAGAAAGAGAGAAATAAAAAATAGAACCAGGATTGACAAAGGAAAATAAATTAAAAAAAAGAATTAAATAAAAATAAAAACTAAAGGAAGATAGTAAGAAAGACGAATAAATGAAGAAAGAAAGAAAAAATAAGGATTGGTATCCGATGGGGAAAAAAAAATGAAATAAGAATAAAGTCGAATGGAAGATAGTAAAAAAGAAGAAAGAAGTAAATAAGAAAGAAACAAACAACTAAAGAAAGAAAGAAAGAAAGAAAGAAAGAAAGAAAGAAAGAAATTAGAATTGGTATCAGATGGGAAGAAGATAAAAAGAGAATGAAAGAAGAATAAAAACGAAAGAGAAAACGTAAGAAAGACGAAGAAAGTAAATAACATAGAAATACAATCAATGAAGAAAGAAAGAAAAAAGAAAGAAAGAAAGAAAGAAGTAAACAAAGAACACGTAAAAGGAAAGAAAGAAAGAAGAAAGTAAGAAAAAAGAAAGAAAGAGAAAGAAAGAGAGAAATAAATAAATAAAAAAGAATGGAAAAAAAGAATAAAAACGAATGGAAGATAGTAAGAAAGACGAAGGAAAGAAATAAGAAAGAAACAAACAACTAAAGAAAAAAAGAAATTAGAATTGGTAGCAGAAGGGGAGGAAATAAAAAGACAATCAAATAAGAATAAAAACGAATTTGAGACTGTAAGGAAAAGGAAGGAAAAAAAGAGATGCAAATACAATCAAGAAAGAAAGAAAGGAAAAAGTAAGGAACAAAAAAAAATGACGGAAAGAGCGAGGAAAGAATAAAAATCACGAAGATTCAATCAGTTATGTGCCATGCGTGATACACGCTTATGCGATCATGTATCTTTCGATTCATGACTGACGAGGCAGTTTTTTTTCCTGCAGTAGGTTGCCATTTTTCTGCGGTAGACCAGTTGTCATCCGGTCTGTCCTGCTATTTTGCTGGGGTGGGGAGGAGGGGCGAAGAAGAGGATTCATACCTTTCCCAAGGGTGTTAGCACGTATGTGAATGTAATGGATTCGATTGGAATTCGAACTCAGCTCTCCAATTCGTCAATCCATTACCCCACCGAGCTTTGGATTAAAGATCATAGAAGAGGAGAAACATGTATATTTGTCGCTATACAAACACGCACCAACATACACACCCATATATATATATATATATATATATATATATATATATATATATATAAAGTGAACATTGAAGTCAATATTTAGAGACGACAGGCTGTTTCATGCTAGACGCTATCGTCAGGCCTGATGATTGCGTCTAGCATGAAACAGCCTGTCGCCTCTAAGTGTTGACTTCAATGTTCACTTTTATATTTACAAACGCTCTATCTTTGATATTGAGCACTTGATCCCATAGATATAACACACCTAAAGAGTATATATATATATATATATATATATATATATATTTGTTTGAATAAAAGATAGATCACGTTAAGATTCCATGTAATAAGCTATTTCACCATAACCCCTTTAACAGGATTCTGGATCATCAGACTTTACTTCCAAAAGCTGAAATGAAAAATGAAAAGAAATTCACACGTTTTTGACGGACCTCATCAAGTATACGTAAAATTAACGAAGTGAGGGAATGAGGTGGGAGAGAGGATATGAGTGTGTCATATGTATCATTTCAGTTTCCTATTTTTAACCCCAGTGTGTCGGCTAGATGTTGCTCAAATTTAACGCGTCTCGTCTCTAGATATAGATGGCTAAGGGGTGAATGATAAGAACGACATTAAAGGAAGAAGTTACAACAACCCCAATCAATTACACGACAGGTTTCATTCAAATTCTTAGACGCTATCAGTTCGCGTTACTTTAACGTGCATATTTTGGAGGTTAAGTTTTGATAAATATCTAAATTTTAAAACAATCTACGAAGAAATTAATTTGAAATTCGGTGGAGTTTTGGGTATTTTCTATGAAACAGTCGATTGGAAAAATTCATAGACAGAACATTGAAAGAGTAATCCATTTTATATTTAGTAATCTTTTATATATATATATGTATATATATATATATATATATATATATATATATATTAATGATTTGAAATACGAGCATACCGACAATCGAGTTTTTGAGAGACGAACTAAAGTTCGGCCGATTTTTGCCTTAAGATATGAATTGAATATTGAGGAACGAGTCCGTTTCACTTAGGCATGCACTAGTTGGTACGGTGAGCATTAAGATTCGTGAGTATTTCCACTCGCAGTACCCGTGTTCACCTCGCTCTGGAAGCATCTTTGTTGTGCTGTGTTGTGTCATTTTTGTTAATATTTTGCAAAATTCCTTTAGTGACGCGGTGTGTCCAAAGAAAGTAAGTGTCGAGGTCAGTGGTGAAAAGCCGGAACGTATGATTTCGCTTGAGGTAAAATGGAAAATTATATAAAAAAAAATCATGAGGAAGGCGTACGAGTAATGGATTTAGCGAGACAGTATGAGCGTTCTACATATTTGTAGATAGGTAGATATGAACAGATTGTAGATCGAAAGATAGATATGAACAGGTTTGTAGGTAGGTAGATAGATAGATAGATAGATATGAACAGGTTTGTAGGTAGGTAGATAGATAGATAGATAGATATGAACAGGTTTTGTAGGTAGATAGATAGATAGATAGATATGAACAGGTTTGTAGGTAGGTAGATAGATAGATAGATAGATATGAACAGGTTTGTAGGTAGGTAGATAGATAGATAGATAGATATGAACAGGTTTGTAGGTAGGTAGATAGATAGATAGATAGATATGAACAGGTTTGTAGGTAGGTAGATAGATAGATGATAGATATGAACAGGTTTGTAGGTAGGTAGGTAGATAGATAGATAGATATGAACAGGTTTGTAGGTAGGTAGATAGATAGATAGATATGAACAGATTTGTAGATAGATATGAACAGATTTGTAGATAGATATGAACAGATTTGTAGATACATATGAACAGGTTTGTAGATACATATGAACAGATTTGTAGATAGATATGAACAGATTTGTAGATAGATATGAACAGATTTGTAGATAGATATGAACAGATTTGTAGATAGATATGAACAGATTTGTAGATAGATATGAACAGATTTGTAGATAGATATGAACAGATTTGTAGATAGATATGAACAGATTTGTAGATAGATATGAACAGATTTGTAGATACATATGAACAGATTTGTAGATACATATGAACAGATTTGTAGATACATATGAACAGATTTGTAGATACATATGAACAGATTTGTAGATACATATGAACAGATTTGTAGATACATATGAACAGATAGATACATATGAACAGATTTGTAGATACATATGAACAGATAGATACATATGAACAGGTTTGTAGATACATATGAACAGATTTGTAGATACATATGAACAGATTTGTAGATACATATGAACAGATTTGTAGATACATATGAACAGATTTGTAGATACATATGAACAGATTTGTAGATAGATATGAACAGATTTGTAGATAGATATGAACAGATTTGTAGATACATAGATAGATATGAACAGATTTGTAGATACATAGATAGATATGAACAGATTTGTAGATACATAGATAGATATGAACAGATTTGTAGATACATAGATAGATATGAACAGATTTGTAGATACATAGATAGATATGAACAGATTTGTAGATACATAGATAGATATGAACAGATTTGTAGATACATAGATAGATATGAACAGATTTGTAGATACATAGATAGATACAGCGTAACGGATTTGTAGATAGATAAATAGATATAAACATATTTGTAGATAACTAGCTAGTTAGATATGAACAAATTTGTAGATAGATATTAACAAAGATTTGTAGATAGGTAGACAGATAAACGGATAGGTAGTTAGACACTAAGATATATTTGTATATAGATAGATACATGTGAACAGATTTGCAGATAGATATTAACAAAGATTTGTAGACAGACAAATAAATAGAATTATAATATATATATATATATATATATATAGTAAAATACATCTGTCTGTATTTCTGAGATGAGGTATTATGTACACTATTTACATTATTCGGGCTATTGTCCTCATCGTTGTTGCCATATTTATTACAGCGAACTGAACCCTTTATTTAGCTCGCTGGGGTAGACTGTTCTAGTTCCACGTGCCATATCTAATGGATATCAGTTATCAGATATTCGCTCTTAATTCACCTCTCCAAGTTCTCTACTGCCTTAACCAGGTATTGAACTCACAACACTTTGGGTCCTGTCATTGAATCGAACCAACGCCTTTATCCACTGTGGCATGTGCCCTTAAGGAACTAAAACAGTCTACCCCAGCGAGCGAAATAAAGGCAACAAAGATGAGGACAATAATGTAAATAGTATATATATATAAAAATGTAAATAGTATAATATATATATATATATATATATATATATATATAGTAAAAGTAATAAATCTGATGGTATATAATTCAAGTGCGTCCTAGTAATATAAAATATTAAAACTGATTCACGAAAAGAGTTCAATGTATTTATTATTACAGAGAAAATGATTATTACACAATAAAATCCAAAATCACCTCTTTTGCCGGATAAGCTTATTTTAACTGGCGAAAAAATAAAATACGTCAGTCTTATTCAACCCCGGTATATAGACTGAGTTCGTGTCGGAATTAGAAACTTAACCGTGAAAGGTACAAAAAAAGTCAAAAAACCAATACAGAATTTATCCATTTCAATGTTTCATTCAGACGAAAGGCACGAGACAGTGGTCAGGGGAGGGTGGAAGGTATTTGTCTTAAAAGGAAATCGTTTTACAAAATTAAACCCGGACATTAACCATATGATATTAAATTGGGGTTGTATGAAGAGTATATATATATATATATATATATATATATATATATATATAGTCATCCACAGACAGACTGTTTCGTTGCATCACAGATCAGTGTGGCTAGACGTGCCACTAGCTAGGATCGAAACCCGACTAAATTGTCATCAGTTGGAATTCTACCACAAAGCCGTTGGTGCACGGCAGGGATGAAGGTGAATTTAAGCGTATTTATTTTTAGATAAACACACAGTGACTGAAAGAACTCGATTTATCGAAGAGTCTTGCCTTAATAGACACTATTTGCAAATCCACACTTCCTCCCCAGAGAGCTCCACCGAAATAACTTTTTTTCAGCATATATATATATATATATATATATATATATATATATATATATGTGTATGTGTGTGTGTGTGTGTGTGTGTGTGTGTGTGTGTGTGTGTGTGTATAACCGAAATAAAATTTTCAGGAGCATATATATATATATATATATGTGTGTGTGTGTGTGTATAGAGATAGATAGATAGATAGATAGGCGTTTCGATATATTGAATGATAATAAAAATATTTTACTTGGATAGATAAATAGATATTATTAATGATATTTAGATAGATAGATAGATAATCCTTTGTTTCAACGAACATGACAGTATTTTTGGATGAGCTGCATATAATTTTTCGCGAACACATTACCTCGAACGTGAGTCTAGCTGGTAAATCAACTTTCCAGTACGAATCATTTTGCCACGCACTAATTATTTTAATAGTTGTAATCATTTGACGCGCATCTAAACGTTTATCTTAGGAGACTCACACTTATCAAATCAAGCAAGCTGTTTCTGCATACCAGAAAGACATGGGTGTTCGCTACAATTAATCCATGCAGACTCCAGCCTGTCAACATTCCGCAAGTGACTTACGTCAAACGACAACCAGCTATCGATATACATACTGCAAATAATCTGTCCTTGCTTATCCGCTGTGGATTATGAAGGAAACAGCGGTCATTATAGCAAGCACAACCGTTCAAATACCAACTGAAGCAGGAAATGACTTCATCGCGTCGGTTGTCTTTGGAATTGGTATTTTTTATTCCTCGACCTTTCCTGTCTACTTATGGCAAACTGTAGACAAGGATAACAGGTTTTGTAAGGATTCAGACCGTTTGTTTCTGGAATGGCGCCCAAGTGAACTGCTGCAGGATACTGATTAAAAGCTATTTCCAAACAAATTGTCGCATTTGCTATAGAAACACAACGACGCCACTAGTTATAGCAGATGTCAATTAAACTGATTTTAGCTGATTGAGACAGTGACCTCCTCTAGCAAGATATTCTATGGTTCTTGATCTCATTAGCTCTCTCACATGAATGTGGTATTTCGCGCCATTGTCGAAGGTCAGCCATTTTTCTGGCTTTATCTCTGCCCCACCATTAGATTAAAAAACAGCACAAGGAAACTCGTTTTAATATAGCTTTCACAAAAGTAAATAAGTCTGGCATATCAAATAGATAGATGGATAGATATATAATAAAATGTATATATTGAATACTATGAGGGAAAAAAAGAGATGCTCCTATAATTATCAAATTGAAAGAACCTACCTTAAAAAAAGTTTACTAATCTTTTTATAGGCATCAAAGTAAGAAGTAGATAGATAATGAATATATCGATATAAGCATATAGCATCAGATATATACATAGATAGACGGGCTAATAGCATCATGGTTACCCGCCAGAAAAATCGACCAAAATGTATTTTGTAATCCTCAACCGGCAAGAAAGGAAAAGATTGCTAAAATGTAGCAAATATTGCATGAAAGTCTCAGTAGCGGAGGTGTATGTTTACTGAAATGTGTGCTATTATACCAACATTTAAGCTTTTGCACAATTTACATTTCGCGCCTTCTTGCCTAAATATCTAAAGGCGAAAACTGTTGCCTTTATGGATATTGTTGTTTTACAAATATATTTATTTATATTTTTTATTTATTCTTATATATATATATTTTATTTATTCTTTTCTGTTTTAGGTAATGTAGAAAATTTTTTGAGATAAGTTCTGATCGTTTATTTAGTAGTTTGTTTTCGTCTGGGAAGGTAATTATAGCTATTTTTCGTCCAATTTTTAAATTGATTGTTGTAACCTTCTCTAGCGGTTATTTTGGGTGGGAATGGTTTGTTATTTTATTTATTGTTTACTCTATTTATTTGGATTGATTATTTTTATTGTTTTTGCTTATTAATTTTTATTTATTTTTTCAGTCTATTCTAACGGTTATTATGGCGTGAGTGGTTTGTTAATGTGCTTATAATTACTTCATTTATTTATTTGTGGTTTTTTAGTGTGATAAAGGCCTGCGCCTTACCGATACAACTTATTCGGCCGTCTAGGTCTAATTTGTGGGCGACTGTTTTAGCTTCCTTAGCGGCTCGGATTGAGGAATAAGAGAGCCGCGTTCAAATTCTATTCGAATCTATTACATCCACTTACGTGCTTGGGAAAGGCATGAATTCTCTTCTTCCAGCTATGGTTAAATAGCAGGACAGACCGGGTTCTATAGCCTTGGATGGCAATAAATCTACCGCAGAAATAAATGGCAACTTACTGCGGAAAAATATGCCTCGTCAGCCATGTATCAAATGATACATGATCGCCTAAGAGTGTATCACGCATGGCACATATCTGACTGACTGTTGATGTCGTGTTCTATTGTTTTTATGCTTTTGTGAATGTTTTATTTAACGAAGCTAAGAAAGACTACGAAACAGCCCTAAAAGTTAGTGGATTCCCGGCAACACTCACATACTCACCACAGAGCACAAAAATGCCAACAAGGAGAGAAATATCATATGGTTCAACCCACCGTACAGCAAACACGAAAAAACAAACGTAGGAAAAATATTCATCTAACTCTTACAAAAGACACTTCACCGAATCAAGCACATCCCACAAAATATTCAACAAAAACACAGTAAAAATCATCTACAGTTCCACTGAGAACATGGCATAAATAATAAAAAAGTACAACAGGAAAACCATCAACAAATCACCTGAACAAAGTAAACCTACATGTAACTGCAGAATAAAGAACGAATGTCTCTTAAACGGTAATTGCTTACAAAGCAATGTAATATACCAAGCCGCGGTAAAATCACCAGATATTGAAGAAAAAATATACATAGGAGTCACTGAAAGACCCCGGAAGCAAAGAAACTATGCACACAAAACATTTTTCAAAAATAGTAAATACGCTAAGTATATCTGGGAAATTAAAAACAAAAACAAATCACACCAAAAATATGGAAAATAAGGAAAAGAACACCAGCCTACAACAATCAATCAAAAAACTACAAACTTTGCTTGGATGAAAAATAGCTATTAACGTCCCAAATAAAAACAAACTACTAAATAAACGATCAGAACTCATCTCAAAATGCAGACACGAAAACAAATTTTTACTACGTTACTTAAAAATCGAAAATAATAAATAAATAAGAAAAAACAAGTAAAATGAATTAATCCAAGTAAATAATAAAAAAATTAACAAATAACTCCCACCACAATAACCGTCAGAATAGGCTGAAAAAAAAAATAAATATAAAAATTAATAAGCAAAAACAATAAAAATAATCAATCCAAATAAATAAATAAATTAAATAATTAACAAACCACACCCGCCAAAATAACCGTTAGATTAGACTAGAACAATCAATCCAAATATTGGACGAAAAAATAATTATCTTCTCAGATCAAAACAAACTACTACATAAACGATCGGAAATCATCTAAAAAATTTTAACTACGTTACTTAAAAAATCGAAAACCGAAAAGTATAAATATAAATATATAAAATGAAAATAATTAAAAAAAAAACAAGTAAAATAAATTATATATAAATAGTCAGGAAAAAACCCAACACATGTGGTTTTATGATTGCGTTTAGCATAAAACAATCTGTCGTCTCTGAATGTTGACTTCAATGTTCACTTTTGTATTTACATACGCTCAATCTCTGATATTGAGCACTTTATCCCATAAATATAGCACAACTCAAAAATATATATATATATATATATATATATATATATATATATATATATATATATAAGGTCATCCCATAAGTTCTGTCCGAGTTTTGAATAAAGAAAACAAGTGATCAAATGTTACATTTAATTACAGATTCAATCAACATTGTATTTTCCCTGATTATCTATGACTTCCTTCCATCTATTTACAAGCTTACTAATTCCATTACTGTAAAATTCTTTTGGCTTTGATTCGAAGAACTCACAAATGACAGTTTTAACCTCTTCCTGTCTTACAAAAACTGCTTCTTCCAAATGATTCTGTAAGCTACTAAACAAATGGTAGTCTGAAGGAGCAAGATCAGGAGAATAAGGTGGATGAGGAATTTTCTCCCAACCAAGTTCTTCGATTTTTGTAACGTGATTCTTGCTGTGTGGGGTTGCGCTTGTCCTGATGAAACATCAGGTCTTTTTTCCTCAAAGCTTGGTTCAAACGCACTAATTGCTGACAGTATATTTGAGCATTAATTGTTGCATTAGGTGGTAAGAATTCAAAGTGGATTATTCCTTGGGGATCCCACCAGATTGAAAGAACTTTTTGCCCATGAAGTTCCCTTCTCGGCTGTGGCTGGGGTCCTTCCCCTTTACCAAGTCACTGTCTATGATGCTTAACATTTCGATAAAAGATCCATTTTTCGTCGCCAGTCACAAGTCTATCCAAAAAAGGTGAAACAAGTTGGCGAAAATGGAGAGAAGAGCAGATGTCAACTCAGGATTTGAGGTTGTTTTCAGACAATTCACGAGGCACCCATTTTCCAAGTTTAGGAACTTTTCCAAGTTGTTGAAGATGACGATGAACAGTTGTATGGTTTGAACTGAGAACCACTGCCAATTCCTCAACTGATAAAGCAGGAATTTTTTCAAGGGCTGCTTCAAGAAGCTTTTCATCAAACTCAACTGGACGTCCGATTCGATCTTCATCTTCATAGGTGAAATCTCCACCTCTGAATTTTGCAAACCATCTTCTGCAAGTTCTTTCATTCACACATTCCTCTCCATAAACTGAGCGAATCTTTCTAGCCGCTTCGGCTGCTGAGTTTCCTTTCTTGAACTCATAAAGCATTATGTGCCTGAAATGATTCTTGGGTACTTCCATGTTAGCAGGGTTTTAATCAAACAAAATTTAATTTTATTGTTCTTTGAAATAAAATTTGATCAGTTTAAATGCATCTAAACATAAAAATAATGTTCAGCTCCATTAGACATTAAAAAAATAATCTTTAAATGTCGTTCATTTTAACAAAAAGTTAAAATTCGGACAGAACTTAGCGGATGACCTAATATATATATATATATATATATATATATATATATATATATATATCCGGTGTAACAGCAAAACTGTGCAAATCGCGTTACAGTAAAATAGTCAAATTGTTAGATTAAGCTTTGGACCGTTTTATCTTAGAAATGATTGAAGATATCTTACTGGAATTCTCCGAGGTGTTTATAACACTATTGGACTCTATTTTAAACAATACGAATGTATAATTGTATAATTACTCTCCAACTTATCAGAAGATATATATATATATATATATATATATATTATTCCAGGATCATTTTCCAACTCATTCAAGATCTACGACCTCTCTAACCTTCCAACTTTCTGTCCTAGTGTAACAAGTTGCCTCCCACTTTTTTTTCGCTGCTCTTTGTAATGGCAGAGGGGAAAATCCACTCTGTTGTGCCTAACGTCTTATGGATTGAGTTAGATCTTTAGTAATTGATCTCTTTAGCTCAAAGTTGAAATGCTGATCACTGTTGCTGTTGTAACCTACTGATCCAGTTTTTTCTCTAATATCCCCTTTTTTTAAATACTTATTCACCGTTTTCTTGATTGTTATTTAATAGACTTTGAAGCTGGAAGCCAGTGTATGAATGTTAGTATCATTACTGAAAGTCTCAATTATCCTCAACATGGCTCAGTTTCGAGGACAGTGGAGCTGACATAAACGACTTTAACCTGTTCTTTTCTAGCTGAATAACTCATAGGATTCAAATGACAAATGGTATCAAGATGGCTAAACGTCATATCTGAAAACCGGGAGAAAAGATGAACTAGAATTATCTACTCCGGTGGACGAAATAAAGGTACGTTTCGAAATTCCATTCATCTGAAGAAGTCCGGGCCGTACAACGGCCGAACTGTTGTGAATATGACAATGAAGGTGAGGATAACAATCCGAATAATGTAAATAATATAAATACTGTTACTTTAGATATTTCGAAGGCTTTTGAATGGGATTGGCATGCTGGTCTTCTTCAGCCATTCCTCCTGACCATTTTGCTTCAATGCAGTCGCCTCTTCAGGAATGTATTCTTAGGCTCACACTGTTCATTATTTTCCTCAACGGTCTTCCTGATGTCGCCAGTTGCCGAGGACATATCTAGAGAATGAACTATTTACCGTTGTCTTGATAGCAAGTCTGAAAGGTTCGATAAAATCAAATGGATGGCTTATCTCGAAAATCAATCTTCAATCTGTTACGAACTGAGGCAAGAAGAAGCTTTCTAATTTTAGCGCTTCTAAAACGAACTTCTCTCTATTAATCATCTTAAAGATCCATCTTGATCTTCCATCAGAATGGCTGATGGTAACCTCCAGGCGGGTATCGCACTACGCCTTCCTGGTCATACATTTTCCATTGACATGGAGGGGAATAATCATATTGCATCAGTTGCTAAAACGGCTTTAAGGAGATTACGTTCACTATGTTCAGATAAACAATTTTTCTTTGCCATAATCTATCTTACACATTTATAAGTCTACCGTTTGTCTGGGAATTGAATATTGCTACCACATCTAGTCTAGCATTTCTGCCATGAGTCTAGAGTTACTTGAAAGAATCCAAAGAACAATTGACATCCTTATCGCTCCCGGTCTGGCATCTCGGCTTTTGTTACTTTCCTAACGACATAATGTAGCTCCGCTTTGCCTCTTCTATAAATAATTGCACGGTAATTGTTCTAATGAGCTTTCCTTACTGTTAAGGATCGTGAGAGGGTTTTATTACTGACAATATTTTGTTTTGTTTCTTGTATATTGTTATGGGATCTTACCCATAATAATAATAATGGAATATTCCATACTTAATAAATACAGCACCTCAGAAGTAGGCAAGGAGACAGTCGTTCACTCCTGAACCGACTGTTCGGTTGAACTCTCTGCCTTCGGGGAGGGGGGTAAACCGGCCCTGAGCCCGTCTATACGGGTTCAATGGGCATATTTTTGGACCGAACCCAAGGGATCGGAGAACCCACAATAAATAACCGACATTGTGTCACATGCTACCCCAGTGTGTGTGTGTGTGGGGGGGGTGACTGAATATAGACAGTCGTTCAAGTCTTGACCGGCTGATCGGTTGAACTCTCTGCCTTCAGGCAGGGAGGAACCCGCAGGAGGCTACGCCGAAGGGCGGATTCTGTTTCGGGAGGTAAACCGACTCTGAACCCGTTTATACGGGTTCAATGGGCATATTTTTGGCCGAGCCCACGGGCTCGGAGATCCCACGTTAAACCGGCCTTGTGCCACATGACGCCCTCGTGGGGGGTGACTGAATATCGTCAGTCGTTCAAGTCGAGTCAAGTGTCGAGTCAGAGGCAGTTCCGAAACACAGTCGCGTTCAGACAATTACTGCAAGACATTGGAATATATGATACTGGTCGAGACTACATTGTTCTCTCTACTAAACCTGATTATTCATACTAACACTTCTACTTCTCTGTATATATTCCTGTTTGTAATATATCTGTGTTATTCCATACCTGTGTTCGAGTCCTTTATTGGTTCTACCTTGGATTATCACCGTGGTACAAGGAACCGGACCATAACATATATAAATTGTAATCCTTGAAAATACGTACTCACTGGGGTTTCATTTTTAAATGTCGTTATTTTTATCCCCCCTCCTCCCAGGGAAATTGGACATATGGGAACTAATGAGGATTTCATAGAGACTCTGAGGTATTATGGTGGCTGTAGTAAGAATGGTCTGTTTTGGTGTAAGGAATACTGTGGTATGTTTGGGTCAGTAATTGTGGTTAGCTAAGTTTAATTATAAGACAGAATAAGATCTTTGCCAGTCTACTTTTGGCCTTGTGCCACATATTTGTATTTTACAAAACAAATATTTCTTTCCTCGCTGTTACCTAGACTTCATGAATTTAATCGCATACTAGATTGGCAGCTAGGTCTCATATTTACACTTGAAATTGGTAGTTGTAACTGTAGGTTCTGTGCTGACAGTTTCTTCCCTCGCACTTTTCGCTTGAGGAACTCTCTTTCGGCTACCCGATTGCCTGTCATTTGTAAATAAATTTTCTAGCTTTCATTTCTACAAGGTACAAGAATTATGATTTATCAGTTCAGAAATCTTTTTCTGTTACGCGGAACTATCAGTGCGTTTAAAGTGTTATCATGTGGTAGATTCTTGCGATGTTCATATAGTCCTTTTTGAGATCTCCGGGTGTTTGCCGTAACACATCTGACCCCCATTTCAGCCTCATAAATGCCAGTTTGATTAGAAGATGAAAGAATTCACAAAGTAGAAAATACATTGAATGTTACTCATCTCCCAATTCGCCACATTCAACCTCAGGTCAGGCTCATATACAATATCTATGATCCTTGCAAAAGCATTAGTAGCTCAATGCAATATACCGACTAATAGAGAAAAAACTGAGTTGGCTAATTTAAAATTCAGCAAACGTTAGCATTTTCTTTCCGTTGCATCTGATATAGTTATTTATAACTCTTCTCCAAAAATTACAACGCTCTTCTCGACACATGGGTTTATCTCGCATTCCAACTTGAAGTCGCTTGTCATGAGGACGCGAAACGCGTTGTATGAATAACCTTTTCCCTCTCTTTCATATAAGGAGTGTATACTACTTATAAGAATGTCCGGCCAATTCTATCACTTGCTAAATATCTACCATTTTCTTTGAATCTCTCTCTCTCTCTATATATATATATATATGAAGAAATATAGTCTTGAGTTGTGCTATATTTATGGGACAAAGTGCTCAATATCAGAGATAGAGCGTGTGAAAATATAAAAGTGAACATAAAGAAGCGACAGTCTGTTTCATGCTGGACGTAATCGTCAGGTCTGACGATTGCGTCCAGCGTGAAACAGACTGTCGCCTCTAAGTGTTGACTTCTATGTTCACTTATATATATAAGTTGTAGCCTCTGTCTGTCTGTTCGTTTGTTATGGAACTCCTCCTAAGGTTTTGTTAAACCCCATAAACATATATATTCTGAAACTATCAGGTCATCCTATAAGTTCTGTTCGAAACATTATATATGCAATTTCAATAAAACATTTTATAGTATTCTAAAATGTCAAATGATACTGATTGATAATCATATGAATTTAGAAACCTTTAACTTAATATAATTTTTTGTTACATAATTTAACTGAATTAATTCCTCAAATTATCCCCTCAAAGATGGAGATGTCGAAGGAGCATTTAAGGCACATGATGCTTTTTTTGTTTAAATAATGGAACTCTGCAGCCGAAGCGACTCAGAATATTCACCCAGCTTATGGAGAAGAATGCCTGAATGAAAGAACTTGCAGAAGATGGTTTACCAAATTCAGACGTGGAAATTTTAGCCTTGAAGAAGAAGACCGAACGGGACGTTCATTTGAGTTTGATGATGAGCTCCTTGTGGTATCAATTGAAGAAAATCCTGCTGTATCAGTTGAAGAATTGGCAATGAAGCTTCGTTCAAACCTTACAACTGTTCATCGTCATCTTCAACAACTTGGAAATGTTTCTAAACTTGGAAAATGGGTGGCTCATGAGGTGTGTGAAGTCAACCGCAAATCCCAAGCTGCCATCATTCTCGTGAACTCATCTCGCCCTTTTTGGATAGACTTGTGACTAGTGAGGAAAATAGATTTTTATCAAAAGGTTAAACGTCGTATACAGTGGTTTGGTAATGGAAAAAAGGCCCAAACACAACTGAGAAGGGAACTTCATGCGCAGAACGTTCTTCTCTCAATTTGGTGAGATTGCAAAGAAATAATTTATTTTGTTGCTACCAAACTAATGCAACAATTAATGCTCAAGAACGTTTGAAAGTGGCTTTGAAGAAAAAAACCCGTTTTAGTGACTCGAAAAGGATTTGCGTTTCATCAGGACAATGCACGACCCCACACCGCAAAAATCATATCACAGAAGTTTGAAGAACTTGGTTGAGACAGAATTCCTCATCCACTTATTCTCCCGACCTTGCTTCTTCAGATTACCATTTGTTCTGTAGTTTACAGAGTCATTTGGAAGGATTAAATCTCAAAAGAGATGAGGAGGTCGAAAACAAAAAAGTTATTTATTGGTGGAATTAAAAAGCTTCTAAGCAGATGGAAGGCAATCATAGATAATCATAGAAACTGCATTGATAAATAAATTTCAATAAAGTGTAAGATTTGATCACTCGTTTTTTATTATTAAAAATCCGGACCGAACTTATGGGATGACCTGATACATTAACCAGGGTACTTGGATATGTATATATCATACCCCCTCTGAGATTTTTTTCCCTATGATTTAAATTAAATTTAGAATTGAAGAAGGGAATGACTCCTATCCAAAATATGAAAAGAAAGCCAGAAGATGGAGGTCACATCAGCAAAAAATGAAACAATATGGACTTCAAGTTGAGTAAGAAATCACCAATACGTCTTTGTTGTGACAATTCAACTGTCATATCAATGTTGAAATTTGCTCATCAATTCATTCAATCAAGTATTTCATCAAATACACATCAAAGTGGGGGCGCAGACTAAGCTGTTTTTGCATCCCCCCCCGCCGAAATCATTTTTCCCTTCGATTTAAATTAAATTTAAATTTGTACAAGGGAATGACTCCTATCCAAAATATAGGAGGAGAAAGCCAGAAGATGGAGGTCACATGGGCAAGATCAATTACCAAAGTAATATTGAAATGCATCATCTTTCTCTACTAATTATAACAATGTTTTAAATCAATCATCATTTTCTTACAAATAAAATGTGTGACACGCTGCAAGGCGCGGGTAATTCGGCTAGTACTTTAATATTTCCAAAAAGTGTAACTGAGTCTGACACAAGGATAAAAGTGTGAGTAGCTTGTGAGAATCAAAATCAATACAAGGCATTTTTCTGTATGCTTCATGCCTGTCCAAAGAGGAATTTACGTTTGTCAAGAATGTCGTCAATGTCGTATTTACACAAATATTTCTAAGGAACTCCTGAAGAAAGAAAGATTTAAGAAGATCAGTATACTGTACAAGAAAAAAAAAACGCCAAAAAACGAAAAACTCGGCAATAAATCAAATCGACAGCTTATAGAAATGCAAATATTTCTATCTACATAAATATGTCAGTATCCATTTATGTTAACATGTAGCCTCGCTTTTTCGATCATGAGGTGTCTTGAGATTTCAGAAAATACGAGCAAATCGTTCACGAAGTGATATTTCTTTGCAAATAACTCTTTCATTAAAAATCAGCTGATATTTTTCTCTCTCTCTCTTTGGTCGGATTAGAAAACTAAATAATAAACAGATGTAGAAACTTCATCTTACTAATAGACTTACATCAACTTAATAACAGATAATTCTATGCATTCTGTGATATTGGTAATGGGGAAATTAACCACTTCCTACAGGAAAACTCGGCATACATTGACCGAACATGTTAGTGTGGCTGAAATCTATAAAATCTTTTTTACAGGAAATTAGATATTACTATAATAAAATAATTTATAGTGTATTCTTACAGTAAAATGATTTCCAATGTATTCTTAGAATAAAGTAATTTTCAAGACAGTTCTATAGAAAAACCATTTGCATTCCTATAATAAAGTAATTTCTAACCGATTCCTATAGCAAAATCATTTCTAATATATTCCTATAAAAAGGTAACTTTCAACTGATTCCTATAGTAAAGTCATTTCCAATAAATTCCTATAATAAAGTCATTTCCAACAAATTCATATAGTAAAATAATTTCAAATATATTCCTGTAAAAGATAATAGATTTGTTGTAACCTAGGAAAGGTTACTGAATAGAATAATTACATGAAGGTTGGTAATGAACGATAATACTTGGGACAAGAACAACACATATAAGATTCGCCAGCGGCGCGTACAAGAAATAGTCAACTGTTAGAAGTGAATTCTACAATGAATCTCCAACCACATACCGCAGACCAACGCATACAGTATTCACTACTGTATTTATGTGAATGGGGATATTCCCATTATCGTCCGTAGGTATGCTACAAGATTCCTATAATAAAATCACTTCAGATGTATTCCTATAATAAAGTCATTTCAAACAGATTCCTACAGTAAAATCATTTCCAATGTATTTCTATAATAAATTCATTTCGAAGAGAGTCTATAGTAAAATCATTTCCAATGCATTCCTATAATAAATATATTTCAAAGGGAGTCTATAGTAAAATGATTTCCAATGAATTTCTACAATAAAATCATTTTGAAAAGCGTCTATAGTAAAATGATTTCCAATGCATTCCTATAATAAAGTAAATTCCGAAACATTCCTGCAGTAAAATAATTTCCAATGTATTACTATAAAAAGATAACTTTCAACTGATTTTTATAGTAAAATCATTTCAAATGCGTTCTTATAATAAAGTCGTTTCAAGCGGATTCCTTTAGTAAATTTCAACCGACTCCTATAATTCAATAATTTTGATGCACTCAAAGTAAAATCATGATGTTAAAGGTAAATTTAACCCTTTCCATACAGGAAATATTTGGCATTCATTGAGTGAACAGTTAATGTTACAGCTGGTTAAAATTTATAAAATCGTTTTCTTAAAACTGTTTTTTCAGGACATGAAACTTTTAAGTCCACTAAATGTTATCGCTCTTTCCAGTACTGCCAGAAGTTTCTTTCCAAATCTTTTGTTTTTGATTGTATTGAAATGTTAACATCTTGATTAGATTATTATTTTCTCTTCTAGTTACATGGTCTACTCACTGTTCTTGTTGTTACCCCCAGAAGCGCTCATATGATGTGCTTAATGTTATTTAGTAAAGTTCTCTGCTGGTGACCTTGTAGCACTAATCTTTCTGTCCTGTCATTTTTAAGACTGAAACAATTTAATCGCTCGGAAGCCATGTTTCATCAATGATCTGAGAAAACGATTAGCGACAAATCATTAACAATAATCTATTTCCATCGTCTCACAAACAGATTTTTTTTCATTCTATACGTATTGAAATAATTAACAATACATTTTTGTAAAAAAATATTACCAGCGATGAATTTTGAAGAAAAATTTCTTACCAGCAACACATTAATACCAGAAATACATTTTTCAAAAAATATTACCAGCAATAAAAATTTTGTCGGCATTAAATATCTCACTGAGGTTGATAGGCCGTAAAACAAAGAAACCAAAATTTATTTCTTTTTCTCCACATCGCATTCTGTAGTGTAGCTTTAATAATTAAAGTGAAACATGTTAACCTTGCTAAACGTTTCCTATTTTTTTCTGAATATTATCATATATATTTAAAAAAAATGGTTGAAAAAAAACATTTGCAGTTTATCTTCTTTTTTTAAAATATACACTTTTCTCTCGTTGAACAACTAAAACCTCTTCCCCATATATATATATATATATATATATATATATATATATATATATATATATATATAAGCATATTATTTCATTAAATAATATAGGCATATCATATCTTTCATATTTACAATAATCCATTTTGGTTCTCTAATTATCTTCTTGATGTTAAGATGGAATTCATCAAGGAAGGCATCGTAGTTCTTGGTAACCCAAGTACTTTCGATCTCTTCCGAGATCATCCTCAGGGATGAATTGCAATGACAAACGTAACGTAATTGTACTCGTGATGGTGATTCTTGTAAACATGCATGAACCTGCTCTGTTATAATTATTTTAAAATCAATCTTTGGTTGGTTGCTTTTGATATAGAAGGCCTCGAGAATTTGAAGTTTTTGGCTTATTATTTCCAATATAATATACCATTAAAATAATAAAAATAAATTCAATAGATAGATAGATAGATAGATAATATTAGTGTTCAGTATATTATATATATATATATATATATGTGTATGTGTGTGTGTGAAAAGTGTATATATATATATATATATATATATTATATGCGCGGTACTTATTAGAAAGCGCTCAATATCAGAGATAGAGCTAACATATTTGGTTTGATTGATGTGAGTTTGTGACCCTGTCCAGAACAGAGTAAGTTGTTATGGGATCTTACCCATAATAATAATAATAATAATGGACTATTCCATAGTTAATAAATGCTGCGCCTCAGGAGTAGGCAAGGAGTCGATAGTTCAAGTCAAGTCAAGAGTCGAGTCAGAGGCAGTCCGAAACAGAGTCGCGTTCAGACAATTACTGCAAGACATTGGAATAGTGATACTGGTCGAGACTACATTGTTCTCTCTACTAAACCATATTGTTCATACTAACACTTCAACTTCTCTGCATATATCCCTGTTTGTAATATATCTGTTATTCCATACCTGTGTTCGCGTTCTTCTTTATTGGTTCTACCTTGGATTATCACCGTGGTACAAGGAACCGGACCATAACAGTAAGAATATAATATAAAAGGCTCAAAACACTAATATTCCATGATTATAATTTATTACATTGGAATCATAATCACGATCCAATTCATCAGACCTATAAATTCAAAGAATTTTTTGGGATTTGTAGGTCTGATTAATTGGATCGTGATTATGATTCCAATGTAATTAATTATAATCATGGAATATTAATGTTTGAGCCTTTTTGTTGTGAGACCGTAACATACCTACAACATAGACTCTTCCAGGACTATATAAAGAGAGAGAGAGAGAGAGAGAGAGAGAGAGAGAGAGAGAATTCTAATATCGTAGTATCAGCCGCGTACGACTACCAATATTGGACACTAGCACATAGTAAGCTCCGCTTACACTATCTTTGTAACCTTTTTGTTTAATATGTCTTTCTTACCTCTAATCCGTGTTTTCCTTCCGTGGTCCCAACTTTGGGCCCACATCACTTTTTTTATTTATATATATATATATATATATATATATATATATATATCTGCATCATATCTTCATTCAAGTATGTTTCATTAAATAATATAAGGATATTATGTCTTTTATTTTTGCAATAATCCATTCTGCTTCTCTAATTATCTTCTTGATCTTAAGTTGGAATTAATGAAGGAAGATATCGTAATTCTTGGTAACCCAAGTATTCTCGATCTCCTCACAGATCATCCTTAAGTTTGTCTTCGGAATTCACCAAATGTACACGAATGAAAAATGTAACCTAGTCCTCATGGCCACACAGCGCTATCTACTTTAAACTTTCTTTAAACTTTAAACTAAAAAACGAAGGATTTGCGGAGTTATATTTATATGGACTTTCATCCTTGTTTAGTGTGAGGAAGCCGCCCCAAAGTTTTCCAAAATTTTTTTTATACACCCTTTATATATAATATTAGACAAATATTAATTGATAACACAACAATACCCCCACGTATATACAATAAAACGAACATTCAGATATTGGAGGCAATCTACATCAAAACAAAGGAACCTATACCCAACAAAATTAATTTTCAAACTAGTCACAACACATTACATGCATCTTGACATATGGTTCTATCGTTAATATTTCGTTCTCTTACGTGTTACGATGTCATAAATTTACGACCTGCGTCTGTTATTCCGAAACCTTTATAGCAATCTTCTATGTCAAAATAACAGAAGATCATCTTTGATGGTGATTATCTTTGTTTAAATTTCCTTATAACCACCCTGAAGGTGGCTCATGTTAGCCGAAAGTTTAGATCAAGCAACAGCTTAATGAAAAATATCCAAATGTTGGACAGTTTTTGTTTTTATTTTCGCCCGAAATTAAAGCAACTATACGAAGTTTAGAACGGCTCCTGATCAAACATAATAGATATTCGTTGTCTGTTATATTTATATGTAAGGGATGAGGAGTACTGAGCCTGAAAGAATATGAGAAACAGAAAAAGATTATTAAGAGAGCGATTGACATTATTTAAATTGAAATACGTTCTTTTTCTTCGGTTCGATTAGGAATCAACACATTTTTAATTTGAACAAAAATTCAAATAAAGGAATCATGCTTGAATGAGTGTCTTCGGAAAAATCGATATAGATTTAAAAGAAAAGATTTTATTACATAAACTGAAAAATTGCAGTATCAATAGACAGACCGACAAATGTTCCCAAACACGTTAATTCGGTATTCGTTTGCTTTTTCCAAGCATCTGTTAGGTTTTTTCTTTTTTGATAAAGATTATAGAAAAAACATGAGATGCATAATACAATTCTTTGAAAAAAAAACTGTATTTACAATGTAGCAAAAATAATCTATTCCAAGCAAAATTAGTGCATAAAATTAAAAATTTTAAGCTAGCTGTAATTTTGGATACATAAGGAAAATAAGAGTTACTCCCTTTGAGCCATGAAAGCAACGATAATGGCTAGTATAATATATTAATATATATTTTAACCTAGCATAACCTGGCAACCCTGAATCTGAGCTCAACGAAAATCGTTTCCTGCGCCTAACTTTTCTAGGGTTTTTGAATGAGTTATGAGTAATTGAAATCGGACCATTGGGAGCGGAGGAGTTGCTTGGACACACACAAACACACGTACATACATTGTACATTATATATAAGAGATTTGTTTATTACAATATAGCTGTCTATCCATTTGTTCGTATTCCTCTTTTGAGACACATTAAAATTTTCTTTCTTTTTAGTGTGTCCTTTCTTTCTTGCTTGCTTGCTTTCTTTCTTTCCGGATGCCCCTCTCATGAAGAAGTTATTTCTTTTTGTTTCTTTCTTTTCGTCTTCTGACACCACTCTCATTAAAATATTCCTACTCTTTCTTTCCCCTCTCTTTCTTTAGTGTTGTTCTTTCTTTTTCTTTCTCCTCTCTTTGTTGTTGATTTCTTTCTTTCTTTCTTTCTTTGTTTATTTTCGGACGCCTCTCTCACAAAGGCAACGATAATGGTTAGTATAATATATTTTTAACCTCGCATAATCTGCAACCTTGAATCTGAACTCAACGAAAATCGTTCCCTGCGCCTAACTTTTCTAGGACTTTTGAATGAGCTATGAATCATTGAAATCGGACCAGTGGGAGCGAAGACATCCTTGGATATACGCATGCACAAACACACACACATACATACATACACTGTACTTATATATATATATATATATATATATATGCGTGTAACAACTGAGATGCAGTGTGCAAAATAACGAAAAACTCACCCTGTGTCGTGCTATCTTGGTCCCGTTGACGCGTACTGATATCACTGTCAAAGTGTGATCGTATATTTAATACGCCACATATATCTTCAAGTTTGCTTTCTTCATTTTTAGAAATTCATTTTAAACTTTAAAAATTATAATTAAAAAAAAAGAAGGGTTACAGTTCTTATGATAATTCATTAGTCATCAAAAGAGTTTGCTTTTTTTTACTACCGCCTTCATTAATATTATTTATGATAGCAATTAAAAGCTTATAAGATTAAATAATTACAAAGTTTTAATGCAGTTTTTATGTTACAATTCGGAGCGTATCTTGTGGAATTTGTTAATAGTTTCGGAAAAAATAAATTAAAAAAATAAATCTGATGATACGTTGCTCGTAGTTGGACGAGAAATAAGCAGACAAATTGAATGTCAATGATTACTCAGAACTTCCAAAGTTTATACAGAAAATATTTTGGTTTGGGAACTTTCGAAGTAAACATAATCGTCGTTAAATACAGGGTGTCCATATAGTTCGTGTGCACTTTAAAAAATTTATAACTTTATTTCTATTTGCGATAGAAATCATCTGTAAAAAATGTTATAAAGTTTAATGTATCTAGTTTTAAGTATAGCTAAAATAATGTGATTTCAGGCATTACTGTAAATCAGTTGGCAAATGTTTTCTGTGAACTGCAAAATCGTATTACCATTTGTATTGCTAATGATGGAGGACATACGGAAACTTAAAGAAAATTTCAATAAAACCTTAAAAGATATAGATTTCTTTCTTTCTAATCCTTTTTACAAATTTTTTCTATTGCAAATACAAATAAAGTTATAAATTTTTTAAAGTTCACACAAACTTTATGAACACCCTGTATATAACATTTATGAGTATCAAATATGGATTTCTTTCCTGAGGTGTTTATAATTGGTACCCTGTTCAGTTATTAATGTTAACAACGAATTATTTTAAATTAAAAAATTGAAGATTAATTAAACGAAAATTACAGTATAATACATATTACTTATAATACATTCCCTCTTGCAGTCAATTTTGGTGTCCCGAGTCCATAAGTATTAGAATAACCCAAAAATTATACTGGGAGAAAACCGCTAGGTGAGTACATTCAGTTGAAATGTGTTTCCCTGTGAATCCAGCTTGATATGTTGTACATGTTAGTTGGGCTTCATTCTTCAGAAAATTCTTAATTATTGCCTTCTATTTACAAATCATTATAGTCCACCTTAACATTTCTGGGACAGTGGACATCTTTGGGTTAAATATCACTAACGAATCTGAAACTGTAATAAAATCAACCAACAATCAGGAATCAGGATCTATCTATCTATCTATCTATCAGTTATTGAAATTTGGAAAAAACATTCATGATGGCATGTTTCGAAAATAATATCCGATAATGTATTTCGCCGATATGGCTTCATCAGATGGATGTCAAAAAATCATTTTTCGCAATACTTTCATAAACGTTTTCCAAATGTCAATAACTTTATATATATATATATATATATATAGAAAGAACTAAGAACATGTAATTCAGGCGAAAACAATCGACCAGAATCTATCTATATATCTATCTATCTAGCTAGCTAGCTCAGGGGTCCAAAGAAAAAACCTCCGACACGAGTAAAGTGACAATCCGCGTAGGTGAAACCTAGATAGCTTTGCCTGGCTCTTTAGGTTCGGAGTTTATATATATATATATTTCATATTTTGCTTTGATAAAGTCCACACTGGACGAAACGCGTCAGCAATTACCAGTTTTCCTATTGTCATTTATATATATATATATATATGTATGTATAAGAAATGGATTAAATCCGACATATTGCTACTTTTAATTAATTTTCTTTAAATGCTATTTTTATGGTTACTCATATTCGAGTAAAAACGCTGTTTTTTTTTCTTTTTCTAATTAAACACCATTTTTTAAAAAAAATTGAACTATTTTTATCCAACTACATCTACCGCTCTGAATATTCGAGAAATTTAAAAAAAAAATGTGTGTATTCTGGCAGGATTTGAATCTGCACCCCCCAATATACATCATTGTATCTGACGTGCTTGACCGACAGGCCACCTAGGACTCCCTGTTAAACAAACACCTAATAGTGCCTTTTGGACACCCACTTCACTAAATTCAAGTTACCTGCTGCCTTCTAGGTCCTGCCTCTTTAGGCAAAAGCTGGAAGACGGTAAATGCAAAAACAAAATATCCATCTCCGAGAAGAAAGATGATGTAACGTCGACATCCCCGGCAAAAGGAAATGGCAAGGCATTACACTATTCTGCCTTGAATGTCACCATGAAATACAATTGTGAAGTAGCAACGCAAAATGCTGTAATGGAATGAAATGAATGATGAGTGAATAACACACCGACAATACAACCACACGCACATTACCTATTTTCCCATGGTGCTCAGCTTTTAGGGGATGATTGAGGAATTGCAGAGCCGAGTTCTAATTCCAGTCGAGTTCATTAAATTCGCTTACTTTCTAATAACCTTTAGAAAGGTATGAATCCATCTATTCTCCTGCAGCTTTGCTTAAATATCAAGAGAGACCGAGTTCTATAGCCTTGGGTAGCAACAAGTCTAGAGAACGAAAAACTCTGAAGTCAAAACCACTAACTATGCGTAATTATTAGGCTAGTCTGGGCTCTGTAGCCATGTTTGGGAACCGGACTAGGAGAAGGACAAATATGAATTCAAATACATAGTCTCTAAGACAGTTCGATGTTATATTCATTTTCGTTCTGTCAACTCATATGACGACGCCGGAGTTGTATTGGCATTGGCCTTTTTCTTGGACAACATCAGTAGCATGGAGATAGGAGACGTACTGCAGTGGTAACTGCCGATCCCTCATAAAAACCCAACCCAGATTTGTGTCATGGAGAGAGCATAAATCTTCGGGCGCAGATCCATGATCTCTCGAGACCGACGGAAGAGTTAATAATAATCTAATAATGTTGCATTTATTCTCATCATTTCGGACTTTTCTTAAGCCTTGTGAACGATGTTATATAAATATACAAGGACGAATTCAGCCAGCTTTCCCCCGACCGGCCAATGTCTACCCCAAATTGCGTTACCGTTTCGGTTTTCCTAAACAAAAACCGGGAAAGGCCTGCTGGATGTTCATATGAAAACGAACCCTATTTCCAGTATTTGTCCCGTCTGGGAAAGTAGGTAAGAAAGTGGCACTCGGAACAATTTCCGCCATGTTAGTTTAGCAGATCAGCTCTACCCTTCGACTCTTCTCCGCTAACAACGCTCTATTTGAGCATCACAACTGGCAATGCGAACGGATTGCATCAGAACTACCCAAGAGGCAATCTATTTCCCACTAAAGGAGGACCGGAACCGGATTCCCCAACCTCAACTATAACATTTAATACAGACTAGCAATCGGAAATTATCAATATCCAACTTGTCTCTTGACCTCAGAAGGTTTCGTATTTATATATTTGTTCGTTTGTTTCCCCTTCGGTCAAGTGGGTGCCGATTTCAAAGACCTCATCTGTCGGCTATAAACAGAAACACTTGGGATCAAGATAAAATCATACATTCCGATTCAATCTCGTTATCTCATACACACATTTTCACAACAACTGACTGATTTCTCAAACTATACAGATTCGCATTAACCTCACGTGTTCTTCTATGATTTCCCTAACATTGTCGTAAATATGTTATTTGAATAAGCTTTCAGAAACATGACATTCACATTAATCCTCTATCTAAACAGACAGCTTTCTGATATATAAATATTTCCCATGATGCATTGAGTTCTTATTTCTTTCGTCTAAATATTCTCCTACACTGTCTGCAGAAAATAAGCCGTATTTGCGCTAGTCAGAGATCTGTCTTCTAATCAGATTAGGTTTTGACCCTGACCAAAAAATTCCAATGCGTCATTTCTTTATCTATATTTACTTTTGTACAAAGCACATATACTGGAAAGCCACCTGTCTTCCTAATTCTTCTAACCCGCTGGCTCTGTTGTGAATGCTATTCATTACTGTACAGAACTCACCATGGTGGAACTCAGAGTATATGCAGTCGTACGGTGTTCGCGTCTTTTTGTATCGAAATATCTGAAGATATAGAGTTCGGCAGATCAATATTCCTCGCTTCGACTGCTACGTCTCGCTTTTCCCATTATGGCTTCAGTTAACTCAGATTTTTAGAAATTTGTTTACGTACTTCGGTTTCTGCTTTTGCAGAAGTAAATAGCGGTCTGAAGCCCATTCAGTGTCTGATATAGTTGCCAATCATAGGCAGTGGATGAGCTATAGGGTTATATCGAATACCGCCTCAATCTAATAATAGCTGGGATATCTACAGGCATATTTTATAGGTGCCAATCATAGGCAGTGAATGAGCTGTAGTGTTATAGCAAATACTGCCTCAGTCTCATAACAACTTGGTATTTACAGGCATATTTCACAAGCGAAATGTAGCAACTATTTCGAAAAAAAGCGGCAATAAAAAAATGAACGTACGTTATCTCATTATTGCTGAACAAGGTGAGAATTAATGGTTTAAGCTGGTGTTAAGTCAATGTGAGACACTCAAGGTAGATCGTTCATGTGAAAGTGCTATAATAATAAATGTTCTGTGTGATATGAATGAAAGAGATATTTGCGTGTAGGTAAAATTATGACGATTACGAGATTCGTACATGTTCCTATCAATTTCTATACTCAATAAAGAAAAGATTACTGGGTTACTATGTGATATTCATCTTTTTATATGGTAGAGAATGCTGGACAATCTCCTCGGAGATGAAGAGAAAACTCAAGGCTACAAACCCCCTTTCCATCGTATTCGAACTGTTTGTTCCTCTGGCTTAACAAAAGATGCCTTCATGTAAAGTATAATGAGATAAGAAATTTACCCCCAGAAAGAAAGTGTTGAACAACTACGTAAATGCTGAACAATTTTCGGGATGACGGCCATATGACGTTGAAACACTGTTTCTCGTACGATCACCGAAGTTAATGAATGTCGAGCCTGGTCTGGTGGCCGCTTGGGAATATCAGGTGCTGTAAGGTTGGATGTGCGAGTGGTGCAATCAATAACGTCTCGGAATTGGAAATCCGAGAGCAGAGTTCCTATTCCAGTTGGTTTTGTTATATTAACTTACAAGCAAATACGCTTGGGTAAATGTATGAAATCACATCATCTCAGCCACCCACCAATGGGTTAATTTGTATTACTGGCATCAGTAAATCCCTGTTATATCCAAAAGATTATTACAATTTAAAATATATTTTCTGACTTTAAATAGCCGACAAAAGTTTGATAAAAATCAACTTAATCTGTAAGTGCTACCCAGCTTTTCTCAAAGAACTGTTGCTTTGTGGAACCGACACTCGCGTAGATTCTTTTCTAATCATTACAATCTTAACCCCTTCAAGTCAACGGTCAGTCGCACATCTATCTCCCCTACCCTTATAATTTTTACTTCTGTGCTCTGCTCTTAGATTCATATTACCCCCACCAAAAAAAAAACAAAACAAACTGTTTAGTCTTATCCTAGACTATGTTCCGTGCATATACAAGCACAGATTTGAAGAGATGGGCACTGATCAATTCCCTACTACATCCTATGCGAATCTACCAAGAGAAGACAATGATGCGGCGTTCTCTTTCGAGGGAATTTTACTGTTGACGAGTGAGAAGTTTATGCTGATGACATAGGTGTTCTTAGTTGGGATAATAATGATCTTGAAGAAAAAAACAACATCCTCTACCAAGTGTTCCAAGAAATAAAACTCAAGATAACCCTTTCCAAAAAAACTATGATCTGGAATTGAAATAATGATGATACAAATCCTGAATCTATCATAAAAATCAAGGATATGAATTTAATAAATACATAAACCACATCACCCCGGCACATTCAATAGCAGCAACAATTAAAATAGATACCACATGAAATTTCAGTTTTTATTGATTGATCCATTTTCTACGGTTTATCAACCCTTTGCGAGTTATTTAAAACTAGAAAATATTTTTAAATTGTAAGAATTTTGGCGGAGATAATTATGATTTAGTTATACAAGTCTTACTGATTAACCCATAGCTGGGGTAGAAGAGTAGCATTCATGACTTTCCCTGGAGTTTTTGCGTGTAACTGAATATAACGAACCCAACTGGAATTGGAACACAGCTCTTCGATTAACAATTCCGAGTCCTTATCCAAGAAACCATCGGATATCTAAGCTTCCATTACCTGGCATTCCCAAACAGTCACCCACTTAGGTACTGACTAGGCACGACGTTGCTTAACTTCGGTGATCGAACAGGAACCAGTGTTTCAGCTTAATGTGGCCGTAACCCTCGCATGTAATTTGAATCGAAAATTATGACATAATCAAGATGCCACACTGCTTCAGATAAAAGTTTAGGAAGGAAGTTTTCATCGGTAGTAGAAAGAGCAATAATAGTTAGTGGATTTAAGAAAGCTATTTCCCGATCTTTTTTTAATGAAAATACATTAAAAATTTCAACCGGCAGTAGCACTGGCTGTGTGTGAGTGGGCGCTATTATGTGAGTATGTGTGTGTGTTGAGTGTGTGCTTGTGTATCTGAGGAATATTGAGTCCTAAAGTGATATGGTAAATTGTCGGATGCCATAAACCTTTCTGATCTCCATTAATTAAAACAAGAATTTTTATATACAAATCCTTGAAATTATCGCCTTATTAGGCTCTTACCTCTTTCCTGCAAAGTACTTGAAGTTCTAATCAGTGTCGAATTGGTTAAGCATCTTACTTTTCAGGATCTCCTTTCGTACAAACAATATGGTTCTGTTTCGCAAGGTCTACCGCCAACGTATTAACGGCCATCACTAAATTTATTTATCACACTCTAGATAAGAACGGCAAAACACGGGTTGTGGCCTTCGATATCAGAAAAGCGTTCAGCAGGCTTTGTCATGCTGGAATTCTAAACAATCTTAAGGGCTACGGTATCACGGGGTGAATATTAGGTTGAATCTTTCCTTACAAATCGTGTACTCAAGGTTATGTTGGACGAGCTAGATCTGTTTATACTAACGCGGGAGACCCCCCAGGACTCTGTCCTTGGACCTACTTCTATTTCTAATCTTAATCAATATCCTCTTCGATGTCATCAGTTTCCAATTAGGCATTTATGCAGATGACACTAACATTCATTCCTGTCTCAGTAAAAAATCCAACAGATCTGAAAAGATAAAACTGTCAGCAGCTTGTGAAACGGATCTCCAAATAATGCCGGAAGAAATGGCTTGTAATTTTAAGTTTTTTAAAACAAAACTGCTCATATTTAATCATCACAGAGAACCTTTTCTTTCTACCTGTCATTAGTATGAGTGATGCTTTAACTCTAGAAGAGCAACTGGTTATACCTTCTTGGGTTCACGTTTTCCACTGACAAGAATTGCTACGTGTATTGCAAGTTGAATTGGATTACTGTGTTGTGTCAGACTTTTTTTTTTTCTCGTCAGAGTCCATCTTGCACATTTATAAATCTTGCATTCGTCCGTGCATTGAATACTGTTGCCATATCTGGTCTGGTACCTCAGCTGTACATTTCCGGATTCAAAGAAGAATCTATAATATAATCGATACTGACTTGGGTATCTCGACTTCAGTCACATTCTCACCGACGTGACATGGCTTTCCTCTGTTTTTGCTACAAAATATTTTCATGGCAACTTCTCTTACGAGTTATATATATATATATATATATATATATATATATATATAAGAAACGGAAATCTTGGTAATCCATATGGATAATCCAAAGGAGGATGAAATCCTGAAAGCTCAATGTTAAGTCAGCGAATAATTTAATTTAAATGAAAAACAGACCACTTTAAGGCTTCATAGTAATAATTTATTTCACCAGAGAATTTGGCTTTTTATCTGGATCCTCAGACAGACGAAACGAAAAAATGAATTTAAAATTTACACTTTTGACGAACAGTATTAAGCTTATATAAGTTGAATTTAGAGAGTGATGAGTAATGGTGTGAGAGACATGGTCGAGCTTATATATATATATATATATATATATATAATGTTTACTGCAATGAAAGCTGGGTGACTGTGTCGTGCCAGAAAAAACTTTTCTCATTAGAATGCATCTTGCACATTTACAAATCTAACATTCGTCAATGCATTGGATACTGTTGCCATATCCAGTCTGGTGCTCCTGATGTGCATCGTGAGATGCTTGGCAACATCCAAAGAAGCATCTGTAATGTAACAGATCCTGACCTGGCATCTCGACTTCAGTCACTTTCCTGATGTAGGTTTCCTCTGTCTTTTCTACAAATATTTCAATGGCAGCTGTTCTACTGAGCTTTTTCGTTTCGTCCTTGGTGCCTTGACTACATCAATATAAGCGTGCTACTAGAATGGCAACAAGCTCTCACTCTAACAATTTTTTTCTCGCATGTCCCACCTGTGGGGCTGCCTTCCTATTTTAAGCTTTCCCGTTAAGTACAATCATTTAAAACGTTAAGTACAACGTTAATCGCTATCTCCCGTCTTCTTAAACCCTGTTCCTTTTTCTCCTTTCACCAATTCTCCCGTTCTCAGTCTTCTTCTCTTTCCGTTTCGCTCTCTGTAACGCTCCTTCGTTCTAGAGGTATCATCGCATTGCTTGAGGTGAAGCGATTAAATAAAATTATTGCTACAATAATTATTACACTTTTTACTTTCATGCAATTGTTCAGGATTAAAGGAATAATGAAATAAAACATCATATTTATTTTTATTAACTGAGAACTTGGAATTCTATCTCAAGGGAGGTGCTTAAAATCACTTCATATGTTAAATCGTGGCTATTTCATTTGTAATGTTCAAAGTCTTGAATTTACAATTGTTATTTCAATTAAATAGATTATCGCGACACTAACATAATGTGTCAAAACAGACTTAAATTATGCCAACTTAAATAATAAGTCCTAGATTAACCCAGAATTATTGATAAGTGATTTTCAACGGAGAAACAATATCTCTTATACTATTTATGAATTTAGAATGTGTTGCTCAGAGCTTTATTGTGTCTACGGGATTAGAATCTTTATGAAAACTATTTGTATTCGTGTATATTGTGTATTAAAGAAACGACTTGAAGCAACAGAAATCTGGTTTTAAAAAAAAGGATGCTGAGTATCCCATGAGCCGAACATGTGAGCAAAGACGAAGTTTTAGAGAAAATGGATACCAAAAGGACACTTATACTTAACAAGAGAAAGAGACTGTTGAGGTTTCTAGGGCATATAATGAAAAAAAAAGTCTTATACTCCCAGAACATATTGAAGGCAAGATGGAGAGAGGAAAACAATGTATAAGATATTTAGTGAACTTGAGTAAATGGATGGCGGAACAAGGTTTAGGACAAATAATAGTAAGACAAAATTTATTAAAAGTTAAAAAAAAACAGCAGAAAGTTGTGGAGAGTCATGGTCGGTCACATCCTGATGGCACACAGCACATAAAGAAGGAAAAAAGAAAATAGGCCTTCTGGAATGATACTGCTTATAAATAAAATGTATGATAAGTAAGACGAAGGGAAGAAAGATACAAACAGAAACAGAATCGAATATACTATAATCTATATTAATATGTGAGTATACAGTTTGTGTGACTATGCATGGTATGTATGTGTCCGTGCTATGACCATGCTCAAACAACAAGGCATATTGATATATTTATTTTAGGTGCATTTATCTTACTTTTGTTATTTTTTTGTTTCGTTTTATTTTCAATAGGAGTAGATAGGCTAACCTATCGTCCGGTTCACACTAGGTCTGTTGAACAGGAGTAGATGTTTATCCCGTGTTTCCAGTTTAGGATTAAGTTTCTGGTCCTTTCAGAAGTTTTTTTTTTCTATTCTCTTTCATTCCCAGTAATTTTTATTTCTTTCATTCCCGTCTTAGTGGCATTAATTTATAGAACAATGCATATATGTTTTGTTATTTTGGGATTGTCAGTCTAGATAACCACAAGACGGTAAATTGCGTCGTTTGCTATTTCCAGCCAAATGAAGCAATCTATACAAACGTGGGATGAGGAATTGAGTTTCATATAAAGAAGAGAATGTTTCTTTTTAATTTCCCTATTTTGATGGCTTATGAGAACAACTTTGACCCCAAGACAAAAGGATATAATATTAAAGCGTAAAATATTTTATTTTTTGTATTTCGTTTGTAAAACGTTGTTGAACCCTAAAGAAAATTCCCAATGAAATATTCGAAAATTTCAACCTCCAGTTGTTTTTTTTTTCAGTGAATGTTTTCTTTGTGTCTGCGTCAAGATCATGTTTAAACAATAAGGCCAATTGATTTTCTTTTTTGTTATAATGATTCACAAGATCTCTGGCCAAAATATACGTTTTCTGAAGTTGGGTTGGGGTAATTCTAGGTTGCCACAAATCATTAAAATGCACCAAATTCCCATTTCAAGTCAAAAGAAATGGTCAATACCATCTTGGAATACATATTGAATTTGCTATTAAGTACGAAAAAGTATTTTTTTTTATTCTCACAATTTGCACGGCGAATACGATCAAATTAATGGAGATCTTTTTGTTCTTTATTGCAGCTAAATACTTGGTAAATGAGGCTAAGTTAACGAAAAAAAAAACAGGAAAAGCGGCAATGACCTCCATAGCTTCTAAAATTTTTAGTATATGTTTATTATTTTCATGGATAAGTATAGACTTATTTTCAACAAGAACACCAACATTGTATGTAAATTTAAATAACCTCTGGGAAAAACGGAAAAAAATAGTATTTATGTTGGCCACACTATGGCGACATTGTCTTGGCGGTTGAGTTTTCATTTGAATGATGCATTCCTCATTTCTGAAACATTTACTACATCATAACTATTGACATTCGCAATTCAAAAAAATTCTTGTTGAAAATATATCTCACTGTCCACCTGAGAGTTGACTTAAAATAAGTTGTAATAATTTTTTTACGGTGGGTGGTGGGTGGGTGATAATAATTGTTTAGTGATATGTCTTACTAATTGAGCCATAGCTCGGGGAGAAGAGGTGGATTCATAATTTTCTTAGGGGTATTTGCGAGTAACTGAATATAGTGAACCGAAAGGGATTTGGAACTTGGCGATTAACAATTCCGTGTTGTTATCTATTACACCATCTGCACATCCAAGAATACAGCATCTAGTATTCCCAAGCGGTCACTCATCTGGGTAGTGACAAGGTTTGATATTGCTTAACTTCGTTGATCGGACACGAACCGCTGCTTCAGCGTAATATGGCTGTAATCCTAACAAATATGAAGGCAGTCGTCCATGTTTAAATAGTGTAAATGAGGATAACAGTTCCCTCGACGGTTTCAGACAGAAAAAGAAAGTACCGTATATACACGTGTCTAAGCCGACCTCAAGTATAGTGCGACTCCTGATTTTTTTTGTATTAAATTTAACCCCTCCAGGAAAAATGATTTGTGTATACTGCAACTAGTTACAGAAAATGCATGATTTTTAACCTCTTCAAAAATGGGTTCAGGACAACTCAAAACCACCAACTTAACACCGCCGACTGAGATAACTGAGGCCTGAGACAACTGAGGCCTGAGACAGCAGAGGACCGAGACAAGAGAAGACTGAGACAACTGAGGGCTGAGACAACTGGTGAGTAAGACAACTGAGGACTAAACCAACTGAGTACTGAGACAACTGTGGGCTGAGACAACTGAGTACCTGGAACAACTGAGAACTGAGACAAATGTGGACTAAGTCAACTGAGCACTGAGACAACTGAGGACTAAGACAACTGAGGAATGAGACAACTGAGTACTGAGACAAATGTGGACTAAGTCAACTGAGCACTAAGACAACTGAGGACTAAGACAACTGAGGACTGAGGCAACTCGGTACTAGAAAAACATAACGTTTTTATAACCGAATAAAAGTAATATATTAAGTATTAAAACCTAAATTAGTGAATATTTTTCAAATAAGGCATTTGAAAAGGTTATTATGTAAAATACTAACCAGATTTTTGTCGTAATTATTTTTATGAAAGTAAATTGTAAAGAATGTTATGAAAAATCAAAAATGGTCTCCTCTTGTTTTGTTACTCTCCTCTTTGAGAGAGCTATTTCTGTTTACTGGGATTATAAAAGGACACTATACGAGAACCTTGTATTCTCAGTTGAATAAAGCTTTCTTAAAGCCTACACCTGCGTACTTTTGTCATTACAAAGAAATTTATTATTTAATAAAGTCAATTGACATATAAAAAATAATTTAATAAATGACACTTGTTTTTAATTATTTTTTTAATAAATTAAATCGAAAATGCAAAACAAAATGAAGCAGCATTTTGTTTTTAATTATTTTTAATAAAGTAAATCGTAATGTAATTTTTTTTTAATAAAATAAATCGACACTTTAAAATATTTTTTATAAAAAAATAATTTAATAATTTCTATATTAATCCTTAATAAATGACTTTTATTCGGTTATTAAAAATAGTTATGTTTTTCCGGTGCCCAGTTCTCAGTTGTCCCAGTGCTCTGTTAAAAAGTGATGTGTTTAAGTGCAACAACCTATTTTTGGTGTAGAAAAACTGATCATAAAAACTCTCAATATACTCAGTTATATACGGTATATTTATATTGAATTAATAGAGTAGATTTTCTATTGATTCCTCAAGTCGACGTGCAAATCATTATTTATAATCGAAGTTTAATGTTTGAGAATAAACTGTATAAAGATAATGATTGTTCTATTTTTTAAAATCTTAGCAACAAATAAAAAATATAAAAATAATTAGTTTACAAAAAATAAAATATTTCTTTCTAATAGAGGCCACCATACTTACAAATGGAAGCAATTCAGTTACGACCAATCTACACGAATTTTGGTCGAGGTCAGTTTTACAAATATCACCACACACCCAAATTGACCATTGACCCGTATTGAGTGACGCGAGCAATGTATGTTATAAAAAATACATTTTTTATGTTTTTGAAAGAAAAGTTTGGTTTCTTATAGACTAGTAAAACTGCGTAACGTTTAAACTGTCTTATTTATACTATTTTATTTATTTGTTTTAAATATTAAAATATCGACTTTTCTCTCAGTCACATAATGGTTATTGTTGAGTTTTGCTGATTCAAAGAAAAAAATTGACATCGTAGCGGTATAATTCGACCTTAATAAATTCAAAGTGTTTCGACATTTTTTGCAAGATGCAAATGAAATTTAGGCTATGAAAATAAGGAAAACACAATTTTTAAATTTTGATTGATTTTTTTACAAGAGGTATGATTTTTATTGGATCTCTCTCTATCTATTTATCTATCTGTTCATACACATCTATCTATCTATCTATCTATCTGATATGACCGGAGATCTTGCTTATCAATCGACACCTGTAATTTAGACGAGAAAAAACCCTTTCTTCCTTTTGATACCAGTTTTATTATTCTAAATAATCTAAAACATGTTTTATAGGATTGGAGACTTTATTTATTAATAAGGCCTCGTATATATCTTGCTCTGTTAGACTTCTGCCGTGTTCTTCTTCTTCTTCTTTTTTTGAATTCGTTATCAGTCTATGTCGCTTCATTACCTTCAGCAATCTATTTCTTCTGTTCAAAGAGTTTCCTGGGCGTATTGTGCAACGCCTTTACATATCTGCACCGATCGAGTTTTATGCCATCGCTGCTGATTATGTCTTTGTATTGCCTACTGATTTAATGTCTTTGTATCGAAGACTTTCAGGTTCTTGCCAAAATGACTACGCAAAAATATTTGAACGTAAGTTTAATCTCGTAACACTAAACCCGACTGATTAAAATAATTAATGACCTGCTTTTTTCGCCGCTGCCATTGACTAAATTGTACACACAGAATGTTTTTTTTATTCTTCTATATCAGCGAAAACTGTATATATATATATATATGAAATAAAACCTTATAATTTCGACGTAATGATTTATGTTCTTTTTTAATTAGGGTAGCATTTGTCAAATCAAAGTTATGCCCAATTTTGTTCCTGTGTATTATGATCAAGATTGAAAGATTTTATGTTCGTAGATAGGGTCTTTTAGGTTTCGTGATGTCTCTCCGCTTTACACTGTAAAAAATTGATTGATAGCTACGGGCATATGAATTGGTGTTTGATTTAATTATTTCTCCCTAATTGTCTTGGACGTGGTTGTAAAAATCCTTCTACAGTGTTACCCGGATATAAGAGAGTTGTCGGGACCGGAGAAAAAGTCTCTTATATCCGGGTTTCTTTTATATCCGGGTGTGGTCTATTTTATATACATTAACACAGGCTCTAATTTGGGACCAGAGAAAATCTCTCTTATATCCGGGTTTCTCTTATATCCGAGTTACACTGTATTAGTAATAACTAATTTATTTTTCAAGTTTTATGTCATCGGTGGTGTTTAGTTTTTGAATTTGTGCATTTTGTAAGCTTGTTTTCTAGCTTTGAAAATGAAATGATGATTCTCGCGAAAAAGCGTAAGTGTTTCCTCGAATTATTTGTCTTCTTCATCTAGGTGTTCTCGGTTACATATCTCCAGGTTTCTGTGACAGAATTCCATGACTATTACTCATTTTATTGATTGTGGTTGGAAAAGAAATTATTTAGATCGTTTTTGTTAATGGATCTCCGATAAACGCTAAAATCTAATTTGTTATTGTTACATATTAAGATGTTGAGGAAAGTTAGAGATTTTTTTTTATTTCAAATTCATGGGAGAATTCGGTGGTAGATGAATTATATATACCTACATACGTAAAGCAGTATTTACAGTTTTCCAGATAGATTTGGAGTTCATTAGTTTCTTGGAACTTCGAAAGGACGTGTCGTCTCTCCTTGAATTCGAAACGCCATAAATAATACTAACGTTTGTTTAACAAGTCGAATGCATGTGAAACATGATTAAACAATGAAAATCAAACAACACAAAAGTAAGAATAACAATTTTTTTCTTCTTCTTCTATTCACCGATGAAGCTTTAATAAAAGTGAAATATGTTAGTTTGATAAACATTTTCTATTTGTTCTTTACCTAGTTTTGTCGGATTCCGATCCATATTTGATCTGTATTTGATCCCAACTCTCTCTCTTACACACACAAACACACACACACACACACATATATATATATATATGTATTGTGTATTTGAGCAGCAATCCCTCTTTTATACATGTTTCGTTAAAAACTAACTAACACGTATTGTGTTCTTAAAATTTTTTCTTTTCTTTTTCTTTTCATAAATTATGTAGAAATAGACCGAATGTTTTGTATGTCCGAACCTTTTCGGATACTCTTTTAGTCATTATCCGTATTCAGTTAAAAGTAAAAATAAAATCATCCTTGATAATGGTTAAAAGAATCGTCGAAAGGGCCTGGGCATACAGAACATTTGTACAATTTCTACAGAAAAAATATAAGAACACAAGAAAAATTAAATAAAAAACTTAAGCGCATTACCTTGTCAGTCATTTTTAACGAAACTTTTATATATATATATATATATATATATATTTCACAGAATTCTCAGCCGTTTTTTTCTGATAACCTCCCCGCCGGAACTCTGAATCTTTTCTTAATAATTATTTCGTTTTTTTCTTTCTCAATATGAGTAGATAGATTCGCCTATCGCCCTGTTCACACTGATTCCTGCTATTTTGAACTGGAGTAGAGGTTTATCGTATGTTTCCTTTTTAGGTCTGTTCAACCTCTTCTATTTTCCCAATCACAGCAATCTTGACCTTTTCAGGTCTAGATTTAGCCATTACCAGCCCCGCCATTTTTCTTGTCCCTTTTTACGCGCATACAACAGCACCACACATTGACCCTCTAAATGAAGATAGTTAAATATGGTGGCTGGGCGATGGACAAATAAAGATTCAGCAGCAACAATGGAAGAAGCCAGATTTAATTGTCATAGAGAGGTTAGATTTCCATTTCATTCGGATTTCTCTGTCGTATTTGTGAGTTTAATTCTTTTTGCAGTTGTAGTTTCCCTTAAAAGCTTTGTCGTTGCTATAGTTAGCAACCTTCTGTAGAACCTGATATCTTTCATATAAAATGCCATCTTCTTCTGCAGGGATACTGTTTATAATTCACTACTATATAAGAAATTAAATATTGCTTAGCTGTCCAGTAATGCTTTTTCGTTATTTATTTTCTGTTAGGCTTCTTTCGACATCCACACTACTCTCCACAATTCATCTCTATCTATAAAAGGCAGGATGTGTGTGTGTGTGTGTGTGTGTGTAACGAATGCACGGCCGTAATTTTCGACGGATTTCCACCGAAATTTACATACACATTCTCCAAGTTAGCGGAAAAGCCAAGACCGACTTTGCATTTCCCAACTCACATCGACAGTGGAAATAATCGATTTTTTTCATGCTTCTACGGCAGTTTTCATGTAGTTTGCGGCCATTTTCTACTGTCCAGAGTGAGAGCTTATAGTTGGCTGCCACGAATAGGCAGGAAGATTCTATTGGCCAGCGTGAGAGCCAACAGCTGACTGACACGAATGTTAACTACCATGCTAGCATGCAAAAAAAAAAAAAAAAAAAAAAAAAAATCGATAGCTGCTTTCGTCACAAGTGGGAAAAATTTAAATCTGAATGGCACTTTACTCCAATTGGCTCATTCGCTTGCTTAAACTCAACGTTGATTCTGATTCCGCGGAACTGGGTTGGGTGTGAAAAAGTATTTGTTGTTAACATTCTTTTTTCATTCGGTTTTTCCAGTTACGAGTCCTTTTTTTTAAAGCTGATCGTTTTGTGTTCATTTTGTTTAGTTCTTTTTTCGTAACATATTTAATGTTTAGTATAGAGCTTAGAAAAAATTCGCAGTGTGAGATAGGCAAAAAGTAAGGCATGTAGCAACATCAGCTCGGCAGAGGGCATTCCATTAAAGTCAAGGAAGGGCAAAAATATTTTAAGTCAAGTGATAGCGATTGCTGTATGAGTTGAACGATTTTTGAATCAAGCACGGGCAACGCCGGGCCATGCTGCTAGTTTATACATAAAACTATCTTCTGACATTAAAGCTTATTCTTTTTCTTCTTGTTTCTATTTAATGCATAGACTTCTATCATTTTCTTGTCTTAATCTGCCATCAACGCAGTGCCATCTACATTGTTTAAGTTATGATTATATATCTATATGTACCCGAGTGATTAGAACGTTCGTTTTCTGACCATAAGACCTGGGTTCGAATCTCACCATTATCGATTTGTCAGGAAAGAGACTTCCTAATGTTATCGATCCGTGTGTGCGGTACCTTTGGAAAGTTTAACCCAAACCTTGGAGGCCGTCGATAGCTGTGCTAGTACGAAGTCGCAAGTCATTGTGATCGAGGGTTTGCGCTTAATGGCCTTGCTCAAACTGTTGATCATGCTAGATAACATGCCCTTCCCCAGAAACTGTAAGTAAGGTCTGCTCAGCATAGTAGTAGTATAAAACACAGGTGGGTTCTGTGTTTGTTGAACAAACACAAATGTACCTGAGCAAGCTAGCCGCTATGTAGAATGGTATCCTCGAATACGAGTGACCAGCTATAGATATATATCTATATAATAAATGTGAATGTCAATGTGTCAAACGTTTTCAATTAAAGAGACAGAACTTCTATATAATAAATGCAAATATCAGTGTGTCACTGTGTCATATTTTTCATCTTTACACCTCGAGGCCGTAGCCCAACATGTCATACCATTTTGGAATCAGGCCGACTCTGTAAGCAAATTAAAACCATTCCAGTCCGGATCCGTACCCGTAATCTTGCAATTTTGATTTTCAAGTTTTCATTACTGCAATTGTTTTGCCGATTTTTGTTCGCGATTTTTTGCGACGAATTTTTTTGTGCGATAACAATTCTTACATCTTGGAAATAAATTTGGGAATAATCGAAATTAATTGCGAAATCCAGTGAAAATCACCCATTAAAATAAAAGTAATTGTTTGTACGGAAAGTAAGGACCTACGTACATCAAATTGTCTTTAAATTAAGTGGCGACAGAAGAATTATCGTTGAACTTTTAAAAACGTAAGCTTAAATATTAATGCAATACTGAAATGCAGCGACCAATTTTGAGTTCTTCTTTAGTTTATTATTGCTTATCGCGTCTACTCTTTCCTACCTATTGTGATTAAGGCCCAATCAAATTAAATGCCGCTCGATAAGGCGTCTTTTAAGCTAGTTTAATAATAAATCATTGCATGTCGTCGAGATCTGGTGCAATTGTCTCGCTGTATAGATTAAATAAATCCTGTAAGAAAACGCATATTTTTATATTCACGGAACAGTTTATAGCATTGGTGTGTAAATCAAGCTTTTCTAGTATTTCGACTAACTCTTCATTACCCGATTTCTTTTTGTATAATCTATGAAATTTAGTATATCTCTTTCTGAATTTTTATTGCTGTCTGTGGTAGAACACTTACTATTAAGGACAATTCCTTATTTTCGTGTCTTAAACAAAGCCGCTCCTCCTATCTTTATATTCAGGGAACTCGTTCTGTAGACGGATACAGTTAATAGACTTTCCCGTGTAAATCAAACTTTTCTAGTATTCCAACTAGCTCTTCATAACTTAATGTATAATGTTTTGGTGTAATCTATGAAATTTAGGTATAGCTCTTTCTGAATAATTATTGTTTTAGGTGATATAATTCTTACCATAAAAGGAAATTTCTTGTTTTCGAATCTTAAGCAAAATAGCACTGTCTATATTTATATTCCGATAACTTGTGCCTTTCCCGTATACAGATATTTTTCTGTAGATTTGATAGATTTTTCGAATAACTCTTCCCTACAAATGAAAGGTTTCTACCATTCCATGTAGTTCTTCATAACTTAACCTATCAAATTCTTTTCTGTAATCTATGAAGTTTAGATATATCTCTTTGCTTGCTGTAATAAATCTGTTATTATAAAGAATTCTTTGTCTTAAACAAAGCCGCTCTTTCTATCTCTATATTCACGGAACTCGTTCTCTATCCTGCTGTACAAGTGGTCGCAGATTATTCCAATAAATTTCCCGTGCAAATCAAGCTTTTCTAGTATTCCGAGTAGCTCTTCATAAATTTTGTATAATCTATGAAGTTTAGGTGTATCCTTTTCTGAATTTCTATTGCCCGCTTTGATAGAATTCTTACTATAAAGATAACATTCCTTGTTTTTGTGTCTTGAACAATGCCACGGTTTTCCTCTATTTTCGGCTAAATTCTGCTACGAGTTCTGTTCATTAGGATTCTAATAATAAATTTAGTTATGTGACTCATTTCTAAATTGTCCCTGGAATTCATTAGCAACTGGCTTCTCTGACATCGTTATAAAGACATATCGATTGAGATCTTCCGGTATTTCGCGGTTGCTATGTTTCATTTAGTATTTCAGTAATCTGATCGACCTCAACATTGTCTAAAGGTGACAGCATTTCTGTTGCAATCACATCTGCTCCATCTTCTGTGGTTTCTCTTGATATTGTCTCGTTTCTCTCCAGTTATTGCTTTACCATTTTTTATGCCTGTCTGCTTTGTCTGTTATCTATGGTTTTCCTATCTCGAAACACTTTTTGCTGAGTCACTCAGCCTTTATATAATTTTAAATTACTACTTCCAAGTAATTAAGAATATTATTGCAATTTGACTAATGAAAAATCCGCATGAACAAATCGAAAACTTGATATGAAATTCTTTTCTTCTTTTTCTTCTTCGACTATGTGCCGTGTCCCTTCAGGACATTGATGATCATGGCTCTCCACTGTTTCCTATCCTTTGTAGCTCTTAATAAATTTTATCTTTTTGCCGTCTCTCTTTTACTCAAACCCGTAATGCGTTGCTTCTCTCTATCTCCATTGCCCACAATCTGTCCTGTGAGTATCAAATTTTCCAAGACCACTTTCCTCATTATGTGCTTTAGAGATTTCAACTATCTCTTCCTGATGTTAAGTATAAGTGTCCTTCTTGATTCCACTTTCTGTAAAACTTTGTCGTTGCCCATAATCTTCCGTGTATGGTATTCTAAGTATCCTTCTGTAGAACCACATTTCTGTTGCTTCAAGTCTTTCCGTCATCTGTGAGGAGATTGACCAGCATTCTCTGTTATATAGGAGAAATGATATTACATAACAGTTCAGCAACTTCTGATTTCACTGTCGCACTTTCCATCTTCTGTTAAAACATTTTCCAGATATTTAAATTGTGTACTTATTTGATTTTGATATCACCAATGTGTAATTTGCATGTTGGGCAGCAATTTTGCTAACAACAATGCATTCTGTCATCTTGCAATTGATGTTTAGTCCTTTCTTCTCGCTTTCCTTTCCTTGGCCCCTTCCTCTCGCTGATAACCACCCATTCTTTCTTTTTAAATTGATGTTTAGTCCTTTTTACTTGGCCTCTCCCTCTTGCTGACAACCATATATTCTGTCTTCTTATAATTGATTTTTAGCCTTTTCTTCTCAGTTTCCTTTACTTGGCCTCTTCCTCTCACTGAAAACCATACAATCTGTCTTCTTACAATTGATGCTTAGTCCTTTCTTCTCGCTTTCCTTTACTTGGCCTCTTCCTCCTGCTGACAACCATACATTCCGCCTTCTTACAATTGTTGTTTAGATCTTTCTTCTTGCTGTCGTTTTATATATTCTGTAGAAGTTCATGCAGTTTTCATTCAGTGCTATCAACACTGTGGATTATGTCAATTTGTGATTCCTAGAAAGATACGGTTAGTCATATAACTATGTTTAGATGAAATAGATTTTTGCTATTTACTCAACTGTTTTTATTACCTTATACAGTAACTGGTCTTTCAAAATGACAAAAATTATAACTAATTTGTCTGCGATTTCAGCCCAAAGATTGAACATAAGATTACCTTTTTCACCAAATTCACGAATTAACGCTTTAATCCAATCTTCCCTCTCACATAATCCTACGTAAGCCGGAAGGTGTGTACTCAGGTATTGGGACGAGAAAATTCAGTTGGTTGTTGACCTAGCTAATTTCATACACTTTCATTAGACCAAAGTCTGAGGGTGCTAACTCAGGTGGTGATGAAGAATTGAAAATTGCGTTAATGAATTAGTTCTATCAGCAACCAGCTGAATATAACGACACATGCCATCACTCGTAGGTGGAACAGTACCAATGGATAAAGTGATGACTATACTGATAAAGAAGGGTGTAGACCTGCGATGTAAAGCTATATCCAAGTGTAAGATATGTTTCATTGTGTTCTTTATTTCTTAAATAATAAAAGAAATTGCATTACCTTTTGACTCACCGTCATATATATATATATATATATATATATATATATATATATATATATGTGTGTGTGTGTGTGTGTATGTGAACATTGAAGTCAGCACTAAGAGGCGACAGGCTGTTTCATCCGCAATCTTCAGGCCGGGAATGTTGGATTTTTCCTCGACTATTTATATATATAGTTAAGTGGTGCATTGTGGGTTATCTATTCTGGCGGTTATTTTTGCCGGTGTGGCTAGATTGTTTATTTATTTATTTATTTGTTTGGGTTAATTTATTTTACTTGTTTTACATTTTCATTTTGCATTATTTATTCTTTTCAGTTTTTGATGTTTTTTTAACGGAGTAAAAAGAAGGAAAAAAATGTAAAAAAATGTTTCTAAGCAAAAAACAAAACAACGTAATATATCAAGTCACGGTAAAGTCACGACTGACCCATATATATAAATAGTCGAGGAAAAATCCAACATTCGCGGCCTGACGATTGCGTCTAGCATGAAACAGCCTGTCAACTCTGAATGTTGACGTCAATGTTTATCACATGAATATAGCACACCTTAAAACTATATTTCTTCACACACAGACACACGCTCACACACAAATATATCACTTAACCGTTTAAATAGGTCATGGTCTGGTCACTCCTCATCCTCCAATACTAAGCATGATTGAGAGAAATATTAAATTAAACCCTCCCTAAACTCTATCATGTCTCTCTAACCACTCTTTATTACACTCTCTGTTAAATTACAAAAACTTACACTACCCATCAATTTTAATTTCATTTTTCGTTTCTTTTCATTTTTGGAAGTGTTATCTGATGATCCGGCGTCCTTTAAAAGGGCTCTGGTGAAATAAATTATTATAATGGAACCTTAAAGTGGTCTGTTTTTCTTTAAAATATTAGCTCTGGATTTGCATTGAGCTCTCAAAATTTCATCCGCCTTGGGATTACCCATACAGATTACCAAGTTTTTCATAACTTCATATATATATATATATATATATATATATATATATATATATATATATATATATATGGATAGTGTGAGAGAGGCATATGCATGAACAGAGATATAGTGATGAGAAGACAAGATATGAATCGACTAACAGTGATAGTGGAGTTTTTACAAAGCTGAGCACTTTACTTCCATTCGTAGATGGAACACTGCCATTGAATAATGATGATGACAGTGTTGGGAATTAAAGATGTGAACCTGTGATGTATACCTATATCTTGATGTATGATATGTTTGATTGTGTTCCTTATTTCTTATATAATAAAACAAACTGTTATTAATTTTTGACTCTCTCTCGTATCAACGGCATGATCATTTCACTTTATATTTTCAGAGACGATGCTATGTTCTTCGAGGCCAATAATTTCATCTTGCCTTTTATGGTGTTAATACTTGCAATGGCATATATTTCCTTTTCCTTAGCTTTATGCTGTGACCTTTATGGTCGATCTCTTTAGCAGGTTTTATCGTCTGCAAACATAGCCGACAGTCAACCGAGTTTTACCTTACAAGATGATGGGAGTATGCATATGATTTAGCCAATGCTATTAATCACATTAAATATGCAAGAATTCTGAATCATAATTTTGAACAGGAGACCAGTGACATAGGTGGCTACATCAATGCTTTAAAACAATTTCTACATGTCACAGATATCTTCCTACGTAGTCTAAGCTAAGAACAAATAAAATCTGTTAAGAAATTTAAATATGTAGGGAGCTACAACGCAAGTTCTAAAATAAGCCCTTCTATTTATTTGTTTGTTTAACGGAATGTCAACTCGTTATGGGCCATTTAATGGTGAAATTTAATTTTCTTGGGAACTCGAAAGTAATAAAATATGTTATTCTGCTTTCACAGTGAATTACATGGTAGATAATACTCAGCTTTTGTGCATACACATGTTTGTGCGGACATAATCCTACCAAAACAATTATTTGAAAAACATTTATTCGAATTGTAAATTGTTTGAATAAAAATTAATCGAAAGGATACTTATACTAAATGATAATTATTCGAAATACCTATGTTTGAAATGCGTATGTGGTCTTCCTTTGAGAGAGTCAATGCTGATCTACCTAGATGCCTTCCCATCATTCCACAATATGGAAATTTTTAAACGTTCTTAAAAGAGAACAGGACTTGCAAGAAATTCATATTGCAAAAGAGCAGGTTGCAAAAATATCAAGAACGCCAAGAAATACCTCGTTGTAAATGGAAAACTTAAAAAATTAGTGACATCCATTAACGAGTACTCTTCAATAATTGACTATTTGCCTGCAGTATCATATAACTTAGTGTTATGAGGATTTTTTTTCACTAAATTGTTTTATTAACCGTTATGGAACCTTACCCATAATAACATAATGGACTATTCCATACGTAATAAATACTGCGCCTCAAGAGGAAGCAGGGAGTTCAGTCTGAAGTCTGGAGTGAAGTCCGTCAGAAGTCTGTCAGTCTGTCAGAGCGAGCGAGTCAGTCAGTCGAGTCAGAGGCAGTCGCGTTCAGACAATTACTACAAAACATTGGTACTACATTGTTCTCCCTACTAAACCTGATTGTTCTTACTAACACTTTCTACTTCTCTGTATATATTCCTGTTTGTAATATATCTGTGTTATTCCATATCCGTGTTCGAGTTCTTCTTTATTGGTTCTACCTTGGACTAGCACCGTGGTACAAGGAACCGGACCATAACATTAACGATATTTGCATTTCGAAAAATCTAGTATAATTGTCCTTTCGATTAATTTTCATTCAAACAATTTACAATTCGAATAAATGTTTTTCGAACAATTATTTTCAAACCATGTTCACATAATCGGACACAGTTACTAGATGCGGTGATGTGTGTGTTTTATGTTGTAGTATTTTTGAAGTTATATTTTTGAATACAGTGTGAGTTCTTTAAGAAATTGTAGCATATTATATGGATTAATGTCATGAAAGAGTTCATTTTGGTTATTTGGTAATATTTTAAACGGATTTGGTTGTTGTCTGTCTATATTTCTGAGATGAGGTATTATGTACATTATTTACATTATTCGGACTATTGTCCTCATCTTTGTCGCCATATTTATCACAACGTTTGAGAACACATGACACAGTGGATAAAGGCGTTGGTTAGATCCAGTGACAGGACCCAAAGAGTGTGAGTTCAATACCCGATTAAGGCAGTGGAGAACTTTCAGAGGGAAATTAGCAGGAGATGACTGATAACTGACATCCATCTAACATTGCACGCGGAACTAGAACAGTCTACCCCAGTGAGCGAAGTAAAGGGTTCAGTTCGAAATTCCAACCACCTGAAGAAGGCCGGAGCGTACAACGGCCAAAACGTTGTGATAAATATGGCGACAAAGATGAGGACAATAGTCCGAATAATGTAAATAATGTGATTTGGTTGTAGTCACTACAATTTGTTATTCTATGAGTATTGCTGGTATTTTTACTATAAAAATTATTTTTATACTTTCATAGTGTTTTCTTTGGAGGTTCACTAATCACTTACAGCTGTGACACTAACAGGCGCTACTATCATTCCGTGTCAGAGCGAACCTGGGAACAACAGCAATTAAGATGTGCTTCATGACTCTGAAATTGCCGTGAAATTTCCCTATTCTATCATTAAATATTTAAATTTAATAACCTTAACGAAATATAATAACAATGTCAAGTATGAATGGAAGTTATTATTTAAAGAAGTAAGAGGGTACAAATTAAAAGTCATTGAATCCGTGATTACATCATCCACTGAAGGTTATATTATCTCCTGCTGGATTTTGTTCTAGTTTAGCTGTAGCAAAACCTAAAGCCACTTATTATTAGTCATAGTCCAGGTGATACTGATTTGAATTTATTGTAATGAATCACCAAATGAGAAATAACCACCTTGCGGTAACCAACCATTGGTCTGTGAGTCATACGAAGCCGAGATCAGGGAAAATGGAAGCGCGAATAAAAAGGGTACATTTTAATTTGCTCTATCTGATCATCCTCAAACGAAGACCTCTGTCAAGTTCTTTCGAACCATGTCTGCCATCGATAGATCTACGCTTATCTCCCTGTCTTATCCCGATGTAGTTAATGAAGGTTCCTGCTAGTCGACCTTTTGACCTTTACCCATACTTTGGCTCCCTGATAAAAATGTTCTTCTCCAGCAATGGCCAAACATTTCTATTACTGTATCAATAATCAATAGTTCGTTTCCCACGCTAGCTCAGCCAATCCAAATCGGCACCTTTATTATGACTTACATCTGACCTTGAATGTTAACCCCCATCTGTATTTGTGAATACGCAAAGCACATTGCAATTTTAATATATTTTTATGGTGTTGGCGGAAGTTCAAACATGATTCTTGACTTAAAAGAAATCAAGTATTAGATTTAATTGGCTATTCTTGAAGTTAAAATAGAATTTATGGCTTCTAGCCAAAAAAAAAAAAAAGATTTTATAAGTGTTTCTCAAATCCACAACACCCCGCAAAAAAACTTTAAAAAATTTTTTAGTGCCAATATTTTAAGCAGTGTCTTTCTTTGCATCTTTTTTTTTAATCATCCTCCTCACACATCTCCACAGGTTAGACACAAGAAAGAGGAAAAGTTCATGATGATTTTTTTGATTCTGGAGAAGAAATACATATTTTATTCTTTTCAAAATAATTCCTCAAGGGAATAAATTAGAAACAAATCGTGTGTTAATTACGTATGTCAACAGTAATAAAAATCGTTCAAGGATGTCAATAATTTACACTATTTATATCGTTCGGACTGTTGTCCCGCTCTTTATTGAAATATTCTTGAGGTTTCGGCCGTTTTAAGATCCGACCTTCTTCAGTTGCAATACGTTAGAATTTTGAACGGAACCATTTAATTAGAACAATTGACTCATGTGGACTAAATAAAGGGTTCGGTTTGAAATCCCAGTCCGAACAATGTAAATAGTGTAAATAGTTAAAATACGTCATCTCAGAAATATAGACAGATAAAGACGTCAGTTGTTTTCATGATGGAAAACCCAATAAAGAAATAAACAGATTTTACACATTTCTAAGGCAGATGATTGTACAAATGGTCTTCCATAGATGGCTGCAATACCTTAAACAAATAATTACCTTGAATCTTTTTAGTTGTGAAGCATACATTTATTTGTGTACGTGTTTGAGTATGTATGTGATTGTGTGTGCATATACAAAATTAATACTTGACCCAAGTACAACACTGTTGATGCATATATAACTTCCTGATTAGCCCATAAGCACAACGTCATTAGAATAGCATATGTTTTGAAGATTATGGCTGCCAATAATAAATCCTAGACTGTGAGTGCTCTCAGAAACGTCTTCCGGCATTGTTAAATAAATTAGGTGAAAAAATCCATCTTTGTATTAAACCTTTTCTCAAATTCTGTATACTTATTTAACATTCTTCAGATCTTTCAGTTTTTCCTTGCACTACAGCCAATGACAGTCGAACACATTACGTTAGCGGAATTATATGCGAAAGTTTAAAGCCATATTGGGCATTCTAAGAATTATGCTAGTTTGAGAAGAATCTACTTTTTGGATTTTTCCATGAATTCAAGCTATTTTGATTCAAAGACCCATCGAGAAGGTTATAGGGTGATAAGGTTAAATTTCCACAACCTTTTTGTTTGCAAACATTTAGGATGGGTTAATAAAAAAAGGGAAACATTATCAAAGGCTGAATGATTCTATGTTTATCCTATTCTTCTTAAATGAACCCTCATCTGTTGGACGGATCTCTCAAAAATCTACGCAGGTTGCTCAATGACAGTAGAAAAACGTTACTTGCTAAATGTCAAATGTCCTTTTATATTGTCCGATAAGCTTAATCACATTATGGTTGAAAGACGAAAGGAAAACACCATATTGATACATGTTTAAATCTAGTCTAAGCTTTCGGCTTACATAATGATTCATGCAGCAAGGGCGGACTATCATTTTTGTTTCGGCCGTGTGTTGATTTATTAAAATTGTCATCTTTTATAATGGCCGGGTTCGTTATATTCACTTACGCGCAAATAGCATTGGAAAAGGTATAAATCTCTCAATTCTTCACCACACTTATGGGTTAATTAGTAGGACCTTTATCCATAAATCGTTATCCAAAAAAAAAACCCAAATACTACTAAAATCTAAAAATATTTTTTGGCTTTAAACAACCCGTAAAATGTTCATAAGCTGTAAAAAATACATCAATAATATATATATATATTCGTAAATGTTTACAATAAAGTCTCCTGAAGAGTAGATGCAATTAGCTGAATAAAAACAAGAGAAAATTTAATCTTATTTATTTCTAATGCTGATCTCTGGAATAAATAAAAAAGCTGATTACTTTAAAAACATTATCTTCCTAAATTACTCTTGCAGAACTATGTTTTTTGTTTGCTATCTAATCACTTCACTCCAAGCAAGGCGATAACGCCACTAAGACGCAATAGGTTAGTGCGAGTGAAAGGGAAATGAAAAAAAGACTTTAGAAGTAACGAGAAACCCAATTCTAAACAGGAAACAGGAGAAATATCTCTGCTCCTGTTCAAAAGACCGGGGAGAAGAGTGAACCGGACGTGAGGCGACGCTATTTACTTCCATTAAAAAAAAAAGAAGAAGAAAAAATAATGGTAAATAGCATTTCAGAGATTAGGCAGAGTTGTTAGGAGCATAGATTCGAAGAAGTCTCTAGAATTACACAAGTGGGAGGGGGAATACTTCAAAAACATTTCTAAATTATGTTAAACAACATCAAGTCTGGTAAATACCCAGATGGGTGACCGTTTCGGAATATCAGAAGCTGTAAGCTTGAATCTTCGGGTGTGTAATGGATAATAACTCGGTGGTGTTAATCGGAGAACTGGGTTTCGATCCCCGGTGGGTTCACTATATTCACTTGGGAATGTTCCGTTAATAATTTAATAAAAATTCGATGACATTTGCCACATACATTTTAAATATTGTGTGTCAAAATCTGAAAACTGTCTGATTTAATTGTAATCACCTGGGATGGCAAAGAACGCAAACGGTACGTGTGACAAAGGAAAAATAGAGAAATCATGGAATGAAATCGTTTAGCACTGTTAGATTGGGAAAAGGGAACTTAAATTGAGAAGAGGGAACATAGAGTGGGAAGAAAGAACATAAATTGGGAAGAGGGAACAAGGATTGAGAAGAGAGAACATAGATTGGGATGAGGGAACAGAGATTGGGATGAGGGAAAAGAGATTGGGATGAGTAAATTTAGATTGGGGAGAGGGAATTTAGATTGGGAAGAGGGAACAGAAATTAGGAAGAGAGATCATAAATTCGGAGGAGGGAACAGAGATTGGGATAAGGGAATTTAGATCGGGAAGAGAGAACAGAGATTGGGAAGAGGGAACACAGATTGGGAAGAGGGAATTTAGATTGGGAAGAGGGAACAGAAATTAGGAAGAGAGATCATAAATTAGGAAGAGGGAACAGAGATTGGGATAAGGGAATTTAGATTGGGAAGAGAGAACAGAGATTGGTAAGAAGGAAATTAAAATTGGAAGAGGGAACAGAGATTAGGACGAGGGAATTTAGATTGGGAAGAGAGAACAGAGATTGGGAAGAAGGAAATTAAAATTGGAAGAGGGAACAGAGATTGGAATAAGGGAATTTAGATTGGGAAGAGGGAACACAGATTGGGAAGAGGGAACACAGATTGGGAAGAGGGAACACAGATTGGGAAGAGGGAATTTAGATTGGGAAGAGGGAACAGAAATTAGGAAGAGAGATCATAAATTCGGAGGAGGGAACAGAGATTGGGATAAGGGAATTTAGATTGGGAAGAGAGAACAGAGATTGGGAAGAAGGAAATTACAATGGGAAAAGGGAACAGAGATTAGGAAGAGGGAAAACAGATTAGGATGAGGGAACAGAGATTTGGAAGAGGGAACAGACATTGGGAAGAAAGAAAAGAGATTGGGAAGAGGGAACACAGATTAGGAAGAAAGAACAGAGATTGGGAAGAGGGAACAGAGATTGGGAAGAGGGAACAGAAATTAGGAAGAGAGATTAGAGATTGGGAAGAGAGATCATAAATTCGGAGGAGGGAACAGAGATTGGGATAAGGGAATTTAGATTGGGAAGAGAGAAATTAGAATGGGAAGAGGGAACAGAGATTAGGATGAGGGAAAAGAGATTAGGAAGAGGGAACAGAGATTGGGAAGAGAGAACAGAGATTGGGAAGAGAGATCAGAGATTGGGAAGAGGGAACACAGATTAGGAAGAAAGAACAGAGATTAGGAAGAGGGAACAGAGATTGGGAAGAGGGAATTTAGATTGGGAAGAGGGAACAGAAATTAGGAAGGGAGATCATAAATTCGGATGAGGGAACAGAGATTGGGATAAGGGAATTTAGATTGGGAAGAGAGAACAGAGATTGGGAAGAAGGAAATTACAATGGGAAGAGGGAACAGAGATTCGGAAGAGGGAAAAGAGATTAGGAAGAGGGAAAAGAGATTGGGAAGGGAGATCAGAGATTGGGAAGAGGGAACAGAAATTAGGAGGAGGGAACAGAGATTGAAATAAGGGAATTTAGACTGGGAAGAGAGAACAGAGATTAGGATGAGGGAATTTAGATTGGGAAGAGGGAACAGAGATTGGGAAGAAGGAAATTACAATGGGAAGAGGGAACAGAGATTAGGATGAGGAACAGAGATTGGGAAGGGAACAGAGATTGGGATAAGAGATTTAGATTGGGGGTTCATAAATTCAGAGGAGGGAACAGAGATTGGGATAAGGGAATTTAGATTGGGAAGAGGTAATTAGAATAGAGGAACAAAGATTGGGAAGGGACAGATTGGGAAGAGGGAACACAGATTGGGAAGAGGGAACATTGAGATTGGGAAGACAATTGGGAACAGAGATTGGGGAAGAGATCAGAGATTGGGAAGAGAGTTCATAAATTGGGAAGAGGGAACAGAGATTGGGATGAAAGAACAGAGATTTGAAGAATGTACAGAGATTGGGAAGAGGGAACAGAGATTGGGAAGAGGGAATTTAGATTGGGAAGAGGGAACAGAAATTAGGAAGAGAGATCAAATTCGGATGAGGGAACAGAGATTGGGATAAGGGAATTTAGATTGGGAAGAGAGAACAGAGATTGGGAAGAAGGAAATTACAATGGGAGAGGGAACAGAGATTAGGAAGAGGGAAAAGAGAGTAGGAAGAGGGAAAAGAGATTGGGAAGGGAGATCAGAGATTGGGAAGAGGGAACACGGATTAGGAAGAGGGAACAGAGATTGGGAAGAAAGAACAGAGATTGGGAAGAGGGAACAGAGATTGGGAAGAGGGAACAGAGATTGGGAAGAGGGAATTTAGATTGGAAAGAGGGAACAGAAATTAGGAGGAGGGAACAGAGATTGAAATAAGGGAATTTAGACTGGGAAGAGAGAACAGAGATTAGGATGAGGGAATTTAGATTGGGTAGAGGGAACAGAAATTAGGAAGAGAGATCATAAATTCGGATGAGGGAACAGAGATTGGGATAAGGGAATTTAGATTGGGAAGAAGGAAATTACAATGGGAAGAGGGAACAGAGATTAGGATGAGGGAACAGAGATTAGGATGAGGGAACAGAGATTGGGAAGAAAGAACAGAGATTGGGAAGAAAGAACAGAGATTGGGAAGAGAGATCATAGATTGGGAAGAGAGATCATAAATTCAGAGGAGGGAACAGAGATTGGGATAAGGGAATTTAGATTGGGAAGAGAGTAATTAGAATGGGAAGAGGGAACAGAGATTGGGAAGAGGGAACAGAGATTGGGAAGAGGGAACAGAGATTGGGAAGAGGGAACAGAGATTGGGAAGAGGGAACAGAGATTAGGAAGAAAGGAATTGTTTGAGATTGGGAAGAGGGAACAGAGATTGGGGAAGAGGGAATTTAGATTGGGTAGAGGGAACAGAAATTAGGAAGAGAGATCATAAATTCGGATGAGGGAACAGAGATTGGGATAAGGGAATTTAGATTGGGAAGAAGGAAATTACAATGGGAAGAGGGAACAGAGATTAGGATGAGGGAACAGAGATTAGGATGAGGGAACAGAGATTAGGATGAGGGAACAGAGATTAGGATGAGGGAACAGAGATTGGGAAGAGAGATCATAAATTCAGAGGAGGGAACAGAGATTGGGATAAGGGAATTTAGATTGGGAAGAGAGTAATTAGAATGGGAAGAGGGAACAGAGATTGGGAAGAGGGAACACAGATTGGGAAGAGGGAACACAGATTGGGAAGAGGGAACACAGATTGTGAAGAATGTACCGAGATTGGGAAGAGGGAACAGAGATTGGGAAGAGGGAATTTAGATTGGGGAAAGGGAACAGAAATTAGGAAGAGAGATCATAAATTCGGAGGAGGGAACAGAGATTGGGATAAGGGAATTTAGATTGGGAAGAGAGAACAGAGATTGGGAAGAAGGAAATTAGCATGGGAAGAAAGAACAGAGATTAGGAAGAGGGAAAAGAGATTGGGAAGAGAGATCAGAGATTGGGAAGAAAGAACAGAGATTGGGAAGAGGGATCAGAGATTGGGAAGAGGGATCAGAATTTACGAAGAGAGATCAAAGATTGGGAAGAGAGATCATAAATTCGGAGGAGGGAACAGAAATGGGATAAGGGAATTTAGATTGGGAAGAGAGAACAGAGATTGGGAAGAAGGAAATTAGATTGGGAAGAGGGAACAGAAGGAGAGGGAACAGAGACTAGGATGAGGGAACAGAGATTAGGAAGAGGGAACAGAGATTGGGAAGAGAGATCAGAGATTGGGAAGAGAGATCATAGATTGGGAAGAGAGATCATAGATTGGGAAGAGATCATAAATTCTGAGGAGAGGGATAAAATTTAGATTGGGGAACAGAAAAGAGGGGAACATAAATTGGGAAGGATGATTGGGAAGAGAGATCATAAATTCGGAGGAGGGAAATTAGATTGGGAAAAAGAGAACATAAATTCGGATGAGGGAACAGAGATTAGGATAAGGGAATTTAGATTGGGAAGAGAGAACAGAGATTGGGAAGAAGGAAATTAGATTCGGAAGAGGGAACCGAGATTAGGATGAGGGAACAGAGTTTAGGATGAAAGAACAGAGATTGGGAAGAGAGATCAGAGATTGAGAAGATGGAACAGACATTGGGAAGAGGGAATTTAGATTGGGATGAGAGAACAGAGATTAGGAAGAGAGATCAGGGATTAGGAGGAGGGAACAGAGATTGGGATGAGAGAACAGAGATTGGGATGAGAGAACAGAGATTGGGATGAGAGAACAGAGATTTGGAAGAGGGAATTTAGATTAGGAAGAGGGAACAGAAATTAGGAAGAGAGATCATAGATTGGGAAGAGAGATCATAAATTCGGATGAGGGAACAGAGATTAGGATGAGGGAACAGAGATTGTGAAGAGAGATCAGAGATTGGGAAGATGGAACAGAGATGGGGAAGATGGAACAGACATTGGGAAGAGGGAACAGACATTGGGAAGAGGGAACAGACATTGGGAAGAGGGAACAGACATTGGGAAGAAAGAACAGACATTGGGAAGAAAGAACAGACATTTGGAAAAGAGATCAGGGATTAGGAAGAGGGAACAGAGATTGGGAAGAAGGAATTTAGATTGGGAGGAGGGAACAGAAATTAGGAAGAGAGATCATAGATTGGGAAGAGAGATCATAAATTCGGAGGAGGGAACAGAGATTGGGATAAGGGAATTTAGATTGGGAAGAGAGAACAGAGATTGGGAAGAAGGAACAGAGATTGGGAAGAGAGATCAGAGATTGGGAAGAGAGATCAGAGATTGGGAAGAGAGATCAGAGATTGGGAAGAGAGATCAGAGATTGGGAAGAGAGATCAGAGATTGGGAAGAGAGATCAGAGATTGGGAAGGGAAGATTGGGGAGAGAGAAATTGGGAAGAGAGATCAGAGATTGGGAAGAGAGATCAGAGATTGGGAAGAGGGAACAGAGATTGGGAAGAGGGAATTTAGATTGGGAAGGGGGAATTAATATTGGGATGAGAGAACATAAATTCGGATGAGGGAACAGAGATTGGGATAAGGGAATTTAGATTGGGAAGTGAGAACAGAGATTAGGAAGAAGGAAATTAGATTGGGAAGAGGGAAAATAGATTAGGATGAGGGAACAGACATTAGGAAGAGGGAACAGATATTAGGAAGAGGGAACAGAGATTGGGAAGAGGGAACAGAGATTGGGAAGAGGGAACAGAGATTGGGAAGAGGGATCAGATATTGGGAAGAGGGATCAGAGATTGGGAAGAGGGATCAGAGATTGGGATGAGGGAATTTAGATCGGGAAGAGGGAATTTAGATTGGTAAGAGAGATCAGGGATTGGGAAGAGGGACCAAAGATTGGGAAGAGGGAACAAAGAATGGGAAGAGGCAATTTAGATTGGGATGAGGGAACAGAGATTGGGATGAGGGAACAGAGATTGGGATGAGGGAACAGAGATTAGGAAAAGTGAACTTAGATGGGAAGAGGAACATTGATTGGGAAGAGGGAACAGATTGGGAAGAGGATCAGGTTGGGGAAGAGGGATCAGATATTGGGAAGGAGAACATAGATTGGGAAGAGGGAAATTTAGATTGGAAGAGGAAATTTAGATTGGAAAGAGGAGAAAGGGATTGGAAAGAGGGACCAAAGATTGGGAAGAGGAAAAAAGATTGGGAAGAGGCAATTTAGGTTGGGATGAGGGAACAAGTTGGGATGAGGGATCAGGATTGGGATGAGGAACAGGATTGAAATGAGGGAACAGGTTGGGGAGGGGAACAGATTGGGATGAGGGAAAGAGATTGGGAAATGGGAACTTAGATGGGGAAGAGGAAATTGATTGGGAAGAGGGAACAGATTGGGAATTGTGATCAGGTGGAGAAGAGTGAAGTTAGATTGGAAAGGAGAACATAGATTGGAGAAGAAATCAGATTGGAAAGAGGAAGGTGGATTGGGAATTGTGAACAGGTTGAGAAGAGTGGACAAGTTGAGAAGAGTGATCAGGTGGAGAAGAGTGATCAGGTGGAAAAGAGTGATCAGGTTGGGAAGGGAGAACAGATTGGGAAGAGGGATCAGATTGAGAAAGGGAAAGTTAGATTGGGAAGGAGAACATAGATTGGGGAAGAGGGAAAGTGGGAAGATTGGGAATTGTGGACAGGTGGAGATGACTGATCAGGTTGAGAAGAGTGATCAGGTTGAGAAGAGTGATCAGGTGGAGAGAAGAGTGATCAGATGGAGAAGAGAGAACATGAGATTGAGAAGAGTGATCAGATTGGGAAGAGTGAACAGGTGGAGATGACTGGACAAGTTGAGAAGAGTGATCAGGTTGAGAAGAGTGATCAGGTTGAAAAGAGTGATCAGGTTGGGAAGAGAACAGATTGGGAAGAGGGATCAGATTGAGAATGGGAAGTTAGATTGGGAAGGAGAACCTAGATTGGGAAGTGGGAAAGTAGATTGGGAAGTGGGAAAGTAGATTGGGAATTGTGAATAGACTGGGATGACTGAATGGACAGGTGGAGAAGAGTGATCTGGTTGAGAAGAGTGATCAGGTTGAGAAGATTGATCAGGTTGAGAAGAGTGATCAGGTTGAGAAGAGTGATCAGGTTGAGAAGAGTGATCAGGTAGAGAAGAGTGATCAGGTTGAGAAGAGTGATCAGGTAGAGAAGAGTGATCAGGTAGAGAAGAGTGAGTTAGGTTGGGAAGGGAGAAACAGATTGGGAAGAGGGAAAGTAGATTGGGAAGTGGGAAAGTAGATTGGGAAGTGGGAAAGTAGATTGGGAAGTGGGAAAGTAGATTGGGAAGTTGGATGACTGAATCGATTGGGAAGAGTGAACAGGTTGAGATGACAGGTTGAACAAGTGATCAGGTTGAGAAGATTGATCAGGTTGAGAATAGTGATCAGGTTGAGAAGAGTGAAGTTAGATTGGGAAGGAGAACATAGATTGGGAAGAGGGAAAGTAGATTGGGAAGTGGGAAAAAGATTTAGATTGTGAATAGGTTGAGATGACTGAATAGGTTGAGATGACTGAATAAGTTGAGAAGAGTGATCAGGTTGAAAAGAGTGATTAGGTTGAGAAGAGTGAAGTTAGATTGGGAAGGGAGAACATAGATTGGGAAGAGGGAAAGTAGATTGGGAAGTGGGAAAGTAGATTGGGAATTGTGAACAGGTTGAGATGACTGAATAAGTTGAGAAGAGTGATCAGGTTGAGAAGAGATTGATTGAGAAGGTTGAGAAGAGTAAAGTTAGATTGGGAAGGAGAACATAGATTGGGAAGAGGGAAAGTAGATTGGGAAGTGGGAAGGTTGAGATTGGGAATTGTGTGAACAGGTTGAGATGACTGAATAAGTTGGGAGAAGAGTGATGGGAAGAGGAGAAGAGATTGAGTGGGTTAGATTGGGATAGGTTGAGAACTGAATAATGAGAAGAGTTCAGGTTGAGAAGAGAAAGTGATCAGGTTGAGAATCAGGGAAGGGAGAACATAGATTGGGAAGAGGGAAAGTAGATTGGGAATTGTGAACAGGTTGAGATGACTGAACAAGTTGAGAAGAGTGATAAGGTTGAGAAGAGTGATCAGGTTGAGAAGAGTGAAGTTAGATTGGGAAGGGAGAACATAGATTGGGAAGAGGGAAAGTAGATTGGGAAGTGGGAAAGTAGATTGGGAATTGTGAATAGGTTGAGATGACTGAATAAGTTGAGAAGAGTGATCAGGTTGAGAAGAGTGATCAGGTTGAGAAGAGTGATCAGGTTGAGAAGAGTGATCAGGTTGAGAAGAGGATCAGGTTGAGAAGAGTGAATTAGATTGGGAAGGAGAACATAGATTGGGAAGAGGGAAAGTAGATTGGGAAGAGGGAAAGTAGATTGGGAAGAGGGAAAGTAGATTGGGAATTGTGAATAGGTTGAGATGACTGAATAAGTTGAGAAGAGTGATCAGGTTGAGAAGAGTGATTAGGTTGAGAAGAGTGATCAGGTTGAGAAGAGTAAAGTTAGATTAGGAAGGGAGAACATAGATTGGGAAGAGGGAAAGTAGATAGGAATTGTGAACAGGTTGAGATGACTGAAAAGTTGAGAGTGTGATCAGGTTGAGAAGAGTGATCAAGTTGAGAAGAGTGAAGTTAGATTGGGAAGGAGAACATAGATTGGGAAGAGGGAAAGTAGATTGGGAAGTGGGGAAAAGATTGGGAATTGGGAATGGGTTGAGATGACTGAATAAGTTGAGAAGAGTGATCAGGTTGAAAAGAGTGATTAGGTTGAGAAGAGTGATCAGGTTGAGAAGAGTGAAGTTAGATTGGGAAGGGAGAACATAGATTGGGATGAGGGAAAGTAGATTGGGAATTGTGAACAGGTTGAGATGACTGAACAAGTTGAGAAGAGTGATCAGGTTGAGAAGAGTGATGAGGTTGAGAAGAGGATCAGGTTGAGAAGAGTGAAGTTAGATTGGGAAGGGGAAAGAGATTGGGAGTGAACAGGTTGAGATTGAACAAGTTGAGAAGAGTGATCAGGTTGAGAAGAGTGATCAGGTTGAGAAGAGTGATCAGGTTGAGAAGAGTGATTAGAGATTAGGGAAGGGAGAACAGATTAGATTGGGGAAAGTAGATTGGGAAGTGGGAAAGTAGATTGGGAATTGTGAACAGGTTGAGATGACTGAACAAGTTGAGAAGAGTGATCATGTTGAGAAGTTTGATCAGGTTGAGAAGAGTGAAGTTAGATTGGGAAGGGAGAACATAGATTGGGAAGAGGGAAAGTAGATTGGGAATTGTGAACAGGTTGAGATGACTGAACAAGTTGAGAAGAGTGATCAGGTTGAGAAGAGTGATCAGGTTGAGAAGAGTGAAGTTAGATTGGGAAGGGAGAACATAGATTGGGAAGAGGGAAAGTAGATTGGGAAGTGGGAAAGTAGATTGGGAATTGTGAACAGGTTGAGATGACTGAATAAGTTGAGAAGAGTGATCAGGTTGAGAAGAGTGAAGTTAGATTGGGAAGGGAGAACATAGATTGGGAAGAGGGAAAGTAGATTGGGAAGTGGGAAAGTAGATTGGGAATTGTGAACAGGTTGAGATGACTGAACAAGTTGAGAAGAGTGATCAGGTTGAGAAGAGTGATCAGGTTGAGAAGAGTGATCAGGTTGAGAAGAGTGAAGTTAGATTGGGAAGGGAGAACATAGATTGGGAAGAGGGAAAGCAGATTGGGAAGATTGGGAAAGAACATAGATTGGGAATTGTGAACAGGTTGAGATGACTGAACAAGTTGAGAAGAGTGATCAGGTTGAGAAGAGTGATCAGGTTTAGGTTGAGAAGAGTGATCAGGTTGAGAAGAGTGATCAGGTTGAGAAGGGAAGGGATCAGGTTGAGAAGAGTGATCAGGTTGAGAAGAGGGAAGTTAGATTGGGAAGGGAGAACAGGTTGAGAGATTGGGAAGAGGGAAATGTAGATTGGGAAGAGTGAACAGGTTGAGATGACTGAAAAGATTGAGAAGAGTGATCAGATTGAGAAGAGGGAAGTTAGATTGGGAAGGGAAGGAGATTGGGAACATAGATTGGGAAGGGAAAGATCAGATTGGGAAGATTAGGGAGAAGTAGATTGGGAATTGTGAACAGGTTGGAGATGACTGAATAAGTTGAGAAGAGGATCAGGTTGAAAAGAGTGATCAGGTTGAAATGACTGATCAGGTTGAGAAGAGTGAATTAGATTGGGAAGGGAGAAACATAGATTGGGAAGAGGGAAAGTAGATTGGGAAGTGGGAAAGTAGATTGGGAATTGGGAAAACAGGTTGAGGAGACTGAACAGGATTGAGAAGAGTGATCAGGTTGAGAAGAGTGATCAGGTTGAGAAGAGTGATCAGGTTGAGAAGAGTGATCAGGTTGAGAAAAGTGAAGTTAGATTGGGAAGGGAGAACATAGATTGGGAAGAGGGAAAATAGATTGGGAATGAGATGACTGAACAGGTTGAGATGACTGAACAGGTGATCAGGTTTGAGAAGAGGATCAGGTTGAGAAGATTGGTGATCAGGTGAACAGGAGAAGAGGATCAGGTTGAGAAGAGTGATCAGGTTGAGAAGAAGTGAAGGTTAGTGAAGTTAGATTGGGAGGAGAACATAGATTGGGAAGAGGAAAGTAGATTGGGAATTGTGAACAGGTTGAGATGACTGAACAAGTTGAGAAGAGGATCAGGTTGAGGTTGACTGCTGAGAAGAGTGAAGTTAGATTGGGAAGGAGAACATAGATTGGGGGAGAGGAAAGTAGATTGGGAAGGGAAAGTTGGATTGGGAATTGTGAACAGGTTGAGATGACTGAATAATTTGAGAAGAGTGATCAGGTTGAGAAGTTTGATTAGATTGAGAAGGGAGAACATAGATTGGGAAGAGGAAAGTAGATTGGGAAGTGGGAAAGTAGATTGGGAATTGTGAACAGGTTGAGATGACTGAATAAGTTGAGAAGAGGATCATGTTGAGAAGTTTGATCAGGTTGAGAAGAGTGAAGTTAGATTGGGAAGGAGAACATAGATTGGGAAGAGGGAAAGTAGATTGGGATTGGGAAGTGGGGAAAGTAGATTGAAAAGAGGAATGAGAATTGTGAACAGGTTGAGATGACTGAATAAGTTGAGAAGAGTGATCATGTTGAGAAGTTTGATCAGGTTGAGAAGAGTGAAGGGTTAGATTGGAAATTGGGGAGAACATAGATTGGGAAGAGGGAAAGTAGATTGGGAAGTGGGGAAAGTAGATTGGGAATTGTGAACAGGTTGAGATGACTGAACAGGTTGAGAAGAGTGATCAGGTGGAGAAGAGTGATCAGGTGGAGAAGAGTGATCAGGTGGAGAAGAGTGAAGTTAGATTGGGGAAGGAGAAGAGGAACATAGATTGGGAAGAGGGAAAGTAGATTGGGAAGTGGGAAAGTAGATTGGGAATTGTGAACAGGTTGAGATGACTGAACAGGTTGAGAAGAGTGATCAGGTTGAGAAGAGTGATCAGGTTGAGAAGAGTGATCAGGTTGAGAAGAGTGATCAGGTGGAGAAGAGTGATCAGGTTGAGAAGAGTGATCAGGTTGAGAAGAGTGAAGTTAGATTGGGAAGGGAGAACATAGATTGGGAAGAGGGAAAGTAGATTGGGAATTGTGAACAGGTTGAGAAGAGTGATCAGGTTGAAAAGAGTGATCAGGTGGAGAAGAGTGATCAGGTGGAGAAGAGTGATCAGGTGGAGAAGAGTGATCAGGTTGAGAAGAGTGATCAGGTTGGAGAAGAGTGATCAGGTTGAGAAGAGTGAAGTTAGATTGGGAAGGAGAACATAGATTGGGAAGAGGGAAAGTAGATTGGGAAGGGGGAGTAGATTGGGAATGTGAACAGGTTGAGATGACTGAACAGGTTGAGAAGAGTGATCAGGTTGGGAAGAGTGATCAGGATGGAGAAGAGGATCAGGTGGAGAAGAGTGATCAGGTGGAGAAGAGTGAACAGGTTGAGAAGAGTGATCAATTTGAGAAGAGTGATCAGGTTGAGAAGAGTGAAGTTAGATTGGGAAGGAGAACATAGATTGGGAAGAGGGAAAGTAGATTGGGAAGTGGGAAAGTAGATTGGGAATTGTGAACAGGTTGAGATGACTGAACAGGTTGAGAAGAGTGATCAGGTTGAGAAGAGTGATCAGGTTGAGAAGAGAGATCAGGTGGAGAAGAGTGAAGTTAGATTGGGAAGGGAGAACATAGATTGGGAAGAGGGAAAGTAGATTGGGAAGTGGGAAAGTAGATTGGGAATTGTGAACAGGTTGAGAAGAGGGAAAGGTTGGAGAAGAGAGAACAGGTTGAGAAGAGTGATCAGGTTGAGAAGAGTGATCAGGTTGAGAAGAGTGATCAGGGTGGAGAAGAGTGATCAGGTTGAGAAGAGTGATCAGGTTGAGAAGAGTGAAGTTAGATTGGGAAGGGTGAAACATAGAATGGGGAGAGGGAAAGTAGATTGGGAAGTGGGGAAACAGATTGGGATGACTGAACAGGTTGAGATGACTGAATAATTTGAAAAGAGGATCAGGGTTGAGAAGAGTGAAGTTAGATTCGGAAGGAGAACATAGATTGGGAAGAGGGAAAGTAGATTGAAAAGAGGGAAAGTAGATTGGGAATTGTGAACAGGTTGAGATGACTGAATAAGTTGAGAAGAGTGATCATGTTGAGAAGTTTGATCAGGTTGAGAAGAGTGAAGTTAGATTGGGAAGGGAGAACATAGATTGGGAAGAGGGAAAGTAGATTGGGAAGTGGGAAAGTAGATTGGGAATTGTGAACAGGTTGAGATGACTGAACAGGTTGGGAGAAGAGGGATCAGGTTGAGAAGAGTGATCAGGTTGAAAAGAGGGATCAGGTTGGGAAGAGTGAAGTTAGATTGGGAAGGGAGAACATAGATTGGGAAGAGGAACATAGATTGGGGAACAGGTTGAGATGACTGAACAAGTTGAGAAGAGGATCAGGTTGAGAAGATTGGTTAGATTGGGAAGGGAGAACATAGATTGGGAGAGGGAAAGTAGATTGGGAAGGGTGGGAAAGTAGATTGGGAAAGAGAACAGGTTGAGATGACTGAATAATTTGAGAAGAGTGATCAGGTTGAGAAGAGTGAAAGGAGATTCGGAAGGGAGAACATAGAGGGGGAAGAGGGAAAGTAGATTGGGAAGAGGGAAAGGAGATTGGGAATTGGGAACAGGTTGAGATGATTGAATAAGTTGAGAAGAGTGATGAAGTTGAGAAGAGTGATCATTGGGAAGAGGGAAGGAGTTGAACAGGTTGAGAAGAGGAACAGGTTGAGAAGAGTGAAGTTAGATTTGGAAGGAGAACATAGATTGGGAAGAGGGAAAGTAGATAGATTGGAAAGAGGAAAGAAGATTGGAAAGAGGGAAAGTAGATTGGGAAGAAGGGGAAACACAGATTGGGAAGTGGGAAGGTAGATTGGGAATTGAGAACAAGTTGAGAAGGAGATCAGGTTGAAAATTGGGATCAGGTTGAGAAGAGTGATCAGATTGGGAAGAGGGGAAGGGAGAAGAGATTGGGATCAGGTTGAGAAGGAGTGATCAGGTTGAGAAGAGTGATCAGGTTGAGAAGAGTGATCAGGTTGAGAAGAGTGATCAGGTTGAGAAGAGTGATCAGGTTGAGAAGAGTGAAGTTAGATTGGGAAGGGAGAACATAGATTGGGAAGAGGGAAAGTAGATTGGGAATTGTGAACAGGTTGAGATGACTGAACAAGTTGAGAAGAGTGATCAGGTTGAAAAGAGTGATCAGGTTGAGAAGAGTGATCAGGTGGAGAAGGAGAATCAGGTGGAGAAGAGTGATCAGGTGGAGAAGAGTGATCAGGTTGAGAAGAGGGAAGTTAGATTGGGAAGGGAGAACATACAGATTGGAGAAGAGGGAATGTAGATTGGGAAGTGGGAAAGGGGGAATTGTGAACATTGAGATGACTGAACAAGATTGGGAAGAGTGAACAGGGTTGAGAAGAGTGGGGATCAGGTTGAGAAAAGTGATCAGGTTGAGAAGAGTGAAGTTAGATTGGGAAGAAGAACATAGATTGGGAAATGGGAATGTAGATTGGGAAGTGGGAAGTAGATTGGGAAGGGAAAGTAGATTGGGAAGTGGGGAAACCTAGATTGGGAAGAGGGAAAGTAGATTGGGAAGTGGGAAAGTAGATTGGGAAGTGTGAACAGGTTGAGATGACTGAACAAGTTGAGAAGAGTGAAGTTAGATTGTGAAGGGAGAACATTGATTGGGAAGAGGGAAAGTAGATTGGGAATTGTGAACCGGTTGAAATGACTGAACAAGTTGAGAAGAGTGATCAGGTGGAGAAGAGTGATCAGGTGGAGAAGAGTGATCAGGTTGAGAAGAGTGATCAGGTTGAGAAGAGTGATCAGGTTGAGAAGAGTGATCAGGTTGAGAAGAGTGATCAGGTTGAGAAGAGTGAAGTTAGATTGGGAAGGGAGAACATAGATTGGGAAGAGGGAAAGTAGATTGGGAAGTGGGAAAGTAGATTGGGAATTGTGAACAGGTTGAGATGACTGAACAGGTTGAGAAGAGTGATCAGGTTGAAAAGAGTGATCAGGTTGAGAAGAGTGATCAGGTTGAGAAGTGTGATCAGGTTGAGAAGAGTGATCAGGTTGAGAAGAGTGATCAGGTTGAGAAGAGTGATCAGGTTGAGAAGAGTGAAGTTAGATTGGGAAGGGAGAACATAGATTGGGAAGAGGGAAAGTAGATTGGAAAGTGGGAAAGTAGATTGGGAAGTGAGAACAAGATTGGAGGAATTGTGAACAGGTTGAGATGACTGATCAGGTTGGGAAGAGTGATCAGGGAGAAAGGTCGAGATGACTGAACAAGTTGAGAAGAATGATTGGGGTTGAGAAGAGTGATCAGGTTGAGAAGAGAAGTTAGATTGGGAAGGAGAACATAGATTGGGAAGTGGGAACCTAGATTGGGAAGTGGGAACCTAGATTGGGAAGAGGGAACCTAGAAAGACAGAGAAGACTGCGTTTGATAGTATATTGTATGGGTAAAGAGATACATGGAAGAAAGTGTAGAAATTATTAATTTTTAATGAGAGATAGTGAGAGAATGAGAGAGAGGGGAGAGAAACGGTTGCAGACAGTGAAAGAGAAATGATGAGACGTAAATAAAAATAAAAAGGTTCGATTAAAGAAATGAAAATGGGAAAATCATAGTTGGAAGGCATGCAGAATGAAAAAGGAAGAAAGAAAAAACGAGCTAAACAAAGAAAGAAAGAAATTAGGATTCGTAGTAAAAGTGAAGTAGATAAAAAGAAAATGAAACAAGAATAATACCGAAAGAGAAACCGTAAGAAAAACGAAGGAAATAAATAAGAGTAGAAATATAATCAAGGAAGAAAGAGTGTGGGAGTGTAGCATTTTAAAAAGGAAGTAAAGAAGGATGGAATGAAGAACGAATTAAAGAAAGAAAGAAAGAAATAAAGGAATTAATGGTAAGTGAATGAAAAAAGAAAGAAAAAGTAAAAATAATGGAGGCAAGAGTGTAGCATCTTAAAATGGATTCTGAGAAAACAGATCATAATTAAGGAAAAAAGAAATAAGAAAGAAAAGGAGAAAGAATAGGAGAAAAATATTAGTGCAAAAGTGTATAAATAAACATGAATAAAAGGAAGAAAGAAAGAAGACGAGAATGAAGCATCTTAAAAAACGGTTTTAAGAAATCAGGTCATAAGTAAATAAGAAAGAAAGAATGAAATAAAGAACGTAGATAAAACGAAAATAATATAAACATAAAATGTGAAACAACGAAAAGGATTATGGGAGTGAAACAGAAAAGAGAAAAAAATGAAGACTAAAAATCTATTTTTACAGGAAATTGCCGAAGCTGAATGCAAAAAAAACAAAACAAAAAAAGATAAAGACAGAATAGGCAAAAGGAAAAAGTTAAAAAAGGAAGCCAAAAACGAAACTATATTTAATAATAAAAAGAAAAATAAAGATTGGCAGCCATTATTTAATAGAATTATTTTATATGAACAAAGCCACGGAATTAAATTAATTTCTGAACTCAGTATCAACATAACAACCACAAGCATCGCCAATCACTTCATATTTATTTGATGTCACGTGGCAATCGAGTTTATTGATGTTTCGTGTTATGTCTATAATATAACACTTCAGTAATGAATGCCACAGATATTATTTGTTTCGTTTCTCGTGTTTGTTTAATTTATTTTACTTAATTAATCTTCATTCTTCCTATATCCGTCTCTCCTCTCTTTTTTCAACTAACTTTATCTCTGTCTTAATAATAATTCAGATACATCCGACAAAGAAGAACTGTCAACTGCTCTCGAAATGATCTACAGTCAGTTGTTAACTGGGGCAAGAAATGGCTTATAAATGTTTGATGGCTTCAAACGAAACTGCTAACTTTAATAAACATTGACAATCATGTTTGCCTTCCGCCAGCATGGCTGATGCTAACCTCCAGGGCAGTATTTCAACTTTTTGTTCGCAACTTTCACGTTAGAACACATTTTTCATATTTATAAATTTAGCATTCGACGGCACATTGAATATTGCTACCATATCTGGTCTTGAAATACTGCAATATATCTTGACAGTCTCAACAAAAGCCAAAAATAGGTCTGTGACATTATCAGTTCTAACCTGGCATCTCGCCCTCAGTCACTTTCCCACCACCGTGGCATCCTTCTGTCTTTTCTATAAATATTTTCATGGCAATTGTTATAATGATCTCGCTTCTTTCGTAGCTCGACCGTAAGCATTTAAATTCGGGTACTAGATTGACAACTAGGTCCCATTGTTTTAAGCTAAATGTAACCATAATTTCTAGTCAAATAGTTTACTGCTAATTCTAATTGGTTTGCTGCTTCACTAATACCTACGGTCTTCAAACTTTTAAATGCAACGTCAATCGCCATCTTCCTTTTTCTGAAATCTGTTCTTTTATTGTCCTTTCTCCTGAACTGTCTTCTCAGTAAACCCTGGCGTCTTAAATGCATTATCGTCTTGCTCGGAGTGAAACCCTTAAAAAATTATTTATCGGTCATTTTCTCTCTCGCTCTCTCTTTATATCATAGAGCGCCAAATTAGACGTCTTCTTTCTAAAGTAACCAATAGCAACACTTAACATACAGATAAGAACAATAATATTAGCATTATCTATAAAAATCAAATGCACGGCAACTATAAACAGGATTAACCTTTCCATAGAAACATGATAAAGAAATATACAACTTCTCTTGAGAAAAACAAGAAAATTACATTATCTACTATAAAAAAAAACTGCTAACCTCATTGTGAACAACAATAGCGCGCCTGCAAGATCCGAACTAAAATGAATCAATCTTAGTTACGAATTGATATCTCACTTAAGGAACTGTGTTCCTTATCAGACAAGATTCATAAATATATTGGATATACTACAACATGTCTAACAAGAAGACTCACATTACATTTCTCTGACCATAGCTCAATTAGGTCTCATTTAAATACACATGGAGGCCTACCAAACTCCATCCGCAATATACTCGTTGGTAATATTAATATAATAGCCTCATGCAGATATAAAACAGACTAAAAATAATGGAAGCATTACGAAGAAAACAGTAACAGCCAACACTAAATAACATCAGCTATGAACACAGCCAGAATGTGCTGACCGTGTTTGGAAAATAAAACATCCCTGTAACTCTAGATACATAAATAAAAAAAATTCCAAAAAATCATCCTTGAAATGGCTAAAGGAATAGCCGAAAGCGTTCGGACATACAGAATATTCGGACAATTTCTACACAATTTATGTTCACAAAATGAAAAAAAAAAATAATATCAGTCGTTTTTCACAAAACTGATATAAAAGAGGGATTGCTGTCCAAATACACAATATATATAATTTTTTTTCAAAAAACAAAAATAATGGATATTCATTTTTTTTTTTAATCTGGCATATTTATATTGCTTTTGACGATATTTTTAGTGGATACCCATATTTGAGTAGACGCTCCGTTTACTTGTTAAACATGTTTTTATTTCGTCTACCGGCCTGAACATACGAGAAATCATATTAAAGATCAGTGGCGTAGCCAGGGTTTGTCCGCCACGGCCGGCACTTTTGGTCTGCGGTTAGTTTTCAGAAAAGAAAAAAAAATAGTATAATTTCAATAATTTTGGAATAAAAAAGCAGCGATGAGGAAAAAGATAGGGTTCAAATGAAGCCAATTTGTCCTTAATATGGCTGGCTCAAAGCCAGCCAGCAATAAAAAAAAATTGTCTCCAAAATGCGCTGTCAGCTGATGGGGATAGACCGCACTTACAAGACGTGAGCAAAAGGTATGAAAAAAAAATTGACCATTTTTCAAGCGCTTGATGTGAATTTAGAGAATCCAGTTTTTTCACACCTGTGAGAAGTCCAGATTTTGGCGCCAGTTCTTTGATTTTGATTTTTCATGTCTGTGAACTGTTAGTGAAAAAAATTAAGTGAACTAATCGTTTTTTTTTTGTCATATCATAAGTCTAGTTTTAATACGGATATAAAAATCGTTACTTATAAAATAGATAGATAAATTGAAATAATTCCAATGCTTTAAGGATATCACATGCATTCCCATTTTTTTTTTCAGAAATATCGAAAAAAGAAAGAAAGAAAATGAAAATTAGTATATTTTTTAAGTGCAGAATCTTTATTTAATGTTCAAAAATAGGAATTTTTAAAATTTTTCAATTTACAATTTTTCGCAGTAGTAAAACGATGCAATGTTTTATTTTTTGTTTAAATAGTTGAAGTTTTATTAAGCCAAATAGACAAAGAATTAAAAGTATGATAACATTTATTTCAATTTTTAAAAGTGAAATTATTTTTATCAAACTTTTATTTCTTAGTCTACTACTTCAATTACATAAAACAAAATAATTTAAAAAGACATTGCATTTTTTTTACATTGTTAAACGAAAAAACGAACCGTGTTTCTGTTAAAGTGGCATTTAATTTATGACTCCTTACTTGTTAGAATTGAAATAAATATTTTTAAAAATACTGATAAATTATGAAATAAAAGTACAATGTGTTTTTTTTAAAAAAAATAAAACAGAGCGTATATAAACAAAAACAAGTTATCTTTCTTTTAATATCGTAAAACGTTTTTAAAGTTTTCTTGATTTAGAAAGAAAGAAGTAATGTCTTCGTTTTTTTTTCCACACATCCCCAGTTTCATTTAAATATAAATAAACAAACACAATTGTATTTTTATTGCATAATTTATCAGCGAGGAGTTATAAATGCTACGTTAACAGAAACACGGGAAAAAAACCCGGCATCATACGGGCATTAGATTCTGAGAAATGGATAAAAATATTAAAAATTGATGGGTGTACGAATAATTTCGTCGTTGACCGTATATATATATATATATATATATATATAAATATATATATATATATATATATATATGTGTGTGTGTGTGTGTGTGTGTGTGTGTATAAACTTTAAGGGGTTAATGTGCATTGTATTCCTTCTCGGAAGAGGCGGAAACTTGAGGGCCGCCTCGGGCGTGAAAAACACCAGCTACGCCCCTGTTAAAAAAAAATATCCCGGAGGACGCATTCTTCGTTAATAAGATTTCTCGAATATTCAGTTTGATAGACGAAAATAAAATACTGTTTAAAAATAAACGGAGCGTTTTCAGCATGATGGTGAAAATGGCTCTCCACAGCTTTTTAAAATATTTGCAAGTATTCTAATTCTCTTAGCATAAACTCTGTAAAAGCCGAAGACCTATTGAACGTCGTATCGATACTAAAAATGGAGGCTGCTTCTAAATCGACTTAAAAATAATATTTTTTTAATGATTTTAAAAAAGTGATCGAAGTATAAACTATGCTAATAATTATTTTCGTAATTTTTATCCTTATTTCTTTACGTGGGGCCTAGCATACAGTGTGAGCCAAAAGTAGGTTTACACTTAGTACGGATGCCCTTCACAATTTTTAAAAACATTTTATTACATTTATATTTATTTGTTAAAACATATTTGTTCTCAACTGATGATGTACATTTGTTTAACAATTTACTTATTTTTTTTTAGAACAGTTAAATCTCTTAAGTGTTCAAAATGTCTTCCTTCAACATTACAACACTCTTTGAGGACCTCTCCAGAACATTGTGGCACACAGCACGGCACATATCCCAATCTGCATCAATATCAATAAATACTTCCGAGATGTACTCTTTTAAATTGTCCAATGTGTGGGGATTTCTCTCATGAACCTTGTTCTTTACTCCACCTCCAAAAAAGAAATCCATTGGTGTTAGGTCTGGTCAAGGTAGTGGCCATTAAATGTTGTCCTGAATCAACGCCGTGGAAAGGTTTGGTTAAGGCATGTCCCTTACTGCCAGAGCATAATGGGGAGGTGTTCATTTTACTGAAAGAATAGTTCGCCGAAGTTATGATTTTAATAAATTAGATCAAAATCATGAAACTATGAAACCGCCCTGTACATATATTCTATCAAGTCTCTCCCCCCCTCTCTCTCTCTCTCTATATATATATATATATATATATCTATAGTCTACTTTTATCTATCCCAGTCAATCTCATTCATTCATTCTATCTATCTATCTCATTCTTTTCCTATATATATATATATATATATATATATATATATATATCATTCTGTTCCTATCTATGTATGTATGTATCTATCTATCTAATTCTTTTCCTATCTATCTATCTATATATATATATATATATATATCATTCTGTTCCTATCTATGTATGTATGTATCTATCTATCTCATTCTTTTCCTATCTATATATATATATATATATATATATATATCATTCTGTTCCTATCTATCTATCTATCTATCTGTAGAAGATGACCGAGAGGAGGTATGTCAACTGGTTGGCAAAAAATCTCAGTCAACTGCTAACTTACCTGCCTAAGGAATCTAGGTTCGGACAGACATCTTGACTTCTAAATCTTGCAGCTGATTGAGTAACTCCAGTACTATTTTCTTTTCTTTTTTCTTGAGATACCTTCCTGTTTCTTAATACATTGCTTAGCAAATCGAAAACAGAATTCGGGGAGCCGAGTTGGCCGCAGATTTTGTTGCATTAACATTCGCATAAATGTCCTGGCGGGTGGGGAGTATTAAGCCAATCTATTTTCCACCAATTATGGTCTACATAGCATAGCAGACTGGGCTTTCTATCTGTAATTGACATATAGTCCCTCTGTGCAGCGTCCCTTCAAAAGTAAGTATGCATTGTAATTTTTCTAACATTCTATTACAATATTTATTTATTTATTTATTTGTTACATTCATATTTGTTCAAATCTGTTTATCTACATTTCTCTAACGTTTTACTTACATTTTTAGCGCAACACTCTTTGAGAATCTCTCCAGAACATTGTGGCACACAGCATGACACATATCCCAATCTGCATCAATATTAATAAATATTTCCGAGATGTACTCTTTTAAATTGTCCAATGTGTGGGGATTTCTCTCATGAACCTTGTTCTTTACTCCACCTCCAAAAAAGAAATCCATTGGTCAAGTGAACTTAGTGATCATTCAATGCTGCACTTTCTTCCGAACCAATGTTGTGAAAGGGTTTGGTTAAGGTTTGTTCCGTACTGCCAAAGAATAATAGGGAGTTGCTCAATCTTGCTGGAGAAACAGTTTGACTAAGTTAGCTCCGGTATTGAGCTGTGATGTTGTCGGAGTTAACTCTTTCTTAATTTCCAAGTTGTTCACTAGGACACGCTCTCCCTACACTGAGCGACTTATTGCCCAGTTTTCTTTTTCATTTTTTCATTTTCAGCGAACACGTCTACAATGTAAGCTCTCGCAGAAGATTGCGTCTTCCCGTTTGTGGGAGATGACATGAACATTATACACACATACACGTACGTACGAACATTCACCAAAATACAAACTCTTTACGTTCACACACAAACACAAATGTCTATGTCCATTGTAAAATTGTGTTTAATACATATACTTGTTTGTATATATATATATATATATATATATATCGATCTTGTTTTTTTACGCTTCTTTGTGGTGGATTCAATCACTAAGTCCGCCATGTTCTTGTAGTGAACCTTCTAGCAGGAATAAACGCACGTGTTCCTAATTTAACAACACATAAACCAACGATCCGCTTTCAAACGTGAAACAAATTGTGAAACAACTGTAAGCCTTCTTTTGGCCCACCATTTGCGAAAAAGTTGATTAAATTTTGAAGACGAAGATTGATTAGAAAAAAGATATATCTAGGCAAAATGATATTTTTCTAAGGTTATTTTAGTCTGACACATGATTAAAAATTGTTGCGCACCCAATGAGGGTCGAATGTGCTTCGTTAGCGAATCTGCGAGAATTTTGCATCATAATGGGCACTCTGAGTTTATAATATATTGATTAGAATCTGTAGTGAGAGATAAATTGGTTGGAAAATTTTCATCAACTTGTGGGGATTTGTCTATTATTGCTAGCCATTTTTCTACCAAGGGCCATTGAATTCCATTTGAATTGTCTTCCCCGGTGTTATTCTGTCTATTAACGCGTCTGTCTCTTGAACGATTCGACGTGTTAGCATGGAGCGATTTTTGTTGAACGTGCCCTTGCCGTCTATGTTCACTGGTTGTTGCTGTAGGCCTTTTGTGATTGTACGTATATACGTGGCTGTGTTGAGAGCATAATTACCTCATAGAATATGCTTGTTCTAGACAATGTTATTTCCTTGATATAATGACAGAGGATGGCAGACGACATCTGAAAACAGCTTGTAAGTGTTGTACAAATATTAAAAACGTGTTCATTGGGTAATAAGAAAAATGAAAAATAAACGAAAATAAATGAAAGAAAAAGTACTGAAAAAGATTTTTCCGTTTTCGTTTTAATCAGAATCTGGCTAAAGGTATCAAAATAACTTTGACGAACTTGAGAATTCTCTTCTTGCGTTCTATCAAGTCAAAGAAAGCGCCGCCTGGTGTCAAATAAATAAACTCAAAGATGAAAAAATACAGTGGTAGACGAAGATGATGATAAATCTAACAGTAAGCAAAAGAAGAAGTTGAAATGGTAATAGTTGCAAGAAAAAAAAGGAGAGAGAGAGAGAGAGATTGCACGGTAAATATGTTGGGAGACGAAAGAAAATAGAGCGAAGACGAAAGAGACGGAGGCAGAATGACCGAGAAAAGAAATAAAGAAAAAAAATAAAGAAAAACTAGAAGAAAAAGTTAAGACAATAAAAATATGACGAAAAAGAAAGAAAGTCTAAAAAAGAAAGGTAAAAAGATAAGATGAAAAGGAGCGTAGAGAAGAGTGAGAAAGAAAAAGTAACACAACATTACGTTGTAGTGGTAGCACGGGGCATATTCGCTTCGAATAGCATTGAACAAAACTTTCTTTTCTCATGAAAAAAGTAATATTTTATTTACGAAGTTACATTGTAATGGTAACCTTTGAGTAGCCATAAATGAAGCATTCTATCATAACAAAGAGATAACCTATTACGTTATTCTGTTGTAATGATGACAAGAGTTATGCCGGCTTCGATGTAGCCTTGAATAAAACCGTTTACCATAACAAAGAATACCTAATTAACATGACCTATACATATTGAAAATGAGATTTTTAATTTTATTTTTATATTTATATTTGTTTTTAATTATTATATCTACATTTATTTTTAATTTTTCTATGTTTAATATTTAAATTTATAATTTTTTATTAATTTTTACATTTTTTAATTGTTATTTTTTATGTCAATTACGTTCTATTTTAAATATATTTATTATTAAATGAATATATTCATAGTTTAATAAGAACAAGTAATCTCCCTTTAATTATATAACTTTTAAGTAATTAAAATATAAATAATCCCCACTCGTATATATAATCTATTAATTTATTTTTTTTTACATACAAATATATAAATCCCGCTTATTTTAAAAGCCAAATATAATTTACAAATTAAAAAAAAATCCTGTAAACTGACCATAATATATAGTTATATTCCAAGCATTGCTTAGATGTGGCACAAGGCCGAAAATATGGGGCATCTAGGGAGGATCGAACTCACTTTTCAGTTGTAACTGATCTAGCGAGACAAGCTTGCTAACCATTACACCACGCCGAGGTGTCCCTGACCATAATATATATAACTAGACCAAGACAATGTTGGTAACCAGATATATTTCAAAATGGCGTAACGGTCAGTTCACACTTTAAAATTACGTCGTGCATACGGTAATATGGATAATTATATATATGAGGAGGCACGGTGGAGTAATGGATAGCGACTTGGATTAAGGAATCGGAGATCCGAGTTCGAATTCCAGTCGAATCCAATACATCCACTAATACTGTGCTAATACTCCTGGGAAAGATGTGAATCCTCTTCTACCTCCAGCTATGGGCAAGTAGCAGGACAGACTGGGTTAAAAACGGGGCAACAGTAGAGAGGAAAACTGGATCAGGAGGTCATAACAGGAAGCGGGATCATCATTTCTATATTGAGCTAAAGAGATTAATTAGAAAAGAAAAAAAAAGAAAAAACAAGAAGACAACCCATAAGACGTCGGGAACGTGAGAGATGAATTTCAGCTATGACAGTCTAAAGAGGAGTGAAAAATACTTGAAAATGAAATTGTACGTGAAACCTGTGAGGCACCTTGTTACTCAAGGACAGAAAGTTAGGTTATAAAGCTCTTCTGGTATTTAAATCATTAAAGTGATTACTTACTAAAGAGATTCAATTGTCTTGGTAATGCATATTTGGTGTTGATAAATTCTTCTTTTTTTTGGGTTAAATGATTAACGCGAATGAAAACAGGATAAAAGGAATTAGAATTTGGTAGGATTGGCTATTCAGTTGTGTGTTTATATCCCAGTGTGTGTAACAAAAGTTCGCTACTTACCAATTAAATCGAGAGTGTCGACATATTTCCTGCGAGAGCGAAACAGTTACTACCTTTGCTTCCTTCGTTACAGAAGAGTGTATAAGCTTGTGAACCGGAAGTACTTCTTGATTGGACTATAAAATGCAAGACGAGTACGAGTCGCAGTACGTTGCGCGCATGGCGAGAACAGCTGTAGCTGATGAATGGAACACAAATCGATATCCGATCAGTATCGACTGAGTCACCGCGGAGAGGGGGTACGATGTTGAAAGACGCAAAACTTCTAATGATCCGAGCCTAAAAACATCACTGATGACGTGCGCCAAAGCGTTAAAAAATGTATTTCACAAAACCTATTGTTACCATAACAACGGAATATCTCATCGCTAATATGTATGAATCAGTTATCATTGAGCCTTATGCTTTTTTTATCATTTGTGTATTTTGTGGTTAGACGAATGATTCCCAACGCAGGTCGCATGTCCCTACCGATGGGGCATGGTGATATTTTGGCGTGGTATGCGTAGGATGTGTACCCTTCGGCTTACTATACCAAACAGAATAAGGGGGGGGGCAATTCGAGAATAAGTTATTAACAGTGAATTGTTTTCTAGTGAGTCTGAGTGAGAGTGTTAATATTAATGCGTGTTAATACATACAATGCATATACAGTATACATACATAAAAATATTTTGTGTGTATGTACATAAATGTGTAATTGGCGTACATGTATATATTAAATATTACAGTGGGGTACCAGAACTTTAGAAATACCAAAGCTGGGCATGGCCTAAAATCGGTTGGAAACCACTGGATTAGATGAACCCTACTAACACAGTTTCACTTTTGCTTGGATGTTTTGTTTTATTTTGTTTTGATTTCTGGGTTTATCCTCTCCTCCATTGTTTCATGTGTAAAGTTTTATATATTTCTGTAATAAAATTGTAAAAAAAAAGGAGAAAAAATATTTGTAAATATAAATAAATGGTATTGTTGTATGCGTGTAAAAAGAGCAATTAAGAAGTGCAGTTGTCACGGTGTGACAAAAGAAACGAAAGTAAACAATGCAAAATAAAACAAATGCTGAAAATTATTCTTCTCTTAATTTATTCAGGTTAACCAAAACTGGTAGTCACAAAAATTAAGTCAGATCTCGGGCAATTTTAATTAAAATGTTGCTATATTAAGTCTACATCAAGAGGAGGAGTAATGGATAGCGGCTCGGATTGAGGAATCGAAGAGCCGAGTTCGAATTCCAGTGGAATCCATTACATTCACTTACGTGCTAATACCCTTACGAAAGGTATGAACTCTCTTCTTCTCCCACCCCAGCTATGGGTAAATAGCAGGACAGACTGGGTTCTCTAGCCTTGGATGGCAGTTGGTCTAGGTAAAGGACAAGAGTTCAAAACATAGTGCACCAGGTTTCTGTATTCGGCTTTTCAAAAAGCGTGGTTGGTTCTGCTCTTCACCACTAGAATCAAATCAGCTGTGCAGGTGTCTGGCTGTTGGTTCCTAGGAACTGAGTTGCTTGACCCTCATACGTCGAAAAACGACGGGAGAGTTCAGTAACATAAAGAGAACAGAATTTAAAATAACATATATTACAACACAACACAAGACTGAATGAAAATACACGAGTCTTTCTAATATTGGTTGGATGAAAGCAAACAAAAAGGCATAGATTAATAAAGAAGAGAATAACATGTCTACTGGTGAATATATTTCCGCTATGAATCCCGAGAAACAAGCGTCCTCTAGCGTTTTTTCTTCGAAGGCTTTCAAGGCATATATTTTGGGAGGGCAATGTTTTTCTAAAGTTTCAAAGTATGTATATATATATGTGTGTGTATGGGTCAATAAGTATAAAGTCTAGTCGGATCAATAAGGTTAAAAAAAGACGACCCATTTATAACAGCAGTTTCTGAGTTTTAGGCATAACATAAAGGTTTAACACTAGACTTGAAGAGGTTTATATTATAACGATTGAGAAAACGTCCTCGGGGGTCCGCAATGTAGCAGTTCTTTGGAATCAGCTGGGTGGAACTTTTTTATTACTAATGAAATATAAAGGGGATACGTATGATTCTTCCCAATGTACGTATCATGGCAGCTCTTAGCTGTGAAGGTTAAATCTGGTGGAACCATGAAATGTAGCTTGTCAGAACATTTAACATGAACTAGCGATAAACTAGCGAAAAGCCTATGACGTTTCGTCGATGGAAAACGGGTTGTAAGAGTGAAAGATAATTAATCACCCACAAAGCCGCGTAGAGGCTTTTAGAACATTATCAGAAGTCATCAATAAAAGGTCAACTCCTGGCCCGATACGGCTTCAACACTCCGTTTTTGCTCATATAAATCACATCGAGGGAAGTCAGATACTTACTGGAGCGGTACAATGAACCAACCATTTTTCCAGCGTCTTTAGCGATGGATCGGATATATGTGTTCCACTTGAGGTCTGGTGTGAGCTTGAATCCGAACAGGCGTTAAAGGCAAGAAACTTTCTTGAGGAAACCATCCAGATAATATGTTATTTTGCGTAACAATATATTTATTCTTGCGTTTAACCTGAATTGAAACACCAAATCTCCATTAAAGCAAATCAAGGGCGCTCCAAATGTATCTCACTATATCACTAGATTTTTTTTTATTGATCTTTAATCCTATGATTCTCTTCTTTCGCCCCTAAACACAGAAGGAGTCGTTGAGGTGGCGACGTGCTAAGCTGTCACTCATTCCCCCCATTTGTTGTGGATGCATGCCAGAGTCTGGGTCTCCGCGAATGGTTTCTTGGTTTCCTCATCATGCGGTGTGTGTTAGGCGTTTTAACCTAGCGGAGCCTATCCCTCTCCAGGTGTCGATGTTCTCCAACTAGTTGGCTCGCCTTGATCGCGAACATGTGGCCGGTGCAGCTCATCTGAGGAACAATTTCGCCATGGCCAGTGACCTGCGTCGAGGAGATCCTTCGCCCGGTGGTGCCGTGTTAAGCTCACGTGAGTTTAGCCCACCAGCCGAAATGGTTTAACAGGGCATGGCAACTTAGAGGAATCACATGGGAAATTTAGGAGATGGTTGAGAACTAGTGATGCCCGTCCACGTAATGGTGCAGTGTGCCTGACATCAGAGGTACTACCGCTTATCCAGATCCCCCACAAACCAAAACAACAAGGAAGTTTTAAGGAAAATGCCAACCAAAAGACTTGTACTTAAAATCAAAACGATGCAGGTGAAATTTCTCGGACACATGATGAGGAAAGAGGGTTTGAAGAATTTGACACTCACAGGACATATTGAATGTAAGATGGCTATATAGAAACATCGAGTAATGTACCTTATTTGTTTGTGCATATGAATGGCACAACCTGGACAGGGAGGGATATTAAAGAGATAAACATTGCTTAGAACTAATAAGAATAGAAGGGTGTGGAGAGTCATAATCATCGACATTCTGAAGGCACATAGAACATGAAAAACTGTAAGAGACATATCTCCAGTTACTTATATTTTATAAATTGTTTGACACTTGACTTTTCAGGTGAGGCTTACGGCCATATCACATTAAAACATCGATTCTTGTACGATCACCGAGGGTTAAACAACGTCGGGCCTGGTCAGTACCTAGATGGGTGACCGCTTTGGAATACCAGGTGCTGTTATCTTGTATGTGCAAGTGGTGTAATGGATAAAGGCTAGAAATCGGAAATCGAAGAGCCGAGTTCGAATTCCAGTTGGGTTCATTCACTTACGCGCAATTCCCATTGGGAAAAGTATGAATGCGAATCTTCTCCCTATATCTATGAGTTAATTAGTGTGACTTGTATCAGTCAACCATTATTATCTACGAAAAATTACTGCAATCTTAAAAAAGCCTTGCTTTAATAACCTGCAAAAAAGTTGATAAATCGTAAAACTCAAATACATAAAACAAACTTTTCAGGTGGGAATTTGCCTTTCATCGTCGCCAAAACAGGTTATTCGGAGAAATTCTAATAGTCTTAGTTTAGTTTAGTTTAGTTTTTTAAGCAAAGCGATGATGCCACTCGGACTGAAGTGGTTACCGGAATTGAAAGAGAATGTGTAGACTACTTGGAAACGGCAATAAAAGGAATACTGTTCAGGAAGACAGAAGATGGCGATTGAGGTTCGATTTTAATTTTTGAAGACCGTAGGTGCAGGAATGCAAGAAATCAGAAGTGAGTTCCCCAACCGGGAAGTGCGAGAGAAGAAACTATTAGAATAGAACTGACGGTTGCATATAACTGGTTGAACTGTCAACTAATGAGACCTAATTGTCAATCTTGTAGGACGCTTAAAATCAAACAGTTGTCATTAAAATGAAGTCACGTGACGTCGGTGAGAAATAGAATGAATTCGAGATGCCAGATTAGGATCGATTACATTATAGATCTTTCTTTGAATTTTATCAAGAACCACGTGATATACAGCAGGAACACCAGACTCTATATGGCACCAGTAGTCAATGCACAGTCGATCGGAAGATTTATAAATGTTACAGATTGGTTATTAGGAGAAACATTTTAAACCAACTTTCCTAGCAGTAGGCATAGTAATTAATACAATATAGTCGCCCTACTTCATGTCAGTGGAAAACAAGAGCCCACGAAGGTGCAAAGGTTTGCTTACCTGGAGGTTAGCAGCAGCCATAATGATGATCGGAAGAAAAGTTTCTCTGTGGTGATTATTTAATGAAAGCAGTTTATTTTTGGAGGCGTTAAGTATTGTTTATTCCTTTAATAGAAATTCAGTCTCCTTCCTCCTCTTCTTTATGCGACGTGTCCCTTCGGGACGTAGGCGATCATGCCTCTTCACAACTTCCTGTTCACTGTAGCTCAAATAAAAGTTGTCTTTCTGTTATTTCTCCTAAATCCTGTTTCACCATTCATTTACTCAAGCTCGCTAAGTATCTTATGGGTTGATTTCCTCTTTAGTCTGTCCTGTGAGTAGCAGATTTTCCAAGCAGTCTTTCCTCATTATATGCCCTAGAAACAACAACAGTCTTCCTGGTGTTCAGTATCATTTATTTTTGTTTTCATTTTCTCTAAAACTTCGTCGTTGCTCAGTCCATAGTATCCTCAGCATCCTTCTGTAGAATCACATTTCTGTTGCTTCAAGTTTTTTCTTCATGTTTGAGGAGATTGTCTAGCATTCGCTGTCATATAGAGGGAATGATATTCGTAGCAATTTAGTACTTTTTTTTTCTTTCTAACTAACTTTTACTGTTTCTTAATATAGGTGTCCTTACATCGGAGATTCATTCTTCAAGACTCCCCCTTCCCCCTCCAAAATTCAGCTGTCCATTTTTGCACTGTTAATAAAACAGGTCCGTCATCCTCTAATGTAACAACTATGTCCGTATGAATTTCCTTAGCAACTAAACGCCTTTTTTTCTGCAGCTACTTGATAACAAAACGATGACAAATTTTGTCCATTTTCAAGAGAAGTCGCTACTAGTAACTTCTGAAGTCTTCTTGGAACAGTCAGATGTCAGTTTATATGGAAATAAGTAATACAGTTACTAATAAGAAGAACAGACATTAATATATGCAAAATGTCAAAGCTCTCGCATTATTCCTCCATAGTCAGCCTATGAACTTTTCAGCCCAGCTTCGTAATCCAAAATATTAAAGCAAAACCAGACTGCGAAAAATTCACAATTACCCTCCTCTCCATAAAACGTTTCTAGGAACATTCGCTGTAAACATTTTTGCCGTATAAATCTTTGCCGTATAAAATTTTTGCCGTAAAACAATTTTGCCTTTTTTTTTAATATGCGAAGTACCTTGTTATTAAGTATATCTTGCTCGATTTAAACATTTTAAGAAGCGAAGTTACAGGATCAAAATCCTACATCGTTCATCCTCGTCGGTGAAGAGCTCAAAACTTGACACCAGAACATACGTCATGTAATTTCATATTTCAGACTTAACGTTAAACTTTCTGTTAACATAATATTAGTCTGCCAATGATTCTCACTCAAGCAATATATATTATTTCAAACAAATTTACAACTTGAACACACAACCAATATAAAATATCTGATCAAAGAATTATGTCTGACATTGCAAAAAAAAGACATCTCTATATAATTTATAACAAAGTAGTTCGCATATTAAACTGAACATTACTCCAAAAGATATGGGTATCGAAAAAAAAAAAAAAATGAGGCGAAATTGTCTTACGGCAAAAATTCTATACGGCGAAGTTTCTTATGGCGAAAGTTCCTGAGGTGAGTTTTCCTACGGTAAAAATGTTCGGATACGCCATAAATAAAACATATATATATATATATATATATATATATATATATATATATATATATATATATATATATATATATATATATATATATATATATATATATATATATATATATATATATATATATGTAGGCCAACAAAAGAACGATAAATGATGACCATTCAAAGCGTAAAGGCGTCATTCATAATAATGTGAATTTTTTGTGCATCCACTTTCTTCAGTCTCTTTCTCTCTACCTCTTCTCCTGCTATCCCCCTCTTGCTCTGTCTGTCTGTCACACACACACACACACACACACACACACACACACACACACACATATATATATATATATATTATAGATATATATATATCTGAGATGAGGTATTGTAATTATTTACATTATCTATTAGTGAGGGATAATATTCATATTTATTTATATATACTTAATTTCTCTATCTTATTACATAGAGCACTGTCTTATTTTTAACACCAGCAGTATATGTGTGATATATATATATATATATATATATATATATATATATATATATATATATATATCAGAAAAGCGTACGAAAACGGAGAATTAAAATATTGAAATATTTTTTTTATTATTGAGTATAAAAGTAAAATTTGTTTTATTTCAAGTTGAAAGAAACGAAGAAGAAAAATGTTCGACAGAAATATTTTTCTTTTTTTCTTTTTTTAGAACGCAACAGAAAAGAATTGCTTTAGTATAACTGAAAAGCTGTATGCGACTACATAACTCGCGAATCACGTATCCGCGTTGTTTTATGTATGCCTGTAATTTTCCAACAGTCAGCAATGAGCGTTTTATTTACTAATGCGAATATTACGCGACGTTATTTGTAAGGAAAAATATAGTGATCTAAAAGTTAGATTTACTAAACTCAGAAGTTTGTCGATTAATAAATATATTTCCCAATTTTGTAACATCTATTTTAGGAGGGAAAAACGTGGTAATCATTTTTCTGGAGTAATCTCTCATATTTCGTAGCAGACAACACGTGATTGTCTGAAATTTGAAAGCTTTGATGGCGATAACGTTGCTGATTGGTTAATAAATACTAACGTGGAAGTTTAAATTTGGAGTCTGAGTTTTATTGATATTACTTAAATCTACTGCATTTTCCTACAATTTGGGGGTGGGGTTACGCGCACACACGCACGCACACACACACACACACACACACACACACACACACACACACACACACATATATATATATATATATATATATAATTAACAAATCGGAAATCGGAGACTCCAGAAAGAAACTTCATTCATTGTTTTGAAACTGCTAGATCTGACAAAGCGAAATCGAATTATCGATTTTGCGTAATAAAATATTACCATGGATTTTAAAGTTTCTGAAGTTTCCGATTTGTTAATTATTACTTGCTCTGTTTATTACATTGAGCTCTCGGGATTTATATCCTCCCTGGAATTATCGATAAGGATTACCAATTAACTTTATTATATTTATATATATATATATATATATATATATATATATATATATATATATATATAAAGATGCCAACAAACAGCTCGCCGACAAAGAAACCTATAAAAGCATACCTACAGATCCCCTTCCCGAATACCAAAAAAAGAATTAACTAGCTCACTAAACATAATGCTTTGCAACAATCTAATCGACAAGGAATCATGCACAGCACTTACACCCACAAACATTACACCTGCTCATTTCTATCTCCTTCCTAAAATACACAAAAGCAACAATCTAGGAAGGCCGGTTATTCCATCGTTCCACTGCCACACGACAAAAATTTCCAAATACATAGACCATTACATACAACCGCTAGCTAAGGAAGTAAAATCCTACATCAGAGACACAACAGATCAACTGAACAAAATTAATCACATACAAACAGTTCCAGAGAATTCTATTCTAGTGACTATGGACGTTAGGTCACTCTATTCAAACATTAAACACGTCGAAGGGCTAACCGCCCTTCAGGAAGCACTTACTAAACGAAGAAAACAAGACCCCCACAGAAGTCATCATAAAACTCATGGAGCATGTCCTTACATTGAATACTTTCAACTTCAATGGAACACACTACCTTCAAATAAGAGGTTGTGCCATGGGCTCCATTGCAGCTCTATCATATGCTTCAATATTCATGGGAAAATTTGAGGAGACCCATATCTATCCAATCATTGATAGCGACTGCGTATTCTATACAAGATATATCGATGATATATTCTTTGTATACACGGGTAGTGATGACAAACTTACCCAATTCCTTATGACCCTAAACACAGTGCACGACTCAATTAAGTTTGACTATGAAAAATCCACAACATCAGTAACATTTTTAGACACCTGCATTTACATAGATGAAAACATGAAACTACAAACGACACTACACACTAAAATCACCGACACCCACAACTATCTACACTTTAAGTCTTCCCACCCTAAACACCTCAAAGAGAACCTTCCCTATTCACAAGCACTTAGACTCAGAAGGATATGTTCCAACAATGAAGAATTAAATAAACACATTGAAAATCTGGAGCATCAATTCACAACACGTAGCTATAAACAACACCTAATCAGGGAACAAATAAATAAAGCAATTTCCACACCTAGAGAAGACACCCTAATGTACAAGGTTAAAAATAAATCTAGCTGCATTCCTCTAGTAATCACTTTCAACCCCACTCTGCTTCGACTATCCCAAATAATCAAACGTCGCTGGGAAATACTACATCTCAAACATTTCAGGGGACAAGGTAATCCGTAATAAACTAAGAACAAAAACAACAGGATTTTCTCAACCATGTAACAACAAAAGAAGTTTATGTTGCAACCATATTAAACACACGAATTCATTCACTAGCTCAATCACTAAATCTACTTTCAAAATCTACCACGATTCTAACTGTAGAAGTCATAACATAATTTACCTCCTAGAATGCACACTATGCCAGAAACAATATGTAGGAAAATCTGAATGGCCCTTTCACTACAGAATTAATAATTATCGTAAGCGAATTAAGCCGACTCCCCATGAAAAATTATTACATTTCCGCCTGGAAAAACACGATTTCAAAACCCATGCCAAATTCACTATAATTGAGAGAATAGAAAAGTTCAGAGCAGATAACATTAGAAAGATTTTAGAGTTCCATGAAAATAAGTGGATACAACGTCTAAAAACACAATATCCAGCCAGGCTAAACCATAAATTTAACAATATAGATAGTACTAATATATAACTCAACAAATCAAAACCTACCCACATTTCTCACCCACACAAGACAGACATGCTTACGGAGGTGTGGAGGTCTCACACTTATACACACACCCACACAAATATACACACTTACACACATCATACTCACTCACTCCCTAATGAGCCAAATGATAACACACACACCCACAGCAATACACACGCTTACACATATCATACTCACTCACTCCCTAAGAACCAAATAATACACACACACACTAAACAGAGACACATCCCCTCTCCAGGACCAATAAAACTCTCAAACTGATCACGGGAATTCGGAGAAGCATAGATCCATCCAGCTCTTATCTCAAATAACAACTTAAAAGAGACTGTTTGACCAACACAAGGAATGTTAAAAGATTCATGTTAAAAAGATAAAAAAAAAAAAAAAGCAAAAAAACAAATGAAAACTACAGACGAAAGATCATTTTCTCCATCAAGACAATTATTTCTGTAGTTTACTGCTACCAGCAAGCAGAAATATTTCTTCTCCCGATGATGGCCATTTTGGCCGAAACTAGTCGAGGAATCTAAATGAAATAATAATAAAAAAACGAAAGAATAATAATCTACAACCCAGTTTGTCTGAAGATTTTAATTTTTTAATATTTTTTTATTGTTCAATATATATATATATATATATATATATATATATATATATATATATATATGGGAGGGAGAGAGAGAGAGAGGGGGGGCAGAGAGAGAGGGGGGAGAGGGAGAGAGAAACAACAAAATTCTTCAAATCATGTAACAGCATAATTATGCATCCCATAAAATGTGTAATATCTAAAAAACACTAAGCAAATTGACTTTCTTTTTTCCAGGTTTTCAGGTATGACGTGTAGCCATCATGACACCATTTCTCGTAAGAATCACTGAAAAACCCTTTGAGTTATTCAGATAAAAAGAGAACAAGTTATAATAGTTTTGTGTCAGCCCCCACTATGTCTTCCGAAATGAGCAATGGTGAGAGGTAAAAAGATCATTCAGGCCTTCACTAATGGTGCCACCATTCATCCGTTGGTTCCATCTTCAAGGTTCATTCAAGAACCATCAAGAGAACTGTGAATAATTTAAAAAACGGGGGGAACATTAGAAAGGGAAAACTGGATCAGGAGGTCACAACAGGAAGGGAGATCAGAATTTCAACTTAGAGCTAAAAAGATCAATTAGAAAAAACAAACAAAACAAAACAACCTCAACCCGTAAGACCTTTGGCACGTGAGAGATGAGTTTCAGCTATTATAGTCGAAAGAGCAGTGAAAAAAAAAAAATACTTGAAAATGAAATCGGACGTGAAACCTGTGAGGCACCTTGTTACTCCAGGACAGAAAGTTAGAAGGTTAGAGATTATTTTGAAGAAATTGGAAAATAATCCTAGAATAATATATATATATATATATATTTAATCCTTCATGAGGTCCTATGCTTAGCTATGATTAATTAATGATGAACATGTCATTTTCGTTTATGGTCGATTTCATCACGATTATTCTTTTAAACTTCGAGAGTAATTATATATTCTTATTACTCAAAGTCCAATAGGATTATGAAAAATCTCGGGGAATTGCAGTAAGATATCTTTAATCATTTCTAAGATACAACGGTTCAAATGTTAATCTAAGAATTGGACAATTTTAGTGTTACACGGTTTGGACAATATCGTTGCCACTTCCACACACACACACACACACACACACACACACACACACACACACACACACACATATATATATATATATATATATATATATATATATATATATAAAACAAAAAACTATACTTAGTCAAAAAGAGATGTCTTCATTATTTAGAAATTTTTACATGTCGTCTATGATATTTTGTTTCTTTTGTGGCTTTGTTTTTCGTTTACTTTTTCGTAGATGTTGTCGTCGTCGACGAGGACTCTCATTTTCTGTTTGGTCAATTCGTTCAAGATTACAACTGCCCCGCCGTTAACAGAAGGAGATATGTCGATGTTTTTTTTGTTGTTTGCTAATTCCTTCAGGGCTTTTATATATTTGCGATGAAGTGATGTATTGTTCATTTTTAAGTATAGTTATTCTAAGTTTTTTGACCAGAAATAGATTCATTAGATTTATTTACTTTTATTTACCAGACAACAGAGAAAAACTAACTATATATATATATATATATATATATATATATATATATGTTTACCTATGATTAATTAATAACGTTTATATATATAATATATATATATATATATATATATATATATATATATATATATATATACACACACACACATATATGCTTAGCTATGATTAATTAATGATAACGTTGTATATATATATATATATATATACACACACACACACATACACACACACACACACATATATATATATATATATATATATATATATTATGAAATGGACAAAATCCGACAATTATTTTTAAGACATTTTATGTTTATACATTCTTTTACAGATACAAATATTTTAAGTAAATGCTCTGTTTATGATAAACAGTATTAAACAACATTTACCGGCCTGAAAATTTCTCGACATTCAGGCCGGTAAATGTTGTTTATACTGTTTATTGTAAACAAAGCATTTACTTAAATATTTGTATCGATAAAAAGAATGTGTAAACATAAAAATGTCTTTATATATATATATACACATTTACCTGGCACATGCCGGGGAAGTTTTTAAAAATATTACGCCCAAGTCCCAAGGAGGAGGTTGGGTTTATCGCCCGGTGCATGAGGTGTCTCCAAAAGGCGACGTACCGAGGGGCCTCGGGCAATTTTTCCACGGTATTTCTGTGAAACCATGACCTTGTGTCACCTTCGGTAGCGCGCTTAAACACACGCGCACGCACGTACACACACAAACATACACACACACACAAACATACACACACACACACACATATATATATATATATATATATATATATATATAGAGAGAGAGAGAGAGAGAGAGAGAAAGAAAGAGATAGAAAGATAGACAGACAGACAGACTGATAGACGGACGGATAGACAGATAGACAGACGGAGAGTAAGGGCGATAGAAAAAAATTCTGAATCAGAAATTCTGTAAATTTTCATGACTTTTTCGATTCGTTGCCTTCTCCAAGATTTTAAATTTATAATTTTACTTCTCCTGGAGTAATAATGAAGCAAGGAAAATTGACTTCTGACTTTCCTATGTGTAATTACGCGAAGATAATCGCAACAGACTAAACTGCTATTTGAAACCGTATCGTCGATTACAAATTCCGCTCCGATAATGTATAGGCCACCTGACATTTATTAAGAGGGGTCAGATTGTTTGTTTTTTCTATCATAAGGCTCTGATTCGAATTATAGTTAATTTTTCAGGAAGATAACTTTCTAATCTTATCAGACGAACGGGGGGATATTAGTATGCGGTACTGTTGAGAATTGCCGTAAAACCATGACACGGATTGAACCAAGGATTGTTTGAGAAAGTGAGTAGACAGAAGTGTTCGAGAGCCGTTGATGGTTGTTACAGCGTAATCACAAGCCATCGTTATTGAGGGTTTGAGCGTACAGACTTCGTTCAAACAGCAGATCACGCTAGATAACGCGCTCTCTCCCAGAAACTAAAATCCGCTCAGCATAGTTGCAATTTAAATCACAAGTGGCCTCTGGGTGTTGAACAAATACAAATGTACCTGATCAGGCATCTACAACAGCGATTTGCTGCCCCACCCGCCGGGAGATAGAACGAGTAGCCGGCCATTATAATCAAGATAAAAATATTTAGTACAAGTTCAGTTGACTTCAGATTATTAAGCCTAGCTAAGTAATATGTTTGTAAGCTACTTCCTGGTGATCTTACTCGTCGATTAATAAAACTACGCCATAATTATTTTCTTCTAACAGAACTAAAACAAATCTTGTTACTAACTATACATTCTGCTTTAAGTTTCTCATATTTCAATCATGAGATACCAAAAGAAAGAGTCATTGTTCTTTTTTTAGGTTTGAACCCAGAGGCTATTGAAAAACAGACGAAATATATCGAAAACAACTCGACGGGAGCTTTTCGTAAACAGTTTCAAACAAAGGTAAATGAAATGTATTTTAAGAAACAGATAATGATATTGTTGCTATGATGAAGGACAAAAACACATAGACGCATAATCCTGGGTATGAAGATAAACTACATCCAGCAGCAAGGCCTCTGATCAGGAGGTTTTGAGGAGCGTGGAACCACCTCTTAATTGCTGTTGTTTCAAGGTCCAACCTGAAACTGGGTGGTAGCACCTGTTAGGGTCCCAGCTATAGACTAATAGTGACTCACCACAAAAACCCCAAAAAACAAAACAGTATGAAAATATAAAAATACATTTTTATACTACAAATACCAACAATAAATTTTTCAGCTAACATAGACACAATTTTAACACGATTACAATGTTTGTCGATCATGGCAACATCTCGTTCGCTTCGTTCAGGGACTATGGCCGCCCGATGAATATTGACACCCGGATTTTCTTTTTTTTTTTTTTTTTGCAATAAGGCTCACCCTGTACGAGGCTCAAGAGCCCCTGGAGGTAAAGACTTACAGATTAAGAGCCAGTTTTTGAGGATAGGTGGTTGGAGATATTGGTTAACCTTAAATTTAAACAGATAAAAACTATGGTAATCAGGGAAGCATTCTCTTAGGAATCTTTTCTACTAAGCAGCGCTTCGTTGCAAAGAACTATTCGAGTGAAATTTTCATCTCAACAATGGAAAACAGTTTTGAAAATTCAGTGGATTCTTTGAGGAATGGTAATGCCATACAGATTAATGTCCATTTTTGTGTCTGCTCGAACAGCTGAAATTTAATCAAAAGAAAACACAATTTCTCTCTTCATGTTTGTGTATGTGAAAATATAACGCAAAAAAAGAAACTTAATAAATGCAATCTTTATATTAATAGCAACTACCAGCATGTATCTTGTTGGGTTACCGCCTCCTAATTTTTAAATCCGCTACTAGGGGACGCTTTTAAGCACTATAATTACTCCGCGATAATTATTCGCAACCTCTTCTTACTTTTTACGTTAACATGTAAGTTTCTCGCGGAAGAACGCTTTCCTTTTTTGGGACACGCATGAACAAGACACACACACACATACACACACAAACACACACACAACCGTACACACCTTTTATTTCATTCTTTCTAGAACTTTCTCCTACAAAACTACACGTACACAAACAATTTACTAGCTTAAATGTTTTCTTCGTTCATTTTCATTGTTCAGTAACAACAATATTCTATTGTATATGTAACCCTTTATTATGAATACATTATCATTTGTTTGTACACATATATATTGGTCCTTGCTGCTTCCTTACATTTTTTACGTGGACTCATATTCCGAGGCTGCTATGTTGGTTGTGGGCATTTCAGGGACATACGTGTTTATCTCTCAACGCGTACAGCGCCCCCGCAACAGACTTATATCTTTCCCAATTTGGCTCTTCTTGCTTAATTGAGATAATCTTTAATATTCAGCTTCAGTAAAATAACTGTGATGTTATTGCTTTAAAATCTGGTCTTTGTCGATCTTAATGAATAAACAATTGTTTTGTTTATGGCTTTAATGCGAAAAGCCATCAACAAAACAAACGTTTATTAATAAATAAATAAATAGGTATTAAAATACTTAATTTTATGGAAAAAATAAGTATGTTGCTTTGCGGTCAGACGTGGGAGGCAGAGTGCTTTCTATGGCTTGTTTTCAAAGCGAAGCCGATCCGGGCACTGGTTTTTGTAATCTTTTTACCGGAAGGGGTGGGATGCGCAGGTCTGCCTTCCCTTCTTTCTCATCTTTTTTTTTTTTTTTTTTTTTTTTTTTTTGTGTGCACACCCTTTCATTATTAATTGATCCCTGACTGAAATTTGGGTCGAAAGACTAGGCAGTGTTTCGTAATACTTACTGTACTGGACTCAATTTTGCTTTACCCTTTTGAGTCGAATGGAATTTTCAACATTATTCAAATAAAATACATTTCAGTTATAAAAGTGAGAACGACCCCAGAATTTAGATCACAGAACTAAAAGGAACTCAACATTATTAATATGTTACTACTATTGTGACGTCGTCGTTATTTTTTTTTTTAGGTTTGAACCAAGAACTTATAGAAAAACTGACGAAATATGCCGTAAACACCACAGCAGAAGCTTAAACATTTTCAAACAAAGATAAATATCATTTATTTTGGGCTGCAGATTATATTATTGCAATGATAAGAAAGATACGTAGACTGAAAATGAAGACGGTTACAATATTGGGTGGTGATAAAAACATGTCTCTTCTCGGTCAGTTTGAACGTTGAAACCCGGATTAGAACAATTTCGAAATAAACTGGATCCTAATTTATAAAGTTTATAATTGAATTTTATGTCTTCTCGAAAAGCTTAAATTTAACAATAAAAGAAAAAAAAAATGTGTTTCTCTATGTGCGACTATGTCCAAATATTAAATGAGTTGAACAAGAAATCAATGCAATTTTATTAATCCCAACTACCAGCATGAATCTTTTGTCGTTCCCAACTCAGGGGTTCTTGAATAAGTGGCAAGAGGTAGAGTTTATGAGGATACGTGCAGGAAATAACGCTTAACACTGGTTGGCTAGTTGGTTGATTTTGTCCTTCACATCTCGGTCGGAGCTTCTAATATATTTTCCTGTCATAAATTTTTCCCAACGTGTGTATAGTTTCCTTTCCTTCCCCTTTTTTCTTTGTATATTTTCCTAATATTTCTTTCTTATTTTGTTTTTCAAATATTGCCTTTTTTTATTTTCTTTCACTCTTTTTCTCTTTGTTTCTTTATTTCTATATTTTTTAATATTTCTTTATTTTTTATGGTTTTTTCTCAAATTGCCTTTCTTTCTTTCTTTTCCCTTTTCTCTTTATTTATTTTCGCCTTCTTTGTTTTCTTAATATTTCCTATCTTTCTTTTTTTATTTTCTTAAGGTTTCTTTTACTTTCTATATTTTTCTAATATTGCCTTTCTTTCATTTCTTTCTCTTTTCGATTTCATTTTTTACTTTATTTTCTTAGTATTTCTCTTCATTATTTCTTTTTTCTTTCCGTCTTCTTTCTTTTTTTCTTTCTTTATTTCTTTTTTTCTTCCTGTCTTCTTTCTTTTTTCTTTCTTTCTTTTCTTAACATTTCTTTGTTACTTTCTATATTTTTCTAATATTGCCTTTTTTTCTTTAGCCTTTTCGCTTTCTTTCTTTCTTTCTTTCTTTCTTTCTTTCTTTCTTTCTTTCTTTCTTTCTTAATATTTCCCTCCTTTCTTTTCTCTTTTCTTTCTTTCTTTCTTTCTTTCTTTCTTTCTTTCTTTCTTTCTTAATATTTCCCACCTTTCTTTCTTTCTTTCTTTCTTTCTTAATATTTCCCTCCTTTCTTTCTTTCTTTCTTTCTTTCTTTCTTAATATTTCCTTTCTTTCTTTCTTTCTTTCTTTCTTTCTTTCTTTCTTAATATTTCCCTCCTTTCTTTCTTTCTTTCTTTCTTTATTTCTTTCTTTCTTTCTTTCTTTCTTTCTTATTTATTTCTTTCTTTCTTTCTTTCTTTCTTTCTTTCTCTTTCTTTCTTTCTTTTCTTAACATTTCCCTCCTTTCTTTCTTTCTTTCTTTCTTTTTCTTTCTTTCTTTCTTTCTTTCTTTCTTAATATTTCCTTTCTTTCTTTCTTTCTTTTTTATTAATATTTCCCTCCTTTCTTTCTTTCTTTCTTTTTTTCTTTCTTTCTTATTCCATTTCACGCCCAGTAACCGTATTTCTCTTAGTGTCATAATCGCCTCACTTCGGGTGAAATGATTAAAAATTAGCGATAGCCTTGCGACTGGAAGAAAAAATCTGCAGATATCAGTGATTAAGTAAATAATTGTTTCTGCAACAGAATACCGATCTTAAATTATTAATTAACTACCAATCTCTTTTAAGTAAAATGTTTATTCTTTTAGACACACTAATTATTCCTGATAAAGTCATCATGCTTCGCTGCTTCTGTCTGCGTCAGATTACAGACATGATTTATTTCTTTTTTCAGCAATCAGGTCAAGAGTTTCACTCCCGTCACAATTAACCGTTTCTTTCTCAATAAGACTCTTTGCTTCGGACGTCTTTTGGGATGGGATACGAATTCAATCCAAACCCTCAAGTGGAACTCATCTGCACAATCCATTGATAAAGAATCTGGTAAAAAAAAAATGGTCGGCTCTTTATACCACGCCAGAAAGTACTTGACTCCATCTACCATATTTAATCTTAGTTATGTTAAACCCAAATTGTAGTGTGACTGTCATATCTGTGTTGGAGCTGTCCATTCTTCACACTTTCCATTCTTGACAAAGTTCAAAAACTTTTCCGCGAGATGTGATTTTCCACTCTACATCCTCTTTCCTCAGAGACGTAAAGTCACAAGCGTATCTTTAACCTATTGCTACTTATTAACATTTCCATTGGTAAACGTTCCAATTCTTTAGTTTCAACAGTCTAGACCTTTACGCCTACGAACCAAAATATTACGTCCACATTGTCAAAACACCATCATTCCTTTCGTATTCTACCTGTAAGGAGGAATTTTCACTTAGCATTTTCCCAGGAACCACTTCTTTGTGGAACGCACTCCAGCGTAATTGCTTCACCGAAAAATACAGAGTGTGCGGATGGCGTGATTGGTAGCGGCTAGGAATGAGAAGTTAGAGAGATCGAATTCCAGTCGATTTTAATTACATCCAAATGTCCTTTGGGAAAATATGAAATCATCTCTTCTATCCCCATATATGGATTAAATAGTAGGACTTGTCATTGGAAAAATCATTGTTATCTTCAATAACATGTTTAAAGCAGTATTCACTCGATAAAAGTAGAATTATTCTTCCAATCCAAAATATGTTTCAGCTTTAAATAACCCACGAAGGGTTGATAAACCGTAAAAAAGAAAACGAAGAGTATAATCTTTTCATGTCAAGGGTCAATCGTTATCAATCCTCTTTATCCTAAAAATCTACACCTCGTTCTTATTCCTCATACTTATTCATATCACACAAATTTTCCAGTTGACTGAATGGCTGTGGAGTCTGGAGGTTTTTTTTAAATTTTTTATTACAGAGACATCATGTTTAGATAGATGCCAACCGAGAATAAACCCTTCCTCTGCCCATGCGCAGTTATCTACAGTTTCCGATCAGTTTAGCTTACCCAATTTCATACACGAATCAGTACTGGGTATGGAGATATACTACATCCGACATCAAGGCCTCTGATCTGGAGGTTGGAAGTTTTAAGGATCAGGGAACTCCCCCTTAATTGCTGTCGTCCCCGGATCCATCTGAACTGAACTGGTAACACCTCTTAGGGTCCCAGTTATGGGCAAATAGGGAATTCCAAAACAGAAACAAAACACTATGCAAGTATAAAATTCATTTTTATATATAAAAAAATTACACATTTATATAAAAAAGTTACCATCATTATATATTTATAGTAAAATTACTAACAATACAATTTTAAAGCTAAATGACCAACAATATATTTTATAGTACAATTCTCAATAATGCATTTTACCTGTAGTTGAAGACATGCAATTGCGTTCAAATATATTTAGATACAAGCATTAAATAGCCCACAGAGGTTGATAAACCGCTAAGTAAATCAGCCAACCAACAATACCTATTCATAGTAGAATTACCAAAAATACAATTTTAAAGCAAAATGACTGACAATACATTTTATCTATGGAGAGTTGGGAGGTCCATTTACGAACAAAAAGTGGTCACCCGTAGAAGACCGGTGAAAGAATATAAATACTGTGCGACTTGGGCGGACGAGGATGATCGACTTCGGATAAACGCTACGTTACGTGACGCCGGGAAGAGGATTTACGTACCAACACATTTTGAAAGGACACACGTGCTCTTACGTTGAAATCATCATAGAAATGGCTTCAAACAGGACACCGTATATCTCCAATATTTAGAACTTGTTCAGCAACAAGTGGAACCGCAGAAGGAGAACAACGGATTCCATTGAGGAAATGCTCAAAGGACATCGGTCTTGAAAAATGCAGAAAAAACCACTATTGAACAGGGTTCTACTGACGGTGATTAGGCACTATTTGTCAATTTGTGGAATCGATACAAGGAAATTTGTGGACTAAAAAACCCAGCCGTAACCTGAAATGAGTTACGAACCCCGTGCTCGACTGAAGTGAATGGGTTATTGTTCGACTTGGTGGGGACAGAAACCTTCAACACAACTACAGAACAGCAGCTCCTTGGTCAGCTATGACTCGTTTCCGTTAAACGTTTGCACAAGGAAATACATAGGCAGACCTTCCGCAGTATGAGACAACGAGAGAAGGAAGGTTTCACACATTTCTTAGTTCTTTCCTCCTTTTTTTCTTTCTTTCTTTCTTTCTTTCTTTCTTAATATTTCCATTCTTTCTTTCTTTCTTTCTTTCTTAATATTTCCTTTCTTTCCTCCTTTCTTTCTTTCTTTCTTTCTTTCTTTCTTTAATTTTTTCTTTCTTTCTTTCTTTCTTTCTTTCTTTCTTTCTTTCTTTCTTTCTTTCTTTCTTTCTTTCTTAATATTTCCTTTCTTTCCTTTCTTTCTTTCTTTCTTTTCTTTTTTCTTTCTTTTTTTTTCTTTCTTTCTTTCTTTCTTTCTTTCTTTCTTTCTTTCTTTCTTTCTTTCTTTCTTTCTTTCTTTCTTTCATCCAATTATTTTCTTTCTTTATTTTCTTTCTTTCTTTCTTTCTTTCTTTCTTTCTTTCTTTCTTTTCTTAATATTTCCTTTTTTTTTCTTTCTTTCTTTCTTTCTTTTCCTTTCTTTTCTTTCTTTCTTTCTTTCTTAAT
>CAHIKZ030000152.1:1622500-1652500 GCA_903632075.3 Acanthosepion pharaonis
TTCTTTCTTTCTTTCTTTCTTTCTTAATATTTCCTTTCCTTCTTTCCCCTTTTCTTTCTGTCTTTCTTTCTTTCTTTCTTTCTTTCTTTCTTTCTTTCTTAATATTTCCCTTCTTTCTTTTCCCTTTTCTTTCCCCTTTTCTTTCTTTCTTTCTTTCTTTCTTTCTTTCTTAATATTTCCCTCCTTTCTTTCCTCTTTTCTTTCTGCGAATTTACGACCCAGTGTGCGAATGAAAGTTGAAACCAGCGAGTCAATTATTCGCAAGATATGGTAGCTGGTCAGCTTGTAGCGAACACCAAGGTAAGGTACTAGCTGAGGCTAATACTCCAAATATGCTGGAACAGAAAGTTAACAGGTAGGCCAGCCTTGTAACGACGGATAAGTCAGCGTCCTATTTACTAAGCAGTCTAACTCCACTTACGGCATTTAACACAGTGAGGTCAGAGCAGATGAGGTGGCGATACCCCTAAAAGTTCACCAGGGTTGGTGTGGAACGGATGAGAGAAAGAAGAACTGTCTGGCAGGCAATCTGCGGTGATTCAACTGGGGAATAATAGGCCACTTAAAAAAGTGGGTCGAAAACTAAAGAAGGTACCCACCATAGAATCGGCAAGTAGTTCGAGGAAGCACCAGTCAACGATATTCGGCAACAGGGAAGATAGGAACAGCAAGACATCCTTAGGACGGAGACGGAAGTCTCGAACGGTATCACGCCTCACTTGGAATAAAGACCGGTTCCGAGGGAGAGAATCATCACCATCCCTGAAAATAGAGATTTCTCTAATAGCCGAATCTCATGCCAAATTTCTATATATTCTGAAGGATCCAATACTGCATCCATGTCATACTAGAAACTGGCGCGCAAACCTGTTTCAGTGGACCGGAGATACTGGATGTTCTGAGATGCACCGACGATCACTTGGTACCAACTAGTCATAGGATACCCGGTATAACAAACGATCAGCTGCATATTAAAGACATACACTTCATGCGCATCAGAGTCTACAGCAGAAACAAAACAAATTGTTTATGTGTCATAGAACACATCCGATTTCTATCTTTCGGAGTCGGCACTAAAAGACCTTGATTTGATACATCACAATTTCCCAAACCAGGCGTCCAAAATTAACGCATCGGCTAAGGTCAACGAAAAGGCATTCTGTGGGTGTTTCCGAAGAACGACGGTCCCAAATGGACCGTCAACATCCCGTTCCCTTGTATCCAAAGCATTGCTGCCATATATGGTCTGGAGCCCCTTCTGTTTGCTTCGGGGTTCTTGATAGGCTCCAGAGGCGGATATGCAATATAATTGGCCCTGTTCTGGCATCTCGTCTACATTCACTCTCTCACAGACGCGCCGTCGCCTCTCTCTGTCTTTTTTGCAAATATTTTCATGGCAATTACTCCGAGGAGCTGCATTCGCTGGTTCCCAGACTTCATGAGTTCAAGCGCCCTACGAGGCTGACATCCCGCTCTCACCTTTTCACTGTCGAAATTCGTAAATGTAGCCGTCTCTTATACTCCAATAACTTCATGTCTCGCACCTCTCGTCTGTGGAACTCACTTCCCTATTCCAGTTTTTCTGAGAGCTATAATCTCCAGTTATTCAAATGTAATGTCAATCGACATCTCCAGTTGCCTTGATCTATCCAGTATCCTTCTCCTCATCCTTTCCTCTATCACTACTATCTGACCTTGCTCTAAATTTTCTGTAACCCCTTGCGTCCTAGTGGCTTCCCGCCTTGCTTGGGTTGAAATGCTTAAAAAAAAGAAAATATAGGCACTGTTTAGAGCGATGGCTTCGGGACAATTTTAGGACGAGCGCATTTAAATCATGCCCACACCAACTATTTCAGGTGATGAAGAGGAGGCCATTGGATACAATGTTTGTCAAAGGGGCGACACCGTTAGCGATGCACACACCTATTCCGGTTCTTTGCCACTGGAAAAAGAGTGTAAAACAAGACCTCAACCGAGACATCGCACTTACTATTATCGAACCGATACCAGCAGGAACCCCGATAACTTGGTGTTCGAGAATAGTAGTTGCTCCAAAAAAAGGATAGGTCACCGAAAAGCACCGAACACCAAGGTAAGGTACTAGCTGAGGCTAATACTCCAAATATAAGCTAAATGCGGCTACGATAGGGGGGGGGGCGCCACATTCTGTCCCGTTTAATGAAGTGTCCACTGTACAAGCTCGAATCAAGAAAACAGTTCTGGATACGTCGAATGGGTACCACAGCCTTTCACTCTCTCAGCTGCGCGAGGCGCAACCACATTAATAACGGAATGGGGACAGTATCGGTACCGGTACCTTAGAGCACTCCAGGGGTTCCACGCATCAGGGGATGGATACACCCGCCGATTTGATGATCTCACGGTAGATACACCAAAAAAAAAAAAAAAACTCGTTGCATTGATGACACACATCTCTGGGACTAGTCCATAGAATCTACGTTCTGACACACGTTGGAATACATTACCCACTGTGGTATGGGTGGAATATTTTTCAATCCGTCAAGTTTCAATTTGCAGAAGACGAAGTACAGTTTGCCGGTTTCATAATAACGGCTGATGGCATAAAGCCAACTAAAAGAATGACAGACGCCTTTTTCAACTTTCCTACTCTCAAAAATATCACATTCAGCAGATTCTTGTTCGTATTAGTGAATCAGGTATCATACGCATTCACACAGGCCGAGGCAATAACCCCCTCCTGAGAATTGTTACGTACGAAAGACCGAAAATTTTAATCGGAAGCAGCGCTGAACTTTTTGAGGACGCTCAACTTCGGAGGAACACTACGTTACAATCTATAGTTGAAGGAACGCAATTGCGTTCAAAATATACAGGGTGATCCCCAAAAAACCGGAATTTTTGAAGTGCGTATTGCCAGACATGAACAAGTGGCAACACTCCAAGACAGTGACCTTGAGCAAGTAAACATTTCGCCATTTAGAATTCAAGATGAAATTCACAGTATCCCAGCTGAGATATTGCAGCGATCAATGAGGAATCTCAACAGCAGATTTCAAGTATGCATTCGTACAGGAGGACGCCATCTACAGGACGTAATTTTAAAAAAATGAAAATTCCATCATTGTTTCTTAACTGGCATATTTTAAAGTTTCAATTACTAGGAATAAAATATTTTTCTTTCATCACTCTTGGTTTTATTGGATTGTTAAAAAGTTCCCATTTTTTTGGGTCACCCTATATTTAGCTGAAGCCATAAAATTGTGTTCAAAATATTTAGATATCGGCAGTAAATAGTCCATAGATTTTTCGATAACTAAGTTTTATTTAATGCATTTTCATTTAAAAAAAATATTTTTTTATTTTTTTTTAAATGAAAATGCATTCTTAAAGATTTCATTTTAGCTTTAGTTGAAAGCCAAATGATTAAATTTACTATTTCCAGTAAGTAAAATATTCTGGTGTATTTCAAATAAAAAATTATATAGATTGGAATTTCAATGTTTTGCCGATTAAAGAAAATCTTCTTAAAAGCAGCCATTTTCTTAATTTTAAGAAGTTTGTAAACAAAACAAAATTATCGATTTTTAAAATCTTCCAAAAATAAAATATATATTTGTGAAACGTTATTTGGGTAAAATTAACAAATTTAAAGTTAAATTGACCTGATTTGAAACAAATATTACTTACTTATAACATAAAAAATATAGTCTACAAGCATTTCTTAACAACGGGTCCTCTTTTTATCATGTCTTTATTGACGTTAACGACGTCACCGATAGGTGACGAGGTGATGACAGTCAGTATGGATGACCAGAATTGACATAAATTTACGAAATGTATATAAACGCATTTTTTAAAAAAAAATTTTTTGACTACCTAGTAATATTTACAAATTAACATATTTTCAGCATTTATCTAATGTTTTCGGCTTTTATTTACGCTTGAAAATGATAAAATTTAAAATAACATAAAATTTTCTTAGATTAATTTTAAAATTTAATAACTGACATAAAATACCATGATAGAGGTAAAAATCAATAATTTATGAAATATTAAGGTATTTTATTTATTATTAATTTTTATCATGATGATTATTTCATTATTAAATTTTTATAGTACTTTAAATTTTATTATAATTACATAAGTGTTTAAACTTTTATTATTTTAACCCAATACCCTTAATAATATTTTTTTAAAATTTCTGTTATGTGTAATGTTGAAAAGACTTCCAGAAAAAATTTTGTGGCCATAAAAAGGGCCGTTTTTTTTTCTTTGATTGGCTCTTCATTCATCACCATTGTTGGTCTGATTTTCGAAAAACATGTCCTGCATAACATAGCGCCATCATCGTATTTGATCAATTGGTAGTAGTCAGCTACATCATTGAGATATGAAATCGTATAAAATGGATTCGAAAAACTAATGTAGCCGGCGTATTCACAGTCGACACCAAATCTCTCTGATTGAACGTCCAACTATGAATCCAGTGAATATTTCATCCAGGAGTTGCGCAGACTTGCGATATTCAGGAGTCAAAGAATCAACTGACAGATTTTTCTGATCCTTTAGATTTTTCTGGATCAAGGCTCTATTTCTGTTTTGATGCTGAGCATCCTTAGCCTTGATCCTTCTACCAATTTCTTCGTCGACCTCTTGCTGCATATTCTTCATCCCAATCTTCTGTCTGCCGTGCATCAGTGCCAGCTGTAGATGTTCTTGGAACTGCTCAGCATCCAGATCATTAATGAATTTCCTTACTTGATTCCGCTTGGCCTTGATGACATCAATTATGCTTGATACATAAGCATTAGACGAAAATCTGTCTTTCACAAAATTCACCGATGATGCTTTCAGCTAGCATTGTGAAAATTGATGCTCACCGATGTTAAAATTGACGTGGAACAAGCCTCTACTGTGCTGAATGATTTTGCAAACTGCCTGTTTAAAACCTCCACAATCTCTTTTAAACAGACAGTTATCATTTGGAAAAATAAGAGTTTATTTGCTGGGACAATTAGTAGGGACGCTATCACTTTCTTTAGTAATGTATTTCCAAAGAAATCTTTTGTGAAGTCGAAAATAGACATACTGTCCTTGGTGATTAGCTTCAGATTGTCCATGACACCGTTGGCGATGACCATAGTGTCAATGGGGTCTCTCTGGATATTTACGCTGGCATAGAAGGTACTCATCCAAGGTCCTGCTGGCATCTTCCCTATAATTCCCAGCACTTGTATCTCGGCGATAGCGGCTTCTTTCGTAATTATCTGCTGCAATGCTGTGATGGTCTTATTGGTTGAGGAAAGTCGCCAAACAAATTTTTTGCATTGTTCGAAAATGGGTAAATAAGTTGCACCTAGATGAAAAATTACATGCAACCGATTCCCTTGGAATCTAGTGATATCGGACCATGGAAGACCTTGTACAATAAAGATCTTCAATTTCGAAATAACCTAATTTGTAACTATATCTAAAGAAATTCAAAGCCGCATGAATTCGTCATGCTAGGCACTCACTTATATTCGTTGTTCCCTCGCAATTCTTCAGGACCTTCCTCGTCTTTGTTGCAACTGTTTCCAAACGTATGCAAATTGGAGTACATTTCAACAAGTTTCACCTGCCATTCCTTTTCCAATAACGAAACCGTTGAATGGTCGACGGGAGCCTGGTCTGTCAAGCAGCATTTGATTTTCGAAAGTATGATTTCTAAACTGACATCAACACTTATGCCAGTAGACAGTGAGCCTACTAAACAATTTCTAAAACATTTAACATTTTTTTTAAATAACTAACGTTCAGTCAATTTTGTCAAATGAAGCATACATTTTTAATTTTCTATTATCGTCATTCAATACAAGAAACCGGTGTTGAAAATTAAAAGTTTTCAGCACCAATGTTTTGTATTGTTTTCAATGAAAACTATTCACAATTAATTAAAATGAGAAAACTAATTTCACATGTGAATGGAATAAAGTATTAAATTAAGAATTAGAAATAAAAATTAAATAAGAAAGATATAATTAAAAAAAAAAAAACTAAAAATATTTTTTTAGTAGAATCTGGGTTTCGTTTCTCTCTGGGTTCTTAATTAATAAATTACTAACTTAAAAAATTACTTAATTGAAGTATGACCCAAACTAAAATACATAAATTAAAAATATTTTGTGAAATAGCAATTTAAAAAAAATTAAAAATTACTTTGAAATGTTGAAAAGACGATTTGCAAAAACTTTAATGATGAAACAAGTGAATAAGGAAAGTGAAACAATTGCAGTGCATCAGACGACACTTAAATCACGTGAACTTCTTAAGGATTATGTCGTGTGTAGGTTCCCATAAGTAGACATTTAGAATGCTCTATACATTAAAAATTATTTTTTTAAATTCTTTTAAAAATATATTAGCTCAAACGTCTGTTATGAGCTTTTCAACTTTTGATTCGTAAATGTACATTTCGCTTAAAAAAATATCACCAAAGCGTCGTCTTGAAAGCAATGAATAATTTTAAACGATTTTTTTAATATTATAAATTGTTTTATAAAAAAATTTAAAAAAAAATGAAAACAATTCTTGTAAAAATTAATTATTCTTTGGAAAGAATGTTCTTCTTAAGACAATAGTGTCTTTAATAAATCTTATTTATCAAAGTAATTAAAAGCTTTTCTAATTATATAATGTCATAGGGAAATTGCATTTTTATTTAACATTCAGAGCAGATTTTCGCTGAAAAGGCGAACTGTTTTACAAAAGTAATTGATGATTTACTATCTTCAAGGTGTCCTGCTTTTAACTAAAAAAGTCCCCCCCTCTAAAAATTTAATTTATCGAAATTTCATGAAATTAAGTAAGTGGGTGGTAACATATGCAAAAAATATTTTTACCAAGATTTTCTAAAAAAAAAAAAATACAAAAATAAGCTCATTCATTTATAAATATGTCCTGAAAATTTCAATAATGTCCGAGAATTATTTGATTTTTGCAATGGATTTCCAAATCAGTGTGCTTTTCAGCGCAAAAGGCGCCAAAAACTAACCTTTATCTTTGGTCCGCCGGTGACATAAACAAAACAATATTTTTAACCAAAATTTATAACGTGCTGGAGAGGATTAAACAAATTTCAGAAAATAATAAAAATACTTTGATCTTTCCGTTTAATAATAACATAAAAATTTTAATAAGAAAACTTTGTTTTTATTGAGTTTGGGGCTTTTTTTTTCATCATGCTATGCTGTTTTTTAAATAACCAAATTGAGTTATAGTGAGTTATCAGTTATAGTGAAGTGTATGAGTGTTGAAACAGATTAGTCTGATTTGGCCTTGTTAGTTAGATACCCCACCATAAGCGGGGTATAAAACAAGAAAATCAAATTGTAAAGTCAAACAACAAATTTATATACATATAAATCAATTAAGGTCTCTACAAATAAAATTAATGTATTTGGTTGATGCAAGGTCGCCAAAATGTTCTTAGTAGTCATTGCAAGAACGAGTTTATGTGTACGTAGGCAGGAATGTATGTGTGGGTGTATGTATGTATGTATGTATGTATGTATGAGCGCTATCGTAGGGTAGGAATGTCTTTGAAGTAATCGCTCAGTCTTAAAATGTTCCGTTCGTTTATCAAGTATAAAAGAGGTGAGGGAGAAAGGTAGAGATAATAATAACAATCGCGTGACGTTTGTCAAGGGACGTGTTAATAGGCTCGTCTCTGTCTCTCTGCTGACAGGCGAACTTGCCGTCTTTTATTTTGTTTGTGGAGCTTGACAAGGTCATTTGGGAATTTATTCCCAGATATGATTCAGGCTTTTCCATTGGACGACGAACAAACTGCGTCGGCTCACGATAAGGTCCGTAAAAGAATTTTTTTCTAAGAATTGAAGATTATTTGAATTTTGTTTTTAAATGTTTCCTAGTTTTCTATTGGCCGAAAAACATCTCGTATCAAGGTGTGAAATTTCACGAGTTTTGTCCTCATTTTTGTCGCCATATTTGTCACAACGTTTCGGCCGTTGGCGCTCCGACCTTCTTCAGGTGGTTGGAATTTCAAACAAAATCCTTTATTTCGATCACTGGGGGTAGACTGTTCTAGTTCAAATGCCATGTTTTGATGGATGTCAGTTATCAGTTATCTCCTGCTAATTTTCCCTCTGAAAGTTCTCCACTGCCTTAACCAGGTATTGAACTCACCTTCTTTGGGTCTGTCACTGGATCTAACCAGTCCGACAAATGTAAATACTGTACATAATACCTCATCCCAGAAATATAGACAGATTCACGAGTTTTGTTTTGGATTCGCTTTGGAGGGTGTGTTAAGCAAAGTTTTTTTAGCTTCTAACAAAATCAATGAGTCAGTGCTTAGCATTTGAATGTTAAATCTAGATCTTGTTTTGTTCACTACATATAGGTCCGCGTTCATATAATGGAGTGTAATTATGAGCATTTTTTGTTTGTTTCAGTGGTACAAATATGTGTTGTGTTTTTTTCATTTAATGGTTCTACCGGTTTTGTGTTAGTTATTTGTTTTCCATCATGAGCTCCTTCGATATGACATTGGGAATCATTCAATTCCGGATTTCTTTCAACAAGATCTCTTGACTTTGTATTTTTAGAAAAAATATGCTGGTTTTAGTCTGTTAATGGAGATATTATTATGCACATTTTCAGATATTTTGATCGTAAAATATTTGTCATGACGCCTTATTACCTGGAATGGGCCTGTGTATGGCGCTTCTAAAGGTTTTCATACTCTGTCCGTTCCCAGCTAAATATATACACAGTTTTGTAAACCTTTAGGAATATATGACTTAGGTGTAGAGCGTAAATGTCCGCTGGAAAAATTTTCCATGTCAAATTTTTGCATCTCTTCAGCGAAAGTCTTGATGTGAGAGTTTGTTAGTTCTATGTCTTCATCTTTAGCAGGATGAATTAACAATCGCGGAACTTGAGCTTGACTTCCCGTTAATGCAGTAAACAGGGAATAGTTGTATTCATTAGGTGTTATCCTTATTCCAAGAAGCACAATGGACAGCCAGGATTCTTTTCTTGATATGTCGCTAACCAAATCGACCAGTCATCCCTGTCTATACATAGTAGGATTACAAGCAATACAATTTTATAGCAAAATGACCAACAATACATTTTATCTCTATGTGAAGGCATTCGGTTGTGTTCAAAATATATTTGATTGAAACAATAAATGTGTGTTTAAAATATTTCGATATCGCATTAAATAACCCATACAGATGTTTATATACCGTTAAACAAAACCAGCGAACATTTACGAAGCTCGTCTCAACTGTAGTGGTAGTATTTTCTGTCACTTGTCTAAGAATCCTCTCCCTAGGTGTATATCGTTAAAAACAATGGTGAAACTTGAACTTAAATATGATAATAAGGATGCTAACACTCAGTCATGCGCCCTTAACAAAGTACGAGCCGCCATTGTTTTGTTATTTTATCCGTAATTTTTTTTTAATTTTAACTTTTGTTTTCCCTAAAATTCCTATACAAAACCTTTTGTATTTTATACGTAGGCGAGCCACATTGTTTATCATTTGGCGCTAAGAATAGATGTCATTAATTAGGCATCGGTTACCATTTTATCTTAGAATCAACCATGGTACACATGAAAAAAAACTATTACAAAAGATGAAGAATGAAAATTTTATTGCCTCCATCTCAGTCTGTTTTTAATTGACTTCCAGGAGGAAACATCGTCTAGTGTAAGATTTAGTCCTATTCAAATGATTCTTTGATTAATTCATTGATCTATCGACCTGGTTGTTTAAAGCCAGAAAATATTTCTTTTAGACTGTAAGAATTTATTGGAGATGATACTAACTTACTAATTAGGCAATAGCTGGTGGGTTTGACTATATAGCATTCCCAAGGACATTTGCACTTAAGTGAATATAACGAACCCAATTGGAATTTGAACTCGACTCTCCAATTTCAAATTCCGAGCCATTATTTATTGCTTAATTCACACATACAAAATTACAACTCCCGGTATTCCCATTTAGGTACTGACCAGACACGACGTTGCTTACCTTCGGTGATCGAACGTGAATAGATGTTTTAACGTGATATGGTCGTATCAGTTGCATTTTTCTTTTAGATCTTTCTTTTCTTCATTTCTTACATTATTTTCTTTATAGTTTTGAACAGTTTCAGTCTTCGCTTCTCCCATTTTTTCGCCTTTTCTTCCATTTTCTTTTCTTTCATTCTCTCTTTCATTCTTTCGTTCTCTTTATTACTTATGGTTTGGGCATTTCCTTCCAGCCATTCTGTATATTTCGTTTATGGTTTCGTTTTTGTTTTGCTATTACTTCGTTTCTCACTTTCTTTCGTTCTTGTATTCTTTATTCCATTCTTTGAGATTCTCTTTTGCTATTTCAGTGTTTTATTTTACTCCATTCTTTTACAAAGCTTCTTTCTTTCTTTTTTCCTTTTCTATCTTTTAATTCTTTCGAACTTTTTATCATTTCTTTCTCCTTTCCTTTGCCTTTTCTTTCTTAAACGTTTCTTTTCTATTCTGTCATTCCTTCTTTGTTTCGTGATTTTTTCCTCCGTTCTTTCTTTTTCCTTTACTCTTTCTTTTTCCGCCCTTTCTTTTTCTTCTAATCTTTCTTTTTTATCTAATCTCTCTTTTTCTTCTACACTTTCTTTTTCCTTTACTCTTTCTTTTTCTTCCGCCCTTTCTTTTTCTTCTACTCTTTCTTTTTCTTCCGACCTTTCTTTTTCCTCTACTTTTTCTTTTTCTTCTGTTCTTTATTACTTCTATTCATTCAATCTTTATTGTCCTTTTTCTTTGTCTTGTTCGTTCTTTCACTTTTTGCTTCACTTTAATATTTTCATTTATATTCTTTCTTTCTTTTTATTTATTTATTTATTTATTTATTAATTTATTTACTTATTTTTTCTTTATTTTGCTATTCCGAAATTTATTCGCTTCAATATTTCGTTAACACTTTCTTTTTTATTTCTATATTTCTCTTTTATTTTCATTTCTTTCTTGCTTTCTTTCCACTGTTTTCTTTCTTTCTTTCTTTTATTTTCCTAATATTTCTTTCTTGTCTGTTTTTCTAATATGGCATTTTTTTTCATTTTCCTTCTTCTTTCTGTCTTTGTCATTTCTCTATTTCACTTTCTTACTTTTTCTTTTTTTCTTTCGTTTTTCTGTCTTCCTATATTTTCTTAACATTTCCTTCCATTCTTTCTTTCTTTCTTTCTTTCTTTCTTTCCTCCTATATTCTCTTAATATTTAATTTCTTTCTTCCTTTCGTTCCTTTACCTTTTCTTGTCTTAACATAATTGTCGGACTGTCTATTTCATAATGTGTAAAGTCATTTGTTTACATTTGGATAGGCATCGAGCAGATATGAATGTATGAGAAAATCATGGAAAATTGTAGTTTAAAAACAGTAAAATCGATTCTCCCTAACCGAAACGCTCCTCTGTGGCGAAATCGGTAAAAGTACATCAGGCTATATTACGGTTCCGTATAGGATACAGGTTCGAATCCTGTCGGAGGACGCATATTTTCTATGACAATTTCTCGGACATTCAGGTCGGCAAATGTTGTTAACACTGTTTATTATAAACAGAACATTTACTTAAATATTTGTATCTATAAATAAATGTGTAAACATAAAAATGTCTGAAAATAATTGTCGTCCATTTCATAATATATATATATATATATATATATATATATATATATTTATAATTTTCAAAAAGAAAAAGAAAATAATTTGTGAGTAAGTCCGGAAAGTTTTATTAAAATCCAGCCATTATTGAATTCTTGCAAGAATTTCCAAAACTATGTGTTTTTAACGCCAAAAGAAGACGCTGAAAACTCATATACTAATCTTTGGCGCATCAGATGATGCAAGAAAAACAAGATTGTTAACCAAAATTTTGAACGCGCTAGACAGGAATAAGACATCCTTTCTCTTAATAATAATATAAACTGACGATAAAACTTTATTTTTATCATCATATGGTCTTTTTTAGAAAATTGTTTGTACGTACGGAAATAAAGCTATTACGTTAGACAAATGCATAAATATATACAGAAAAGAAGTGTTAATGATAAATATAAATTTGTCCCTTACTGTGAGGGTATATATATATATATATATATATATATATATATATATATATATATATATATATATATATATAATATATATATACACACATATATATATATATATATATATATCTATATATGTTTGCGTTTGTTTGAGATAAGTTTTTATTCTTTTTTATAATTTTTTCTGTGTATTTAGCGGGGTCTTTTTGGTTGTTTTTTTTTTTCTGATAAAAAAGTTACCGTTTCAGTAAATATAAATAATCGTGGTGGGTGGAAAAGAGAAAAAAAGAAACTTGAATTCTAGAAAATAAAAAAGAATATAGCCTGGCATACTGAATGGAACACAATCATTCATCCGCGTACGCATGCGCACGCATTTACTGCTGAATGAACATTCTCTTCTTTCCACGCTTGTAATCACTCGCTTACCAAATCTCAAGTAGAAATTACCATACATTCGCATCGAGTATATTGTTTAGTATAACTCAAATATTTATGCTTACATAACACACACACACACACACACACACACACACACACACACACACACACACACACACACATATATATGTATATATATATATATATATATATATACATATATATACATATATATATATAAATTGGAGTAGAAAGAATGGTACCATTTGTATAATTTCTATGTGAACTGTACGAATGAAAAATTGCAGTAACTTAAAATCAATGGCAATATTCTAGCTGCTTAAAGTAAAATGTACTTGGATAACTCATGTCAGTGACATTTTATTTGGCTTACCTTTATTTAGTCCAAGGGTAGCCAGTAAGGATCACGCCTTTTACGTACGTAAATGGTTTATAAGACAATATTTCTTAGCAATTACTCAAAGTAGAACATGTAATGATTCTCAACGTCGGCTCTTAGGCTCACAAGTGGTCCTGAGCAATTTATAAATGATCCAGGATTTGGGAAGAATTTAATTGAAAGGGAAAGATTGTTTGGATGGCTGAAAGAAAAATTCTTCCATCCATTTTTCTTTGAAATGTTTGTTCCATTCTTACTTGGTTTTCCTGTCACCTGGTTGGTTGAGGGGGGGATTTCCTGCAGCAAATGATGTTCTCAAAAATTTCTTGCAGCTTGAGAGGTAACTTACGCCTGAAGCTGAGCCAAGACTTTAATGGTCAACATGGCATAGCTGTGAAATCATCAGTCCAGGTTTATATTTTCTACTCCATTTCGCTTTTTTAAATAAAATATATTCCTTGCTTCATGGAATTCCTATTTGTGATTATGTGGGCCAGAAAGAAGAAAAGGTTGAAAAACTCTGGTCTAAAGCGTATGTGTTTTTATTTAGCTCAGAAAAGGTATCTCCACCAGCTATAGATTAAATAGTAGGACTGGTATTTTGAAAAATATATACCATTCTCAAAAAATAAGGATTACTATTGCATTCGCTAAAACGAATCAGTCAATCAATCTGTTTAACTTAGCATGATCTAGCTAAAGGTCCTATTCGTAGATTACCAAGTACGAAACGAATTCAGTACTGTCATAATAGTTTTCGAGTTAAGCTTTTTAAGTACTATGTCAAGAAACTATAAAACACTTGACTGCAGGCTGTGTGGCATGGCGGTTGGAAATGACACCCGATTCACTAATATTTGTTGAATGCTTTCGCAGAAAGAATATACGAGCCGACATGATAAAATGGCCGCCCATCTATATTGGTGCCTATGTAGGAAATATGAACTTGAAGTCGAACAGAAACAGAGCAGAGAAGGTGACAAAAAAACGACAAAGTCAAGATCTTGGGAGATTTCAACATCGGAACAGATCACATCATTGAGGCCACAAAATCAGACATCATTGTCGTTGCGCAAAAAATACAAACATAAAATATAAATTAGAAAATACTTCCTAATCGATGTGGGTGTTCATGGTTTTCCAAAATATCAAAGTTAAAGAAATTCAGAAGCTTAAGAAACACGTCATCCTTCGGATTGTCATAGTTATTATTAAAGCATGTGTTAGGGCAGTGATCTCAACTACCAGACCGTTACCGATCTGTGCATCATTTGCTACCGTGCCGCAAAAATAATTTATATGTTTAAAATCATATAACAGATAAAGTGAATATTGGACTTTAATTTAAAAGATGTGTTTAAATATTCAATATTCATCTACTTAATATTATCTATTATAACTGTAAGTACATTTTACAATTTATTTAAATTTTTATTTAGTTGTAATAATTTCTAACTAATTTTCTAATCCAAACTAATTTTCGATTCTACACTGATTTTACATTACGGTGAGTTATTATTGGTGTAATGCGGATTGATTCAGGGAAAGTAAGCAGGCAAGGGTGTGGTCGGCGAAAAAAGTGTGGTCGGCGCAAGGGTATGTTCGGGCTGGACCCCAGACATGAGAGTCAAAAGATTATACAATATTTCCTCCCTTTAATAAATTGCACATTTATTACTCCTCTCTTTATCGAAAGGCATTTAAATGGCTCATATGTACCACTACCGGTCCGCAGAAAGATTGTCCACCATGAAGCCGGTCCGTTATATAAAAAAAAAAAGGTTGGCGACCACTGTGTTAGGGTCTCTACCAAGGGTCTTGACCACTCTTTTTTACATCATCGCAGACATTCACATGAAAAAATTGTCCACCACCCACCTGTATAGTAAATATTCAAAAGCATATCAAAATTGTTTGGTAAAAGTTTGTTATTGATTCGTAAACTTACTTTATGGTGTAGTACAAAATACTAAAGGACGGCATCAAATAACGCTGACATGCGGTGGAGGCTACTACCATATTAAAGAACAATCCAAAGCAAACTTTACCATTGAAGACTATATATATATAATTTCATTTTATGGTTAGGGTCAGCATTCTAAGTGTTGACAAGTGCAGGCCATCTGGTACAGATGCAGAAATTGTCAGCCACATCATTAGCGCTTGTAGAATGTTCGCACAAAAAGAATACACTCGCCGACATGATAAAATTGCCTTCCATCTACATTAATGGCTATGTAGGAAGAACTAAGTCGAACACAAATGGTAATGTCACAAACGGTAGTGATCGACAACGATTTCAAATTCCTAACAGACCGAATTCTTGAGATCACCAAACCAGACATCACTGACGTGGAAAACAAACCAAACCAAAAAATAAAATAAGAAATGACTGTCCGTCGCGACCATAATTTCAAACGGGATTCATCTGACTAGCTGATAGGGCGACAGTCTTCTTCCATCCAAATGAGATTTCTTGACCTGGTGAGGTCCTGCAACTGATGCAGTTGTGTTAATAATGGTGATCCCGTTGCCGACAGCGAATAGTGGTGGGAGTCCAGGGTTCGTAAGAGCTTTTGATATATGTCAGAACTTCACATATTTCTGGCTGTTGACCAGTTGCCTCCTCGGAGATAGACTGTACTATGTTTTCACCAAAAATACGGCTTGAAATCCTTTCTGCATCTGCTGCCACAGCTACACTACCTGCTTATCTATTACGTCACACATACACTATCTTGTAAACTGTTTTTTATCATTTTCACACAGTTGTATTTTTTTATTTTTATATTGTAAAGTAGTATATGCTATATTACAGCATGGCACCTCGGCGTGGTTAGCAAGCTTTGAAAAGGCTACTCGTTCATTGGCATGCGGCTTTATATTGTGGTTGGGAAGGTTTTCTGCGCAGTTCGAACTATGGATTTGTTTGCATGGAGATTTTTATTATCCACCTATTTTTTAGAAATGGTGAAATTTTTGTTTTCTTGTTATTTATTCTAGTTTATTTATTTATCTGTCACCACACTCTATATAGATTCGGTTTTCACATTTATAGATAATATTAATATGATGAGATGCACAATATCAAGTTAAAATAATCTCCCGTAAAACTCCCAGTGACCTTACACGGATTATTCATTTATTTTTTCCATTTTTAAATAATGCTTACAGTCACTCATCGAGTTCTCTATAATAGACTGAATTCATTTTTTTTTTGTATATCATGATTAAGTTAAGCCCATTTGTCAAAAGATCATTTTCCTAAAAGATAAAGCATGCGTTCGTAAAATCTTGAATCCTAATCGTGTAAAGACAGGTCTTATGATTCATTCAAATTAGTCAAACTTGCTTCTCAGTAACGAATGTGCAAACGGAGAATGACTGCGTGCATTAACATCGTAGGATCGGTGATGGGGAGAGTACTAAGTAGATTCTGTCAATCTTTGTTGCAACTTTACTCTGGCAGAGGGAACTATTTCATTAACGTCATTCCTTGTACTTCTAGGGTTCCATAGAATTGAAACAGTAGCCAAATGGTAAATGCTCTAATGTCGAAGCCAACAAATATAGAGTACCATAAACACGGGACTCCATCACATGATCTCAAGACTTTCCATAATTGTTTCCCTTTTTTTTGGCAAAGTATTTGTTTAAGCGGATATTGATGAAAATTCCGAATTATTGTTTAATTATTGCAGCGTAATAAGTGATTGAAAAAATTATACCGACAAAGCGTGTTAAAGCGTCTTCAGAAGCTGAAGCAATATTCTTCGCAGCTTAATGGAAACACTAATTTTTAACAAAGAATTTTTGAAGTCATCAAAACCAGTGGAGGTAGAACTCATTATTAAATTTGGTTGTTGAATGTTTTCGTGCACTTTTCGTATAATTTCGTAGAATTTTTGTCTCTGGTCTTATAAGTTTGATCAAGTGTAAAACTCCTCATTTTATAAAAATGTCAATTTCTCAATAAAATGTTCGGATTATAACTTTTTGTCTACATAACCTTTTAGATTATAAAATTAATAACCTTAAGTAAGAAATGTTTAAAATTTTTCCATGAAAAACAGTCTAAAGTTTTCAAGTAGTCTTAAATTTTTGATCAGGAGTGTATTATTTTTTTATTTTCTCGTTGACGTTTCGCTCTCAACGAGCATTATCAAAACAGCTGGAAACTAAGGAAAAAAACCTTGTCATGCTAAATGTTCTACTTACGTTTAAAAGTTAATAAATTGTTAAACTAAATAACCGTCAACTGGTAAGAGTTTAAGATATATCATGGGCAAAGGTACAAAAGGCAGAGGAAAATATATGAATTCTGAGCAGATAGCAGTATAAACAGGTTCCCAAAAGAGATGAAAAAATGGGACCGCTTGTGCTTGATTGATTATTTTTTTACAGTTTATCAACCTATTTTGTAGGTTATTTTAAAGCCGAAAGACGTTTTTAAATCTTATGAATATTTTTTTTCTTTTTGCGGGTGTGTATTGCATTAAAAATTCTTTGGAAATAATAATGATTTTCTGACACAAGTCCTACAATTGAAGCCAAAGTTGGAGGGAGAAGAAATAAATTTATACTTTTCCCAAGGTTATTTGCGGGTAAGACAATGTAACGAACCCGACTAGAATTCGCACTCGGCTCTTAGATTTCCCATTTCGAGTCGTTATATCATACAAAATACATGATAACATCCCAGCTTACAGCACCTGGTATTCCGAAATGGTCACCCATCTAGTTATTGAACTGGCTGGGCGTTGCTAAACTTCGGTGATCGGATAAGAACGACACCGCATGTGGTTAGCAAGATTACAAATAATCAACGAAAGGTAATTTTGCATCAAACCACATCCCTGTTCAACAGCTGCTGCCGCTGAACCCGCTTGTCAACGGATTCTATGGCGTTAACTGCCTCATTTGGGTCTTACTGGCCTTTGTGCAACAACGGTATGCTTAGTCCCATCGTAGCATCAATTACTACACTGTGACCACTGAGTATTGCCATTTGACTATAAAGTCTGAAGAGAGAAGGCATATTGTTTTATTTAGAGAGACGACAGAGTTCGTGCGGAGGAGAACACAATGAGTTATGGATCCAGGTTCTCAGTAAAATGCCATGTAAGATGTTAGTGGCTGTGTAATGTTGTGTCATACGATTTACGGGCTTTTGATAGTACCCCTAAGTCTGACCTAAGCGGGATATTTCTGAACGGTTACAATACTTTGTGAAAGCCATGTTTGTCAGTGATGATGATTCCTTGAAGTTAAACAAGATAACCTCACTATCATGTGACACGAAAATGGTTTCAAGAAAAGTCGCGTGTAGTACAAATATCTGCTCCATGCCCACCAGATTTAATCCCCATTGAGCATATACGAGTGATGTTGCAGATCTGACCCGATTCCCAGCTTCTATACCCAACTTTAGTTATGAACAGTCTGAGAAATTTTCTGTATAGAAATGCCTATAAAACAATTCCCACACCTTGTAGACTACATACAACATCACGTAGCTGCCGTTATTCAGGCTAAAGCTGAAAGGAGGAATAATAAACGTATGAAAGAATAAATGAATGCGAATGAGGGAAAATTAATTAAATGTGTTCTGGCAGACAGGGAAACTTAACAAATGATTGTTACTGAAATTTTATGAACACGCCATGGCTTAAATCTCATAAGATGCAGTTGGAACGTTGGAGTAACACACGGTTTCTTTTTCTTTGGCTGACGAGTATTGATCGGCTTTTTATTCAGCTTCTTCGGTTCCCGCTTTGTCCAAATCTCGCATTTTCTCGTTCAGAATTTTTACATCCTTGCCAAACGTGAAGCCTTCACCAGCCTCGATTCAGCGAACGACTTCTTTTCAATGTAGCGATATCCTTAAAGAAAACATCGGCATGCGCACATGTTCTTAATTTGTGCACGCATGCGCATGATTTCTCTTATAATTTTTTAAACATTTTATTTTAAGTATTTGTGAGCAAAATAGCTGCCCACACTTTGCTTGAATATTCCTGTCTTTCTTAAGCATTTATTGTTTACGTGGTCTAATGAAAAGAAGAAAGCATTTTATATTTTGTCTTTTTTTCCAGCAAATATAATCTATACTTTTACTTTTTGATTTAAACCAGTCTTGACATTTTATGTGGAAGGAAATTTCGGAAATTCTGCCCACAAAGAATGAAAAAAAAAATGGAAATTATCTTTTTGAATGTATCTTGATAACTATTTTTTCGAACAGAAGACGCGTTGGTGTACAGAATGGACTGTTATTTTGAAGATAAAGTTTTGGGGTATTTGAAAGATTTTTGTTGGAGAAAAATTCAATCTCATATTTTAATAATTAATATCAGTTTTTCTAAACATAAAATAACTTATAACATTTTTGCTTGCTCGGCTTAAGATACGGTGTTTCGTCTACAGATGATGCCTCCAACTTGACATTAAGCCCTAGTCAGATGGGATGCAGGACATCTCGACACTGCCAACTCAACACCAGAAAAAACAACTTTTTTAATAACCAAATAAAAGTAATTTATTAAGGATTAAAACCTTAATTAGTAAATATTTTTTCTTCAAATAAGGCATTTGAAAAGGCATTATGTAAAATATGAACAAGTTCTTTTGTTTTTAATATTTTTGTTGAAGTAAATTATTAAATTTTATAAAAATATTTTAGAGAGTCGACTTTATTGAAAAATAAATTACATTACAATTTACTTTATTAAAAACTAATTAAAAACAAGTGCCATTTATTAAAGTATTTTTTATATGTCAATTTACTTTATTAAATAATAAATTTCTTTACAATTCACTAATTAAATTCTCTAACTAATTCCAACACTAAGATCTTTATTCAAAACTAATTCTACACTTAAACTCACCGCTCTTACTCTGATCAAATATTTCTAAAGAACTGGTATGTCCCCAGCATGGACATATTCCACGAACAAGAAAAGCAAGTCTTGGGTTTTCCCAAATTGTGAACTGCAAGCTGGTGTTTCTTTTTATATCTGGGAAAAATATATTCCACTCCAAAAAAACAAAAAAACAAAACAGCATCATATACTTGTAAACTGTAGCTTTTTCTGGATGAGGCAGATTTAGCTTCAGTCCGGGTCACTTGGCCCGGGCTAAAAGAAACAGCCGATCGGTTTGGCTGCTGTAAAAACTCGACACTGTATGAAGTGACGTCATTAAACCTTCCTTCACGTGACCCATGTGACTAATCTCCACGAAAGGGAGATAATCGCTTTATGTATACCTACAGCACATTAGGTTAATTGTATAACTCAAGCATCTTCGATTAATAGCTAAGATTTTACCTTCTAACTTATTTCTTTCAATAGGAATAGATCGGTTTTCCTATCGCCCGTTCCATATGCACCCCTATCTTTTGAACATGAGTAGAGGCTTATACCTAGTTTCCTTTTTAGGATGGATTTTCCGGTTCTTTCTTCTGTAGTCTTAATAAGGGTGGCTGTCGGGAATAATTGGTGTTAGGACTGGCTGCAGGCTATGGCTCTTCATACTGAGAGTACTGGGTTGCCAGTTTTCTGGATGCTGTATCCCGACTGGTAGTAAGGAGCCCGAACTCTTGGTTAGAGTCTAGATCAACAGTCGCATAATATCGAGGTTCATTCAGTGCCATGTAACACATGAAAAGATGTCCCTGCAAACAATTCCGTTGAACAACACCGATGGCACATTATAGTTTATTCTACTCCAATTCTTAGTTCATTTTGCCATCGATGACACGCAGCCATTATTCTTCTTCTTATTATTATTATTATTATTACCGTCTTTACAATCTTATCATTACTGAAAGAAATAAACAAAGAAAACCAAGGCAACTGGTATTTATTCATACAAAAAGTACAAATTGTGGCACGAGGCCAATAAATGGGAGGGGTAGAGGCTGGTCAACACTAACTATCTTATACCTAGCTAATCAGATTCGCGACCCATTCGTACATTACATTTTACCCATTCACCAAAAGAACTCGTCCATCACCAAACAATCCTTCAACCACCATAATACCACGTGCTCTCAAGGGAGACCTACCAAAATCGCGCCCCATGCCATAAAAATTTTAATGATGATATATATATATACAATTCTAATAATGACAAAATGAGAGGGGAGGGAAATGAACCCAATAATAAACTTAAAATAAACACAAATACAAATTAAACATAATTGATGTTAGTAGGGACCGTCCAACCCATAAAACAGAGAGACCGCTGTATTCTGCCCAGGGGACAAAATCAAGAGACGCTCTCGCTTGTCTTAAAGGCAACTTAAAAAAAAAAACCCAATAATACCTATCCAGTAAATCTTTCTTTCTCCAGCATCAGTTGCATTCGTACCATTTTCTGCAGTAGAGTATCGTTTATTTTGGAGCATTCTCCAGACATCCTACTTCTCTAGGAAACTAATCTAAAGCATTTAATCTCTTCCCCTGAATTCTCTGTTCTTGTGTAACTTCATCTCTTTCAAAACGACTCTAGTGTCCATATACATGGCTTTGCTACCTATGTTCGCGGTCATCTCCCACACTTTTGAGTTTCCGGACTGGTCTTCGATGTGCTTCCAACTTTCATTAATATACACAGTCGCTTATTTTTTCTTCCCCTTCATCTCTCGCTTTGCTAGATAGAATTTTTGATAGTATAGATATAGATACATTCTACATTCGGTTGCAAATATATTTGTGTTCGGCGGCTACAATTCCCATCATATCAAGTGGCCTCGTCATTGTAATGCCACTGACCTTACTGGTATCCAGACTTCTCAATTGCTGAATATCTTATTTAAATATCTTCCCCTTGACTTTCCCTAATAACTCTGACGGACACACTACCATACTTGATATCTTCCTGATTTCATCCCCGGAATCATGTCATGCTCTTCAAATCTGTCCTTTTGACAACTCCGACCACATCTTTCGGCTATATTAAAGCGACAGATCCAATTGCAACAGAAATCTATGTGTCACAGCTCGTAATGAATGTAAGATTAAAAAGTGGTCTTATCATTACAAGTGAAAGCGTTTGGTGCGCATATTAAAACTGTAACTTTATTTATGTTCTTCGTTTTCCTTCTTCTTTTACTTCTTTCATTCTTCTTCTTGTACTTCTTCATTCTTCTCCCTTCTGTCCTTTTCTTTTTTCTTTCATCTTCTTGATCCTCCTTTCTTTCTTTCTTTCTTTCTTTCTTTCTTTCTTTCTTTCTTTCTTTCGTGTTCTTTCATTTTCTTCTTTCTTTCTTTCTTTCTTTCTTTCTTTCTTTCTTCTTTTCTTTCTTTTTTTCTTCGTGTTCCTTTTTTTCTTTTTCTTTTTTTCTGTATTGTTCTTTCTTTCTTTCTTTCTTTCTTTCTTTCTTTCTTTCTTTCTTTCTTTCGTGTTCTTTCATTTTCTTCTTTCTTTTTTCTGTATTGTTCTTTCTTTCTTTCTTTCTTTCTTTCTTTCTTTCTTTCTTTCTTTCTTTCTTTCTTGTTCCTTCATTTTCTTCTTTCTTTTTCTTATTGTTCTTTCTTTCTTTCTTTTTTTTCTTTCTTTCTTTTTTCTTTCTTTCTTTTTCTTCTTTCATTTTTTTCTTTCTTTTTCTTGTTTCTTTCTTTCTTTCTTTCTTTTTTTCTTTCTTTCGTGTTCTTTCATTTTCTTCTTTCTTTTTTCTGTATTGTTCTTTCTTTCTTTCTTTCTTTCTTTCTTGTTCCTTCATTTCCTTCTTTCTTTTTTCTGTATTGTTCTTTCTTTCTTTCTTTCTTTCTTTATCATCTTTCTATTTTGTTCTTTCTTTCTTCTTCTTGATCTCTCTTCTTTCTTTTTAGTTTGTTTCTTCCTTTCTCACTTCTTCCTTTCCTTTTTTCTTTCTTCTTCTTTTCCTTCTTCTTCTAATTCTTCTTTATTCTTCTTGTTCTTAATTTTTACATTCTTCTTCTTGTACTTTATCCTTCTTTGTTATTATTCTCCTTCTTCTTCTTCTTCTTCTTCTTCTTCTTTCTTCTTCTTCTTCTTCTTCTTCTTCTTCTTTCTTCCTGTTCTTATAATTTTTCTTTTTTCTTCTTTTTTCTTTTTTCTTCTTTTTATTCTACTTCTTTCTTCTTTTTTTCTTTCTTTCTTGTTCTTTCTTGTTTTTCCATTCTTTGCCCGAAAAGGCAAAGTTACTATTTGCTAATAGAATGAAACACCGTACAGCCTACAGTCTCTTTCTCGAGATTACTGCTGGCTCTGCAAGAGTGTACTCATTTAGAGCAAATCATCAATAACTTCAATCAATTTAAAATGTTGTCATCTGCTGTAGTAAAATAATTTTCTTTTAACTCCCCTCTCCATTCATCTGGAATATATCTGTCTGATTTCCTCAAAGTGATTTCTGTCCATCATTTCTGTTATAATTTCTGAACTGGATCTCTACAAGGCACACAATTTAGACGATATAACTGAAATTGAATGTGCATCTGATCTGGTACCTGTTCTCTCCGAACTTCACAATATTCGCTACTTTTTTTTTATTTCCAGCTACTCAGAAGACCTCCTTTGTAGTTCCAGTTTTTAAGAACACTGAGGTATCATCGAATTATCGGCCTATTAGACCTTTGCTACTTTTTGGGAAAATATTAGAGGCTCTAATCAACAAATTAGATAAAAAAAAATCTTACTGTGAACGGTCTCCTTTCATGTATACAATATTGCTTCCGTTTCTCCAGATCTACCGCCGATCTTGTTAACGGCTACCACTGCATTTGTATATCAATGATTAGATAAAATGGCGAAGCTCGGGTTGTGGCCCTAGATATCTCAAATGTGTTCGACAGGCTTTAGCATGCTGGTATTCTTCACATGCTCAAGGGCTACGGTATCTCTGGACGAATATTTGAATAGGCAACCATTTCGTTCATTTCAAGTGTACCCTAGAACACTATTCCCGGACCTACGCTGTTTCTTCACGATGTCATCAGTACCTCTCTAGGTATCTATGTTTTACACCTATATTAGTATTAAGTCCGACAGATCCGACAAATTAAACTGGCAATTGCTCTCTAGAAGGACCTCCGATTACTGGTTAACTGGGAGCGGGGGAGTAATGGATAGCGGCTCGGAATGAGAAATCGGAGGGCCGAGTTCGAATTTCAGTCAGATCCATTACATTCACTTACGTGCTAATACCCTTGGGAAAGATATGAATGCTCTTCTATCTCCAGTTATGGGTAAATAGTAGAACAGACCGGGTTCTATAGCCTTGGATTGCAGCTGGTCTACCGGAGAAAGAAACAGCAACCTACTGCGGGAAAGAATCTGCCTCGGCAGTCATGTATCGAAAGATACATGATCGCCTAAGCGTGTATCATACATGGCACATAACTAGGGAAACTTTTCTACCTGTCATCAAAATGGCTGCTGCCAAACTGCTGGAGAGCAAAACCTGTACGCCTTCTTGAAGTGACGTTGTCACTGACATGAAGTGGAAGAATCATATTGAATCTAATGCTAGGTCTTCAAAAAAGGTTCACTGTTCGATGCAAGATAATTCTTCTTGTCAGAATCCTTCTTGCGTACTTATAAAACAACCATTCGTCCGTGCATTGAATACTGCTGCCATATTTGGTTTTGTGTTCCTGCTGTATGCCTTGAGATTATTGACAAAATTCAGAGAGGGGTCTGTAATGTAATCGAGGCAGACCAAGCATATTTTCCCTGACATCACGTCGCCTCCCTCGACTGCATGAACCTAAGCGAGCAACTAGATTGGCAACTAAGTCTCACCGTTTTACTGTTGAAGTATCTATTTTGAATTTAACTGGTTCAACCACCAGTTCTAGTCTAATAGTTTCTTTTCTTTTCACATCTCGCTTGTGGAACTCACTTTCGATTTCTTGATTCCCTGCCATGTACAATCTTAAAAAGTTGAAATGAAATGTCAGGCTCCCTAATCCCCCGACTAAGCAGCGTGTCACTTCTGGCTCTTCCCCAATCTGAAAACCACGCTGAAAAGGGAAGCGATTTGAAATGCGAGAGGAAATTATGAAAAGAGTAACGGTGGAGCTCCATAACAATCCAGGGAAGGTGTTCCAGACGTTTTACCAACAGTGAAAGAATAACAGGGAGAAGTGTCTGAACACCAGGAGGTATTTTAAAGATTGTTAAATAAAAATTTGTGAAATGTACAAAATTGATTTTTTTTTATTCCCATAGGTCGGATACTTTTTGAAACCAACTCGTATATATATATATATATATATATATATATATAATGAACTCTCCCGTCACTTACGATGTATGATGACCTGATAACCGGTTGATATATATATATATATATATATATATATATATATATATATATATATATATATATATATATATATATATATATATATATATCGGTTATCATTTAGCAAGAAGTAATATGATGCAACATTCTCGTGACACTGCAAATAAAACCATTTTTAAATACCGTGTTAATCTGACATCGTATACATTCAAAAGTTAGAAAATTTAAAACTATCCCCCACATAATGCCGTCAAGAATGAAGTTTATTTCTTGACAACAACTGAAGCTACTCGAAATAAAATATTGCAATACCAAATATATTGATATTTTTCACACACACACACAGACACACACACATATATATATATAACCCGTATCTATGAACACAAAAGAGATTTGCGTTTAGACAGACAATTTAACTCTCTCGTCTTACATCTAAACGACGTGGGACATAAATTTGATTTCACTAATGCCAGCCTAATTAAAAAAAGAACATAACCCTTTAAGGAGAAAATATTATGAAAACATCTTTATAGCATTAGTACCAACTATAAACATTCGCTTAAAACATCATATCACGTCACCATTTTTCTAAAGATCCATTATTCATGAATCTATCTTATGTCTTTCAATACATAAATCATGAAAATATACAAATTCTTTTTAAAAAATACGCATGAGAAATGCTTTAATGACAAATGCAAGCACAAACTAGATTATTACAATATCTTGATGCGCTTCACTGACCTACATAGAAGTCCCTACAACAGACATTCTCCGCGCACACACACACACACACACACACACACACACACTAACACAAGAATATAACCAAACACAAAATTACTGCAAGATTTCGCTACGTTTCACCGACATGTACGCGGGTGACATCTATAGACATTACTTACACACACACACACTTAAACATTTATATTAATTAACGTTACCGTCCAACATACACCTAGACAAATAGATGTTCCTTTACATACACGCTCATACATTTAACGTCCAAAATGCTCCTGAGGCATTTATATTTTATCGATTGCTTTAATACACGTGACACGTACCTGATCAATAAGAAGTAATCAAAAGTTATAACATACCAGTACTCTGTGTATCTTTGCTTTTTTTGATTTCTATCTCGATCTCTGATGAAGCTTTAATAAAAGTGAACACGCGCACACACACAAACACACACACACACACACACACACACACACATATATATATATATATATATATATATATATATATATATATATATAATTATTTATTCGACAATTCTAACATAAATATGTTATAACTTCACTACAAAAATAGCCATTTTGTTTCAAGACTTCTGGTGTCTTATCAAGTGATGATGTTGAATTCAACACATATTTATATCATAATTTTCGAATGAATAATTATATTTGCTCTACTCTGTATGGAGCAATCTTTTAAGAATAGTATTTGTTAGTTATTAGAATATACTTGGGTATATATATATATATATATATAGTGTATATTTAGGCAGCAATTTTTCATTGATGCATGTTTCATTCAATAATATACACAAGTTTTGTCTATTATTTTAATTAAGTTCTTTTCATATTGTTTGATAAGCTTAATAATGTTGTCGAGTGAACGAAAATTTTTCTTCCTCCGTATGAATCGAAATACGTTCGTCGCCAAATGTTGTATATGGCGAACGAATTTTTTTCTTTTTTTTTGTTTCCTCCGTATGAGTTTCGAATCCTGGTCGCCAAAGCTGTTATAGAGTAGTTTCACAATGGAGGCTTGTATTTCACTAAGTCGGTCCTAAAAATGTTCGACGTACAAAACGTTAGGAAGTTGATATAATAGTTAATTACGCAGCAATCTAGTTGTGGTGGTTGATACTTTAATGTCCGACATCGACTGACTCACCAACTCACTGAGCGACTTCGTGACTGCTACTACTACTACTACTTATTATAGGTGGGAGAGTCTATTAACAATAGAATAGGTATGTTCCAGTATAACAAATAACATTATCGTCTTTCAATGATAAATGTTATTAACTTAATTAACTTATTATAACTTAATTAAAATAAATAGACAAAACTTGTCTGTATTACTTAATGAAACATGCATCAATATATATATATATATATATATATATATATATATATATATATATATATATATATAACACAAGAATATGTGAAAAGGCCGGAAAATTTACCGTACCAAAATACATGGACGTATAAAAAAGTGGTTAATGCAGTCACTCGGAAATCCAGACATACAGAGCAAGCTAATAGAAAAAGAGAGGTAAAATACCTTAACCATATTACACTACCGTTGTTTCGACTGTTATACCTCGGAATGTGGCTGGGTAATAAGTGTTCCTTAATCACAAAACTTTTATCATGTTACAGCACCGGAAGTCAAGAAGCTGAGGAGATGAAAAAAAAAGGTTCCAGCAATTTTATTTTTCTTCATCCAATGATGTACAGGCCGAGAGCATTCTTGTTTACATGCCTACCATTTATACTACGTTAGGATAAGGTGTTAATTTATATATATATATATATATATATATATATATATATATATATATATATATATATATATAACAGTGAACATTGAAGTTAACAGTCAGAGGTTGTTTCATGCTAGACCCAATCGTCAGGCAGCCTGATGATTGCGTCTAGCATGAAACAGCATGTCGCCTCTGAGTATTGACTTCAATGTTCACTTTTAATCTATATTTACATACGCTGTATCTCTGATATTGAGCACTTTATCCTATAATTATAGCACACCTTACAACTATATATATATATATATATATATTAGGCAAGCTTGCTGAAAAGGAATGTTACATAAGTCTTAAGGAGCACAAACAAGATTATATGGAAAACCCTACTACAAGAATGATTAACCCAACCCGACCCGACATCGGTAAGATAAGCAAAAGAATCCTAGAAAGAATTACTTGGCAAATTAAAAACCACCTTGGATTAAAATTATGGATTAATACCAAAGATATCATCAACTGGTTTACCAATATTAATAATAAACCTGATTGCACCCTATTACAGTTCGATATTGTGGATTACTACCCGTCAATATCGAAGGATCTGTTCACGACTACCCTGGAGTTTGCTGCTGTGTATTCTGACTTGACAAAGGAAGAAATATAATTCTCAGTGCAAAAAAATCTGTCCTCATTCATAATGGGGACCAATGGATTAAAAACATTCATGACCATTTTGACAACACTATGGGATCTTTAGACTCTGCAGAGTCTTCTGACCTTGTCGGTCTTTTTATACTGACCGTGCACCGTGAATTAGATATTAAGGACATCGGGCTGTACAGAGATGACGGGCTCATGGTAGTGACGAGTTCCACTAATTTTAAAATAGAGAAAATTAGAAAGATTATATATAGTGAATTTGGAAATCTAAATTTAAAAACAACAGTCTGTACTAAATTAAAAAGGATAAACTTCCTCGACATAACTCTAGATTTAATAAACAACACATACCTACCTTATAGAAAACCTAACACAAACCACTTGTATATGCACCCTAAGTCAAACCACCCTCCATCCATAATTAAGCACATACCCTCATCAATAGAAAATAGAATCAGCATTAACTCCGCTAAGAAAGAAATATTCCAACAACACAGTAATTTTTATAACGCAGCCATAAAAAATAGTGGATACAAAAATGCTAACATCAATTATAGAAACAATTGTACTAACCAGAAGAAAAACAGGAAAAGAAAAATCATTTGGTATACCCCTCCGTTCAACCAAATGGTTAGTATTAAGCTAGGACATAAATTCCTAGCTTTAATTGAAAAACACTTTCCTACTAATAGTAGACTTAGTAAAATATTTAATAAAAACACCCTAATATTAAGTTACAGTTGCACTGAAAATCTAGAAAGTATAATAAAAAACACAATAATAAAATCCTGAATAAACCCCCATGCCAGAATAGTATTAATAAAAACGCTACACTTAAATTAGACAAAAATAGTGAAAAATCATGTGATTGTAGAAACCCAGAAGACTGCCCATTGGAAAATATATGCCGCGTAAAATCTGTGGTATACCAATGTACTATCTCATCCATTGAGAGTCCTAATACTACTATGATATACATTGGGTCTACGAAGAATGAATTTAAAACCAGGTGGAGGCAGCATAAGTACTCCTTCAGCAATATTAATAAATGAAATCAGACATCTCTATCTAAATATTTTTGGCATTTGAAGGAAATGAATAAAATACCAAAAGTAAAATGGAAAATTATAAACAAAACTAGAACTTGTAAAACTTGGGATAACCCATGCCCTTTATGCCTACATGAAAAACTACACATTATCAAGTTTCTAAATAATGAAAATTTATTAAAAAATAGACATGAGTTAACGGATTTTTGCCGACATCATCAAATTTTCGTATTGAATAATTAGCATAAAAAACAAACAAACAATAAAATAATAAATAAAAATTTTAAACTCCATAGTCTAAATAAAAAGTTTAAATGCCTTACCCAATAATAAAAAAAAGAAGCCTTTATGAAGTCGTCAAAAAAACAAATGCTAGCGAATTATGACAGTTTTTTTATACACACAAAACCCTTTCAGGAAAAAAAATAAAAATAAAAAATAAATAAATCTCCATAGACAGACAAGACGATGTCATCTTCCGCTTTGAATTTAGACTCCCCAGACTTGACCTCTTTGAATGTAACTGAGATATTGATAAAAGTATTAACCCTTACGCCCCCCTTTTTAAAAATAATTGCTCTAGCCGTTTTTATAGTAATTTTAATTTTAATAATGAATGTGCTTATAAAACGCGTAAATTTCAAGAAT
>CAHIKZ030000152.1:1655000-1660000 GCA_903632075.3 Acanthosepion pharaonis
TGTTTTCAGACAATTCATGACGCACCGGTTTAGGAACTTTCCAAGTTGTTGAAGATGACGATGAACAGTTGTATGGTTTGAACTGAGAAACACTGCCAATTCCTCAACTGATAAAAGGAATTTTTCAAGGCTGCTTCAAAAAGCTTTTCATCAAACTCAACTGGACGTCCGGTTCGATCTTCATCTTCAGGGTGATCTCCACCTCTGAATTTTGCAAACCATCTTGCAAGTTCTTTCATTCACTCATTCCTCTCCATAAACTGAGTGAATGTTTGGTGTCTGATGAGTTTCCTTTCTTGAACTTGTTGGGACTTTTGGTTCATTTAATTAATCAGAAGGATTTTGTTCGGATCGGTTGTGTGTCTAAACCTTGTCCCAAAACAAATATATAATAAATATGAGATTTCAAACAAAGTAAAAACAGAGACATTTATAGATCGAAACAAATAAAACATTTATATACATTTACATATTTACAAACAAGGTTAATATTTGTATTGTTTGCGTTAATTGTATATGTTGCTGAAAATGTCTCTGTGTCGTTAAGTTTGTTATTTTGTGTTTGTGTTGAAATATATACAAGAGTTTTTAGCAAAGTTTGCTAAAAGTAGTCTACCTTTGAACGTGTCTGTGTTGTTTTTCGTGATTCGTATTTCTTATTTTTAGTGAATAAATCAATGAGCATAAAATATTGTTCAAAGTTTCGATAGTTGTTCGTTGAGTGTTTCAGGTTAGTTGAAGTTCGTCAAAATGCGGTAAAATTCTGTTTTTGAATGGGTGGATTCCCAGAATTCGGCGAGTTCGCTAGACTGATTATTCCGGCGATCCCACCAGCGGCACAAGAACCTTTTTTGGGCCCATGAAGTTCCCATTTGAACCGTATAAACGGCAGGGCTGATTTAACCTGGTGGGTCCTTCCGAGAGACAGAGTTGAACCCAGTCGCCAGAGTGAGTGAGCTGAACTGAGATATTTAGCGCCTTTTTTAATGTGAGCATTCTGGAGCCATTAGGCTCAGCCAATAGCTCCATTTGAACCCGTATAAACGGGTTCACTTTCCGGAGACAGAGAGAGAGTTACGTCGCTTAAGTGAGCTAGACTGAGATATTGTCATCACAAGGGCCTTTTAATCCATGAAAAGCCAAAAAAGTCCAACACCATTTTAACCTCCCGAAGGAGACTTCGCCCGAGTCACAGAGAATGGAGAGATGTCATGACAACTGAGGATTTGGAGAGTTGAAACCGTGCAGTTTGAGGTTGTTTTTCAGACAATGTCATGACGCACCGATTTTTCGGAAGTTTTCCAGGGACTTTTCCAAGTTGTTGAAGATGACGATGAACAGTTGTATAGTTTGAACCCCGAGAACCACTGCCAACTTCGCCCTTCCAACTTTCCTTCGGGTTCCTCCTCAACTGATAAAAGGAGAATTTTTCAAGGGTGTCATGGGGCTGCTTCAAGAAGCTTTTCATCAAACTCAACTGGAGACGCCCTTCGGCGGTTCGATCTTCATCTTCAGTGGGGTCACCCACCCACGAGGGAAATGGGCATTCCAGCCCTGAATTGAACCCGGAAAAACCATCTTCTCAGTCAGAACCGTGCAAGTTTCTTTCATTCAGTCGGTATTTGAACATTCCTCTCCACTTCGCCCCTTAAACTCTCCGCCCGGACACAGAGAGTTGAATGTTAGTCGCTCAGAAAGTGAAGCGACTGAGATATTCAGTCACCCACCCACGAGGGTGTTGCGGCATAAGGTTTTTTTTAATTTGGGCATTCCTTTGCTGGCTCAGAAACCCATTTGAACCCGTATAAAAGGGCATTATCCCTGAAGGAGACTTCGCCCTTCGGCAAATGATTCTCGCTCAGAAAGTGAACGACTGAGATATTCAGTCACCCACATGTTGCGGCACCTTTTTTTTAGGGCATTTGGCCATTTCAGCAAAAATCATTTGAAACATAAACGGGTTTCCCTGAAGGAACTTTTTTATTCGGGTTTCTCTGAAAGTCGCTCAGAAAAAATTTGAGATCAAGCCTTTTTTTTAAATGCATCTAAACCAAAAAAAATGAAATAAACGGGTTCAGCTCCTGAAGGGAGTATTCGCCTCCTTCAGGTTCCTTCCGTCCGGAGACAGAGAGTGGAACCGTGCAGTCGCTAGACATTATAAAATTCCGAGCCTTTAAATTTCGGGTTCATTTTACAAAAAGTTTAAAATTCAGAAAGTGAACGCAGGACTTATGGTATGACCATTTGAACCCGTATATATATATATATAGTTGAATATATATATATATATCACCCACCCACGGGGTGATATATATTTATATATATATATATAACTGATCGCCAAGTGAAAAAATGTAAACTTTTAAATGTGGGCGATAAAATCGAAGGACTTCGCCCTTCGGCGTATATAAATAGTGCTCAGAAAGTGAGCTAGACTGAGATATTCAATCACCCACCAACAATAAAATGTGGGCATTCCCGATAGGCTCCAGCCAAAAAAATAGCCCATTGAACCCGTATAAACGGGTTCAAAAAATTTAGACTTACTTCGGCAGCCTTTCGGGTCGCCCGTATTAAAAGTGAAACTGAGATTCAGTCACCCACCCACGAGGGGTGTCATAAAAGGCCTTTTTTAATGTGGGCATTCTGAGCCATTGGGCTCAGCCAAAAATAGGCCCATTTGAACCCGTATAAAATATATCCCATTTCTGCCCTTCAGCGTAGCCTCCTTCGGGTTTCGTCCGGAGAACGAAGACTCGCCAGAAAGTGAACGACTGAGATATTCAGTCACCCACCCACGAGGGTGTCATGTGGGCAAGGCCTTTTTTAATGTGGGCATTCCCGAGCCATTTTCAGCCAAAATTTGAACCCGTATAAACGGGTTCAAGTCCTCCCGAAGGAGACTTCGCCCTTCGGCAGCCTAAGAGTTGAACCGTGCAGTCGCTCAGAAAGTGAACGACTGAATATTCAGTCACCCACCCACGAGGGGTGTCATGCGGCACAAGGACAGCTGACCATTAAACGGTTTCAGCTCCCGAAAACTTCGCCCTTAGCCCATTCGGAACCCGTATAAAAGGGTTTAACCGAACAGTCGCTCATACTTCACCACCCGAAGATGAAATATTAAACGTAGACCTCGGCGTAGGTTATTCTCAGCCCTCCGGAAGGAGCAGTCGCTCAGAAAGTGACTCAGACTGAGATATTCAAAAGGGGGTGTATGCGGCACAGGCCTTTTTAATCGTGGGCATTCCTGGCCATTAGGCTCAGCCAAAAAAAACCCGTATAAAAACCTCCCGAAGGAGACTTCGCCCTTCGGCGTAGCCTCCTTCGGGTTCCTCTCGCCCGTAGGGGAAGAATAACCGAACAGTCGCTCAGAAAGTGAACGAAGAATTCAGGGCTGCGGCATTCCCGAGCCAAGGCCTTTTTTGGGCTTAAATGTAGCCCATTTGAACCCGTATAAACGGGTTCAGGGTCTCTCCCCAGACTTGTTTAGGCTCCTTCGGGTGGGCTCCCAAAAAAGTTGAACCCGCCCGGGTCATGGGCCGGAAGAGAGTTTAACGGTTTCCTGAGGTTCGCTCAGAAAGTTTGAAGAAAGTGACTGAGATATTCAGTGATTGCGGCACAAGGCCTTTTTAAAAAAGGCTCAGCCAAAAACAGCCCATTTGAAACCCGTATAAACGGGTTCAGGGCCGACAACCTCCCGAAGGAGACTTCGCCCTTCGGCAGCCTCCTCCTTGGGTCCGTCCGGAGACAGAGATTGAACCGTGCAGTCGCTCAGAAAGTGATACTGAGATATTCAGTCACCCACCCACGAGGGTGAGGCCTTTTTTTTAATTCCCGAGCCATTAGGCTCAGCAAAAAAAGCCCATTTGAACCCGTATAAAAGACTTCGCCCTTCAGCGTAATCGGGTTTCCTCGCCCGTGGGAAGAGTTTAACCGAAATGTCGCTCAGAAAGTGAACGTGAGATATTCAGTCACCCAACGAGGGTGTCATGCGGCACAATTTTTGGGCATTCCCGAGCCATTAGGCTCAGCCAAAAAAACCCATTTGAAGTATAAACGGGTTCAGGTGTTAACCTGAGTAGGATTAGAGTTTAACCGTAATCGCTCAGAAAGTGAACGTCGATCTTTTTATAACCTTTTGGGTTTAGTGGCTCAAAGATATTTTGGCGCAATTGGGAGGCGATCTACCAATGCAAATTTTATTGGTTGAGCGTTATCTTGTTAACACAGTCACAAACTCATATTTAATCAAACAAAATTTATATTGTTCTCTGAAATAAAATTTGATCAGTTTAAATCATCTAAACCTAAATTGATTGACATTATAAAATTCTCTTTAAAGGTTTCATTTTACAAAAAGTTAAAATTGCGGGACTTATGACAGTATATATATATATATATATATATATATATATATATATATATATATATATATATATATATATATAAAAAAATCGATAAAATCATCATATATAAATATACAAAACCAGTCAATAACAATAAAACATCCGATTCATTATTTACCCAAAAAATTCTAGACTACAACTTTCGTTATTAAAAATAATACATTTGTTATTAAAAATAATATATCCCAACTCTCTAACGGAGACTCACCTGCAATCTATAGGGCAATAATGACATCATTAATAAGCAGCATAACGATGATAAAACATATGACAGTTGTTCAGAAACAACTCTAAAATACTTTAAAAATGAAATATTAAAAAAGAATAGCAGTCCACGAAACAAAATATATAATAAACAAAACAATATATAATGTATGTACAAATATATATAACTTGTTTACGTCACAACATTCTTTGATTACGTAACAACTCTCACCAGTTCCATGAGTCTCTCCATTGTCTCTAGATACACTGATAATGACTTAAAAATATATATTTCTTGTCGTTTTCTTATATTACGGTATTTTATATATATATATATATTATTCATCAATTTGGAAACGTCGATCAATACAAATAATCGATGCAAAA
>CAHIKZ030000152.1:1662500-1702500 GCA_903632075.3 Acanthosepion pharaonis
AGATATTGAACTCACACTCCTCAAGGACATATGGAACAGTGGATAAAGATGTTAGTTAGATCCAGTGACAGGACCCAAAGAGTGTGAGTTCAATAGATTGATAGATAAATATGAACACAGTAAAATAGATATGAACATAGATTGATAGATATATAGATTCATATGAATATATTGAGATAGATATGAACATCGATAGATATGAACAGAGTAACATAGATATGAATATAGTAAAATACATATAAACATAGACTGATAAACCAACAGATAGTCAAATATGAACTTTATTACATAGATATGAACATATCAATATAGATAGATAAGTATATATGAATATAGTTTGATAGATAAATAGATTGATATGAACATAGATAGATTTAAAGTTTGATCTTCGAGTTACCATCAGCATGTAAGAGAAAGATTTCTAGTTTTAAGTTTAATGGAATTAGGGAAAAAGTCATCTGCTTTTTTTCCCAGGCTTAAAGTGGAGAATTTGCTGAGAAATCTGATCGATAACGCTTTATCGATCGTAGGGTAAGAAGAGTGAAGAAATAGCATCGACGCACAACTGCGGCAGATTTATTAACAATGAAACACAGGGAAGCAAGGCAAACGGAAAAAAAAATATGAACGAAAGAAGCAAAGCGAAAACAAACGAAGATATTCTTGCTAAGCTTTGAATTAAGTTTATTCTTTCTATTCATTGGTGTGCGAGAAGAAACCAATTACGAAATCTTTATTCACGGACTGAGGCACAGACAAGCACAAACACATCGTGAGACAGATAAATGACAATAAATTGTAGACCGATAGACGAATATATAAGAGGAAATACACACTTATAGAAGAATATATATGGCAAAGCTTTAACATATAGACGCTGATATAACCTATACAAAAAGAAACACATACATATTTGAACATACCAAGACACACTGTTTAACAAATTGTTAGCGTCCTGGGTAAGACGATAAACTACATCCGCTTCCTGAGTAAAACGATAAACTACATCCGCGTCCCTGGGTGAAACGATAAACTATAGCTGCGTCCTGGGTATGACGATAAACCACATCCGCGTCCTGGGTATAACGATAAACTACATCTGCGTACTACGTAAGACGATAAACAACATCCGCCTCCTGGGTATGACGATAAAGTACATCCGGCGTCCTGGGTATGACAATAACCTATATCCGCGTCCTGGGTATGACGATAAACTACATCCGGCGTCCTTGGTATGACGATAAACTATATCCGCGTTGTGGGTATGACGATAAACTATATCCGCGTCCTGGGTATGACGATAAAGTACATCCGGCGTCATGGTTATGATGATAAACTATACCGGCGTCCTGGGTATGACCTTAAACCACATCCGGCGTCCTGGGTATGACGATAAACTATATCCGCGTCTTGAGTATGACGATAAACTACATCCTGCGTCCTGGGTAATTACGATAAACTATATCCGCGTCCTGTGTATGTCGATAAAGTACATCCGTCTTCCTGGGTATGACGATAAACTATATCCGCGTCCTGGGAATGATGGTAAACCACATCTGGCATCCGGGGTATGACTATAAACTACATCAGGCATCCGGGGTATGACGATAAACCACATCCGGCATCCGGGGTATGACGATAAACTACATCCGGCATCCGGGGCATGATGATAAACTACATCCGACAGCAAGGCGTCTGATCAGGAGGTTTTGAGGAGCGTAGAACCACCTCTTAATTGCTGGTGTTCCCAGGTCCACCCTGATCCGAGGTGGTAGCACTTGTCAGGGTCTCAGCTATGGGCAAATAGCTAACACCAAACTTGGGTCAAACACTATGAAAGTGTAAAAGCAACACATTTTTGTAAAAAAATATTACCAGCAGTAAATATTTGAAAGAGAAAAGTAGTACCAGTGATACATTTTTGGAAAAAAAAATATTACCAGCAATAAAAATCTTGTCGGCATTAAATAACCCATTGAGGTGTTGATATGCCGTAGAACTAATCAAATCAAACCAAAATCGTTATTAAACTCTATTTGTAGAGAAGAAATTAGGAAAAAGTTTATCTTTTAATATTCAATACACATCCTTTTTGACGGGCAGTCCGTTAAGCCTCAATATAACCTAAAATTTAGCATATATAGGCGGGAACTGCAAGATCTTCAGTTTCCATCCTTGACAGAATACAAAAGCGTTTCCGATTTCTTGTAGGTGACAAATTATTTTCCATCCTACGACCCCCTACAGAAAAAAAAACGCGTCGCAAATTTCCCGCTGTTCTATCGCTCTCTCTATGAAAAGTGTTCACATGAACTAAAGTCTTTAGTTCCACTAGTCTTAACGTTCACAGCTAAGACATGCAATGGCAGACACATTCTTGCCAACCCCCCTGACTCTCTTTGTATTACTTTGCTGAGATGTAAGCCTCACTCTAAGAGCTTCTTGTCGTTAAACGCTGCTCTGTAGAACTGAATCCCAAGAGGTCGATTCCCCGATCACTACAATATGTTCAAGTCTAGGGTTAAGCGTTATCTTCCCCACTTATCCGCATAAACTGTGCCTATAACTCTGTAACACTCTACCTCGAGTGGCTTCCGGGCCTTGTACACTGTACAAAAATATACGAATATAAAATAGAGCACAAAGAGTGTTGATGGCAATAAAATAGTATAATAACAGAGCTAAAATTTATATTAATGTATATCTTTATATTTTTATCTCTTGGAACGTTATTTTTAGTGGATACTCATATTTGAGTAGATGTCGTTTTTTATTATTCATATATATATATATATATATATATATATATATATATATATATGAAATATACTCTTAAAAGGTGTGCTATATTCATGGGATAAAGTGCTCAATATCAGAGATAGAGCGTGTGTGTAAATATAAAAGTGAACATTGAGGTCAACATTCGATTGTGTCTAGCATGAAACAGCCTGTGGCCTCTAAGTGTTGACGTCAATGTTCACTTTTTATATATATATATATATATATATATATATATATATATATATATATATAAAAGATACGGTTCTAACTGGGGTGGGTATTTTCTTCCCGTGAGGAAATTTCTGGTTGTCTGTTTATTATGGGGGAAATGATTTGAAGGCCGTTTTTTGTAATAACCATTTGTTTGTGTGATTTTTATAACAAACGACTTAGCAAGCAGTCAGTGGTTGTTTCCCTTTTTTTTAATGGTGTAATTAACCTGTCTCAATTTCTAGCTGTTACCGTTTGGAATCAGATCGTTTACTGTGTTATATTTGCTTACATTCGTACGTGCAATTTTATATTTGTTAAACCTTTTCTAAGTTTTGAGACACGATTTGACATTATGTTTTTTTTCGTTTTCTTTAGAAGATGTCTGAGAAAACGCCGTTATCAAGATTCGTACTTAAGATTTTGAGTTTTCCTTTCTGATCCCAAATGGAGAGCAGGTACCTCAGTGTGTGCTTTGTTTGAAATCTTTAGGGAACATCTTCATGAAACCATTCTAGTTGAAACAACATTTTCAAAACAGCTATCTAGAATTCAAAGACAGACTGTACATTTTTCAAGCTCAAAGAGGCCAATTTGAAACGAGAAAAAATAGACATGACTGGAACTTTCCAAAACGAAACAGCTTCAATTGTGAAAGCGTCATACAAAGTTGCCTACGAGATCGCGAAGAATAACTAAGAACATACGATTGGGGAAACTTTGGTAAAACCATGTTTGCTGATCTGCGACAAGCTAGTTTTAAGAGACTCTGACTACCAAAAGATGAAGCAAATTTCAATGTCAAATGACACCATTCGCTCTCATATTGAAGATCTGGCTGAGATTATAAAGCGGCGATTGATTTCAAAAAATAAGAAGTCATCTTTCTTTGTAAATGAATGAGTCAATCAATGTTACAAATCTTTCTAAACTGTTAGTCTTTGTGAGGTACATCCACGAATAGACAATTGAGAAGGATTTTACCAACCGCTCGAAACGCCAAACTGAAGATGTCATGCAACATTTGTCCTCGTTTTTTGAAGAACATAACTTAAATTGTGATTGTTTGGCTGAAGCGTGCACAGATGGAGCACCTGCAATGATGGCTTCAAGATACGGATGACTTACTCTCATGCAGCAAAGAATCCATTAGCCCAACCTATTCACTGTATACCTCACAGAGAATCACTGGCGTTAAATATTCTTCCAAGACTCCTTCGTGATGATTTGTCAATTGTGATTAAAGTGGTCAACTATATTAATGGTTCTGCTCGTAACACAGGGCTGTTTCTATAAATCTGTCAAGGTTTGGAAGAGGGACATAATGACTTTCTTTTTCATACACTAGCCGTTGTTCGACGGGTGTTTGAACTGTTCAATGAGTGTTGTTTCTCGAGGAACGAGGAAAGGCTATTCTTTTGGAAGAGTTGAGAAATGATGGCTTCCGTATTCGACTGGCTTACTTGGGGGATGTTTTTGTAGAGCTTATTGAACTCATCAAGACGCTTGATGGAAATGATATGAACATTCTGATCCAGAGAGACAAAATCAAAGCGTTTGAGCCCAAACTTGATCCTGGGAAGCGCCGAGTGGAAAGGAGAAATTTTGCGTATTTTGTAAGTTTGAATGATCGTGTTGGAGATGATGCTATTACGAAAGGAATTGCTGAAGATACTGCTGATCACCTTACAGCTCTTCGAGATGAGTTCCAAAGATATTTTCCGGGGATTGTTACCGAGAATGATCAAAGCACGTTGATCAGAAATCTATTTTGATGTGAGGTTGTAACCGTTGAAGAGGTACTTTAGAAGCAATTCCTTGAGACCTACCACGACTCTTCTACGAAGAATAAATACCATGCTGTGGTTCTGGGGAGGTTTGAGATGTCTGTTTCCGTTCTGTATCCAAAACTAGGCAACGATGCACTGAAAGTGTTAGTGGAATTTTCGACAACTTACTTGTGTGAGGCAGGGTTCTCTGCGCTTGCCAATGTTAAAACAAAATTCCACAGTGGTCTGTAGGATGAGTCTGAACCGAGGTATGGTTTAAGACGGACCCCTACCCCCGATACGACACACTCAGTATCGTAAAAACAAGTCCAAAGTTCCCATTGATTAAGTTTTCCTTTAGCGTCCTTTAAAAAAAAAGTTGACTTGAAACCACTTGCTTTGTCTTCGTTTTGGGGACATTTTTAAGGAGTGAAGAAATGATTGATTGGCTAATTGGAAGATGGAAGCAGGCCAAAATAAGCTAAGAACCATTCATCTATAATGTTTAATTTATAATGGATGATGTACAAGAAATTTTATTAATTATAAGATTTCTCGAATACTCAGACCTGTAGACAAAAATAAATAAATATATTGTTTAATAAATAAATGGAGCGTCTACTCAAATACGAGTATCCACTAAAAATAGCATTTAAAATGATAAAAATTCGGATTAATAAGAGAAATCGGATTAATAAAAGAAATCGGATTAATAAAAACATCGGATTAATAAAAATATCGGATTAACAAAAAATGGAATTAATAAAATAATCTATTAAGATTTTGGAAAAATTAATGAATATACATTTTATTCCTTACAGTTTGGAAACAAGTTCCATGCACGTGGCAATCGTCAAGCGCGAATTGGAAACTGACCTTGTAAAATTTAATTAGCAATTATTATAACCTACTCTTCCTAGAGTGAAATATCTATTTACTTTATATATATATATATATATATATATATATATATATATATATATATATATATATATATATATATATGAAAGAAAGAACAGTAAAATATATATCCGGTGCTCTTTTGATATCTTTATTTTTTTTACGAAATAGTGCTTAATGTAAATTTACAGAACATAAATATTATAAATTAACTGATTTAAAATATGTTTTTTTCGCTATAGAGTAATAAACATGTTTCAAAAACTGAAGCTAAAAACTTCAAATTAAATTATATAATTAAATTAAAAGCATTAGTTCTGTTTCATCTTCATGCGGATATTGGAATCCAATATTGGCTTGAAGATAAAATAGAACTAAGGCTTTTATTTTAATTATATAATTTAATTTAGTTTTAACTTCAGTTTTTGAAACATGGTTATTACTTTAGCGAAAAAAAAAACATATTTTAAATCAGTTAATATATATATATATATATATATATATATATATATATATATATATATATATATTAGATATGCTACAATGAAATCCGAAGGCACATTGGGATAGCCAAATACGCTTTCCGAAATCTAAAAGCAAAATATTGAGAAACAGAAATATTTCGTTAGGAACAAGGAAATCAGTACTTAACTTTTATGTAATATCAATCCTCCTATATGCCAGTGAATGTTAGACAATCTCCTTACAAATGAAAAAGAAACATGAATCACTGAAAATCTAGTTCTACAGAAGGATGCTGAGAATGCCATGGACTGAACCAGTAAGCAACGAGGAAACAAAAAGGATACTTATACTTAGAATAAGGAACTGACAGTTGAAATTTCTAGCGCAGTTAATACGGAAAGTGGGCTTGGAAAATACAGGGTGTGATGGGTAAATTGTTGCCATTTTATATTTTTAATTTCGCGCATGCATATTGTTTGTTTTTGCTTCTATCAACTGCAGAGTATAGCAGGGCCATTTGGGCACAGTTGTAGAGGGCCATGGCAGTTATGTTGTTGATAGAAGTCAGACGTAGACGAAACGCCTGTAAGGTTCAGATACTCCTGCCCGCCGAGCCCAACTACATAAAAAGGTTGGACTTTGATTAAGTCCAAAGAAGAAGGAAAAGAAAGCAAACAAAACAAGACCGATAATATATGTATACACAACAAATATATATTAATAACAAGTTACAATACAGGGAAACAGTACAAAGGACGAAGTGTGTGTGAATATTCAGTGTGTGCGAGCGTGTGTGTATATTGTGCTTAGCGTGATTTCACGCTATTTCTTGTTAGGGACTACATTTCGAGGTTGATAGTTGAAATCCTCTAGGAATAAGAGAGATTACCTCAAGGTATCAGTGCACTGGCCTGAAAGGAAAAAAGAGATCGAGGCGAAGGGTCATTGGCTATTTATAGCCAGGAAAGAGAGACCCCTGGTGAAAGGGTTACGAACTGAAGGAGGAGTTAACTCCGACAATACCCCCCACCAGATTAAAAGTTGTAAGGAAATGAAAACTTTTAATATATAAAGAAAAAGGTTCGTTAAAGTCTGAATATTGTTCTTGTGGGCTGAAAAGAAAATGTGTCAGAAGTGTGGTTGAGATTCGTGATTCGACGAAATGTAGTGTTGTCTCAGGGTGCAGTGTTATATTTCAGTGAGTTAGAATTGGGCACGTCCTGTAAAATGCGTCGGTAGTGGTCTGCGTTGCTATTAAAATTTGTCTTTTTTTACAATGCTCCACGTTGAATTGGTTGTGTCGATCTATGCACCTGTCTGCTGGCTTGTTTGTAGTTGGTTTGAAAAACGAGGTGGTTCGTGTGGGTATAATCGGCGCACAAAAGTTAATAGACGCAGCGTACTCGTGAAGTTGAGCTGAATTTCTACCGAGTGTCGAATGTAGGTTGGGAGAAATTGGTATTATTGACGATAGAGTATCGTTCTGGCAAAATCTCGGTTTGTTTGAGTCGCGTAATTGCAGAATGAGATGAAGGACGGTGAATTGCCTTTTAAGACTGCATTGGACATTTGAAATATGTGCAATGTTTAGCACAATGTGAGTGGATGTGTAGTCAGTTGAAGTTGTGTTGAATAGAATGTCCACGTGTGTTTGAGAAGAATGAGGAGCAAGCAGTGGCGTGAAGATATCGCCACGTAGTGTAAGTTGAGTGTTGCTTTCATGTCGGAATCACGAATGTTGTTTAAAAATGAGACAGTGAGTCGTCTTCAGTGGTTTGGCTTAAGTGGTTTGGGTTTACACTTTTTCTGTTTCAGTCCAGAAGAGGATAGTGTCGGTTGGTAGAAAAAATGGCGTTGTTTTTTTCGTTCGGTACAGCCTTATGTGTGCTGGGCGAAATTGGGTCAAACGTCGCCGAGAGAAAGAAAGGGTCAAGCAAATATAGACCAGTGGTGGAAGAGTTCAGGTTCGCCTTGAATAGTAGTAATTGTTGTTTTTTAGTGTACGGCGTGCGTTTTTCAATGTTTTCCCTATTTGGCTCTTTTTTTGTGAAGGTGTGTATATAAGAAATTGTTTGTTTTTGTACATATATATCGTCTTGTGTGTTTTTTAGCAGGAGTGGAAAAATCACGTCCAGGCCACCATTTGTAGAGGGCCATGGCTGTTATGTTGTTGATAGAAGTCAGACGTAGACGAAACGCCTGTAAGGTTCAGATACTCCTGCCCGCCGAGCCCAACTACATAAAAAGGTTGGACTTTGATTAAGTCCAAAGAAGAAGGAAAAGAAAGCAAACAAAACAAGACCGATAATATATGTATACACAACAAATATATATTCATAACAAGTTACAATACAGGGAAACAGTACAAAGGACGAAGTGTGTGTGAATATTCAGTGTGTGCGAGCGTGTGTGTATATTGTGCTTAGCGTGATTTCATGCTATTTCTTGTTAGGGACTACATTTCGAGGTTGATAGTTGAAATCCTCTAGGAATAAGAGAGATTACCTCAAGGTATCAGTGCACTGGCCTGAAAGGAAAAAAGAGATCGAGGCGAAGGGTCATTGGCTATTTATAGCCAGGAAAGAGAGACCCCTGGTGAAAGGGTTACGAACTGAAAGAGGAGTTAACTCCGAGACAGTCTATGTGTAAAAGAGCACCATGATATAATTCACTCCACTAGAAATTTGGAAACGGCATCCTGTACTGCTTGGCATTCGCACCGAAAGCTCCAATACGAACATTTCAGTGTGTTTGGGTATCGATCTGAGGACAGTGCAGTGAATTTGGAAAGAGTTGGACGAGTCTAATCATGATTACGAAGGTAAGGTAGCTCGGGAAACTCACTCTGATCGTTCTGATAAAAAAGGTCCTCAGACTCAAGGCGGATAACTACATCAAGTGCCTTGAGGAGGTAGTGCTACCCTGGGTCAAGAGATCCTATGTCTGGCAACAAGACTCTGCATCATGGCACGCAAAATGGAGAACTCAGTCATGGCTGTCAGATATTTTTTGAGAACACATCACCCCTTACATCTGGCCACCTAACTCTCCAGACTGCAACCCGTTGTGTGGGGCGTATTTGAGCGGGAGACCAATAAACATTTTTGTAAGACCAAAGATGAACTGAAAGCAAGGATTAAAAGCAGCATTCACGAACTTAACAAAGTAGACCGTCCAGAAGATTTGTAGAAGATTCCGAAGTCTTCTAGAGGCTGTTGTTGAAATGGATGGCGATTTTATCGAATAAATTTACTCTTTAGTATTTCAAGATATTTTAGTAAACATATCTGTTAGAATGAGATGTTTTCATTTTTGCGTAATTTAGACGATAATTTGGCCATCGAAATCTGTTTATATACATACATATATATATATATATATATATATATATATATATATATATATATATATATATATTTAAAGACATTTTTTAGACTTATGTATTCTTTTTTATAGATAGAAATATTTAAATAATCGCTCTGTTTATAATACACAGTATTAAAAACATTTACCGGCCTGAATGTCCCAGAAATTGTCATAGAAAATATGCGTCCTCCGACAGGAATCTAACCTGTATCTTATACGAACCGTCATTTAGCCTAAGGTGCCTTTACCGATTTCGCCACAGAGGAGCGTTTCGGCTAGCAAGGTCGATTTTACTGTTTTTAAACTACAATTTTCCATGATTCTCTCACGTACATTCATATCTGCTCGATGCGTATCCAAATGTAAACAAATGACGTCACACATTATGAAATGGACAAAGTCCGACAATTATTTCAAGACATTTTTATGTTTATACATTCTTTTTATAGATACAAATATTTAAGTAAATGCTCTGTTTATAAGAAACAGTATTAACAACATTAACCGGTCTGAATGTCCGAGAAATTGTCATAGAAGATATGCGTCCTCCGACAGTTGTTAATACTGTGTATTATTAACAGAGCATTTACTTAAATATTTGTATCTATAAAAAAGAATGTATAAACATAAACATGTCTTAAAATAATTGTCGTAATTTGTCCATTTATATTATATATATATATATATATATATATATATATATATATATATATATATTAAACTAACTAGCATGTTTATTTTTTATATTTTGTTACAAGGTGATAGGTTGACTTCTTTCATGCCTTTAGAAAATATTCTTAATATTCAACGTCGGTTCTCTCCCTTGATATTTCTTGCTTATTTTTTTTTCAATTTTCTTCAAATCACTTTTTTGTGATATTCTTAAAGCCAGATTTTTCTTTTATTATCTTATCAAAGTCTATTTTTTTTTATTTTCCAGTCGTATCTTTCCAACTTTTTCGTAATTCCAAAAGTTTCTTCCCATTCTCTCTTTCCAATTTGTCTTTTTTTACGACCTATGGAAGCATTTATAGACTTGAAATAAAAAAAATGAATATAACTGTCTTAATATGCTTTCTTATTTTTATTTTATAATAATTTCACTCCAAGCAAGGCAAAGGTACTAACATGCAAGGGCTTGCTGATTGTGAGAGAATATTAGAAAAAATAAAATACTATTAAGGAGACAGATCGATAAAAGAACAAGAATTAAGAAGACAGAAGATAGCAATATACATTGCACTTCAGTTTTTGAAGATCAAAGTTGACTTGAAAGCAATAAACGAGAAGAATTTTCTACAAGCCAGAAATGCGAGAGAAGACACTGTTAACACAGAACTTACTGTTACATGTCAGCCGTAAAATGATGAGATGTTTCCAACAATCAAGTACCGCGCTTAAATTAATAACGTCTAAATATCATCGAGGAAAGTTTATCAAAACAATTACCATGACACATATTTATAGAAAAGGCGCTGGGAGTCTATGTTACGGCAATGGGAAAGTGACTGGAACGAGATGGCAGGTCAAGACCAATAACATTGCATAGTATTCAGTGCATTTCCAACATAAAACCCTAAAACTATTTGAGCAAGTCCAGAAATTAATAAACAAGTTCACATTAAATTAATATACAACATTAAATTAATAAACAACTCCGTCTATATTTCTGAGATGAGGTATTATGTACATTATTTTCATTATTCGGACTATTGTCCTCATCTTTATCGCCCTATTTATTACAACGTTTCGGCCGTTGTACGCTCCGGCCTTCTTCAGGTGGTTGGAATGCTAGGCCACAAAAATCTCCAGAACCGACCAAGCATAGAAATAAACAGAATATGGGAACCAGTAGTAAGGAGTGCCAAGGAAAAGCGATAATAACAACAAAAAATTGAAATATGAGATCTGGTAAAAACATGAAATGATAACAGCAAAAATTGCAATATAAGCACTGGTAAAAAATAATGCTCATGACATTAGGTTTATAATACCCAGAAATTCATACACAGATGTCCTCAAGGACACATAGCACAGTGGATAAAGGCGTTGAAAGAGTATGAGTTCAATACTCGGTTTAGGCAGTGGAGAGCGTGGAGAGGGTAATTAACAGGAGATAACTAATAACTGGCATCCATTAAACATGGCACGTGGAACTAGAACAGTCTACCCCAGTGAGCGAAATAAAGGGTTCAGTTCGACATTCCAACCACCGGAAGAAGGTCGGAACGTACAACGGCCGAAACGTTGTAATAAATATGGCGACAAAGATGAGGACAATAGACCGAATAATGTAAATAGTGAAGATTGAGTCTCGTATTCTTATTATGCTTTACAATTGCAAAACAATAGAAAAATATTTGACAAGCTATTTGAGTTCTTTTTCATAAAGATAAGAATATTCTTCCTCAACATATTTTCCTTTCTGCATCCACTGGATAAATATCTGTATATTTAATTTTTTTTATTTATTTCCATGGAAATTTCAAAACGTCTGTTACTATGCCATCTTTGCATGATGTTTTATAAATTTCACGTTTAAAAAGCAAAAGATCACTAGTATTTTCTCTTTAAATTACACGAAACTTCAATGTACTCATTTTTTTTTTTATCTTGACTCTACTTACCCGTTTTTTTCCCAATCCAATCCATGGTCACTTAACTATAATAATTATATATAATAATATATAATATTTTAATAATTATATATAATAATATGTAATTTTTTAGTCATTATATATATATTAATATATAATCTTTTATGACGCAATCAATGTTTTCTTAATTAAATTTATATTAACATACGCTGGTAAATTTTTCTGGATACATTACTTTCTATGATAAAACCCCCTTCGAATTTTAACTTATATTTTCTTATCAGAAATATGTTTTTTTATTTTTAGGCATATCACCCCCAAGCAAGGCGGAAGTGCTAATAGCACGCAAAGGGTTACAGAGAGTGAGAGCAAGAGTAAAGAGGCGTGTCTGATGGAAGGATTTAGTTAGAGAGAGGGATCAAGATTACGGCATCAGAAGATGTCGATTGACATTACATTTGAATATTGGAAAATTATAGCTATTATGGAAGCAAGTAAAAGTAAGGGAGTTCGAATGGTGGTAAGTATGAGATAAGGATCTGTTGGAGTAGAAGAGATGTCTACATTTAGTCGTTTCGACAATGAAACGCTAGAACCGAGATACCAACCTCGTAGCACGCTTAAATTCATGCATTTGGGGCACCAGTGAAAATATAGCAGTTGCCATGAAAATGTTTGTAGAAAAGACAGAGCAAAGCCACATCACGTCTGTGAGAAAGTGACTGTAGACGAGATGCCAGATCATGGCCTATTACATTGCATATTCGTCTCTGGATTTTGCTGAGGACCTCGAGATAAACAACGAGGGCACCAGACCATATATAGCAGCAGTATTCTATGCAAGAACGAATGGTTGATTTGTCGATATGAAGGATGGACTCAGACGAGAAAAAAAAAAAAAAAAAAACCTTCGCAGCCTATAATGTGGCGAACTTAGTTATTTCCATAAAGAAAATGTTCGACATTTATTGACTAAAGAATTAGAGTTACATCCGGTTAAAATTTATAAAATCTCTCTCTTAAAACGATTAAAAAAAAAACGGAGCTTTTCAAGTCTACTGTTATGAGTTCCTTCTATTATTATGGATGATAATTTCCATCCAAACCTATTGCGTGAGGTAATGTAGAAAGTCAATATATTCAATGTATCATTATTTTCCCTTCTAGTTACATGCGCTATCTATTTGAATTGTTGTTGTGGTTGGAAGTCTTCGAGTGATGCGGTTTTTGTTATTTGGTAAAATAACTTCGTTTGTGATATTTTTAGTTTCCCGTGTATAATGTCTGGTGAAGGTTTTTTTTTCCTTTAGATTTATTCGTTTTTCAGAAAAACGAAAACAATAAACGATTGTTTATAGCTAATAGCTTAAACAATTCCAAATGAATATTTGAAGTTTGTGTTATAAGTAACAATACGTGTTATATACTGACTTATTTGAAATTCTTGTTGTAAGTGATCCATATATTGACGTATTTGAATTGAATGTTAGTAATATATTTACCGAAGTGTTTGATTAGTTCATTTTCTCCGACTTATAAGCCTTTTTCAGGTTATTTAAAGCTAGAAAATATTTTTTATAACGTAAGAATTTTGGGGGAGATAATTATGATTTAAAATATAAGTCTTACTAATTAACCAACATCTGCGGGAGACGTGGTGGATTTATACCATTACCAAAGGGTATTGGCGCGTAAGAGAATATAACGAACGCAACTGAAATTGGAACTCGCCTCTCTTTTGTTACCAAAAAGACATTACACCGCTCGCACATCCGGCTGACAACACTTGATATTTACATGCAGTCACCCGTCTAGGTACTGACCAGGTTCGGCGTTGTTTAACTTTGGTGACTGTACGGGAACCGGTATATCAACTAGATATGGCTGTAAGCACAATGTTAAAATGAGATTTTATTTATGCATTGTTCATCATATTATAAACAAACATCCTCGTGAAATATTGTGCTTGTCCATTCTTTCATTAGTTCCTTAGTTCGCACAACCTTTACGTCCTGCCTCATAGATATTGGATTATTCCGCTTTGTTCGCATGGAAAAACAAAAGACACTCAAAGACGATACAGGGTTTCGATGAGAATATGGAAGAAAGAATGGAAGATACAAGTGTTTAATGTCTGTCTCAGTGTAATAGAAAAAGTTTTCAATTTCAAAACTTTTCATTTGTACCCTCTTACTTAAAATAACGACCAGCATCCATATTTATGACTGTTATTGCAATATTTTGCTAAAGTTGTTAAGCTCAAATATTTAACTATGCGACAGGGAATTTCTACGGATATTTTACTGTCACAGAACTCATCATGTTGTTGGATATCGGTTGAGGAAAGACCTTTGGCCTTACTTCCGCTACATCACTGCGTGAACGGAAATCGAAACTGGTGATAGCATAAACAGAAAATGCATCCGGTGGTTAAAATAAACAGGGCGCTCAAGTGTCATGAGCGGAAAGAAATGCGTGAGCGCATGCCAGAAGAGGTGTGGCCAAAAGTTGCGTAGGCGACATACCGGAAGAAGGTGTAACCACATGAATTTGCGTAGGTGTCAAAATGTTATTTAACCGGTCCGATTCTTGATATGGACAGAGGCTGGCTAGAGTTTAACCAAAGATTTGTCTTCATCAATTCTTGTGTGCGCCTTCCAAATCTCTGATTCTTCCTCACTCTATCCATTTGCCGAAACTCGCACAATAAAGATATTTATATATTTATATATATAAGTGTTCGTCGCTTTATACAGCAGCCATATACAACAATGAGTTGATTCATCGGAAAGTTAAATAGGATAAACCGTGGAAATTTAACAGGTTAAAACTAGTATATAATAATTTAGTAATAGATTTTTAAAAAATTTTTATGGAAAGATTTGTTGCGTGTCGCAAGAAAGTTATAACATCCCGTGGGAAGAAAAAAGAATCGGACAAAGGGCGTAGAACTATCAATAACCACAGTATGAACTGTTGTGCAGTCTTCAGATTTTAAAGACGGAACATTGATGAAAAGTGAGAAGTAGTTCCAGTACCTTTCTCCAGACAAAGGAAAATGTAAAATGATCTTGGAGGTAACCGCTAGTCAGAATTTCTGGTTGGCATTGAAGAATTTTGGCACAAACTTGGGCGACAGCTTCTTCATGCCCATAATCTGCATACCGCCAGTTCCTCAGCTGATCGATTAAGTCAAGAACAATTTCAGGAATTGTCACTATCCTTGGCCTTTGAGCTCCCACTGCATCTTATGCCTCAAAATCTCGACGCTGAAAGTTAGATGTTTCGTTGATTTTGTTTAGCGGCATAGCAACATCTCTATAAGGTATTTAATAGTGAAATCCCATATATTTTGAGAGCAATTGTATGCCTTCAACTACATATAAGATGCATTGTTGGTCATTTCGATACAAATAGTTATTGTTGGCAATTTTTTTTTATATAAAATTGCATTGCTGGTACTTTTACTATAAAATGTATTGCTTGTATTTTCTTTTATCATAAAATGTATTTTTACAGTTTCATCGCGTTGTTTTTGTTTGTAAGTTACAGCGCCTTTCGGCGGACTACACTGAAGGCAGCAAGACTCTAAAGCCGTGAGTTTTCTTCCTTCACCATTGAAGAAAAGTTGACTTGGGAGTACCGGTGATTTTCTTGTTCATGTCTTTTCAGACCTCCACAGTCATAAGTACACACACACACAAACACACACACACACACACACACACACACATATATATATATATATATACATTATATGTGTGAAAATATATAGAAAATAGGAAAGAACTCATTAGGTAAATAATCCAAAGTCTAGTATTTTTTGTTATTATTTAAAAAAAAAAAACAGTTCTCGATACAAAAGTAGAGCCTAAATATAATTATTTATTTAAAAATATGATCCCATCGCTACATAAGAGTTCTCATGTTTCAAAACAAGAGCCGAAAACTTCAATATAATTATTTGAATTAAATTGAATTAAAGTACTAAGCTCTGTTCCATCTTCAAGCGAAATTATTTTGTTTTTGGAATAACTAATTCTTGAAATTTACGCGTTTTTATAAGCATATTCATTATTAAAATTAAACTTACTATGGTAACGGCTAGAGCAATTTTTTTTCCTTTTTTAAAAAGGGGGGCGTAAGGGTTAATAATTTGTATCAATATCCCAATTACATTCAAAGAGTTCAAGTCAGGGTAATGTTGGGGTGTCTAAATTCAAAGCGGATGATGACATCGTCTAGTCTGGTTAAGTGTCTATGGACATGTTTTTATTTTTTTTATTTTTTTTCCTGAAAGGGTTTTGTGTATATAAAAACTATCATAATTTGCTAACATTTGTTTTTTTGATGACTTCATAAAGTTTTTTTTTTATTATTAGGCAGGGCGTTTAAACTTTTATTTCGACTATGGAGTTTAAATTTATTATTTTATTGTTTGTTTGTTTTTTATGCTAATTATTCAATGCGAAAATTTGATGATGTCGGCAAAAAAACCGTTAACTCATGTCTATTGTTTAATAAATTTTCATTATTTAGAAACTTAATAATGTGTAGTTTTTCATGTAGGCATAAAGGACATGGGTCATCCCAAGTTTTACAAGTTCTAATTTTGTTTATAATTTTCCATTTTACTTTTGATGTTTTATTCATTTCCTTTAAATGCTAAAAATATTTAGACAGGGATGTCTGATTTCTATTATTAATATTGTTGAAGGAGCTTTTATGCTGTCTCCACCTGGTTTTAAATTCATTCTTCGTAGACCCAATGTATATGACCTTACCCTGACTTGACCTCTTTGAATGTAACTGAGATATTGATACAAATTATTAACCCTTACGCCCCCACTTTTAAAAAATAATTGCTCTAGTCGTTACCATATAAGTAAGTTTAATTTTAATAATGAATATGCTTATAAAAACGGGTAAATTTCAAGAATTAGTTATTCCAAAAAAAAAAAAAAATTTGCTTGAAGATGGAACAGAGCTTTGTACTTTAATTCAATTTAATTCAAATAATTATATTGAAGTTTTCGGCTCTTGTTTTGAAACATGAGAACTCTTATGTAGCGATGGAATCATATTTTTAAATAAATAATTATATATATATATATATATATATATATATATATATATATATATATATATATATATCAAGTATAGGATTGGTGTATACGGAATAAATTCCAATAACCAACAAATACTATTCTTAAAAGAGTGTTCAATACAAAGTTGAGCAAATATAATTATTTATTCGAAAATTATAACATAAATATCTTATAAAATCACTACAAAAATAGCCATTTTGTTTCAATACTTCCGGTGTCTTATCAAGTGATGGTGTTGAAAGATTCATCCATCTCTTAATCTTAAAATAAAGATTTGTTTGTTAAGTAAGTATAAAAGAATCTTAAAACGATAAAAAAAAGTTGAAATATGGCAAAAATCTTGCAAACAAATTATATCGATTTGATAAAGAGCTAACCTTTTAGCCACAAGAGCACTTTGCCTATCAGGACGATTTGAGTTGTGACGATCAAGAGGGTTTTTATATTACGACAACATAAATTTATTTTACAGTTTTTTTAAAAACATTTTCGAGAGTGTAAACTGTTTTTATTTGCCCTTCACAAATGAACAACCATCAACCGCAGGAAATTGACCATTAAAAAGAATGAACAGACAGTATTTAGGTATACCATTTCTAGACCTCTCCCCAAAAGGGGTTTGCAGTGCATTCCCTAAAAAGGGCTGCTCTGTAACCCACGACCCCACCGAAACAAGTTGATGTCCAGTCAGCAAGTGACAATGATATGATAAGTCTTGGGTCGCCCATGTGCAGAGTTTGTGACTGATGGTCTTCCAGTTTGTTAGACCAGCCATGTCGCCACGCCGCCATCTCCATACGACTTAGAAAGGAGAGATATCTGTAGATGATTGCTGTTGATACTACGTCCTTGTGTCGCAGACATAGCACCCTCTCCTCCTTCACCACCAAATATTCAATGACAAGCCGATAAGTATTCAATGGCAATATGACTGAACAATGGTATAGGCCGCAGGTTTTATATCAGAGTATCCTTCTGTTAGAGAGATAGTGCAACTGCACCTAAGGGGCATCTCACTTTCAGTGTGCTTACTGCGCACCAGGGTACCATTCCAGGTATTTCTCCGTCCCGACGCATCACGCAAACTATTTGACCCATAGATAGGACCCTGACAATTACTACCACTCCGGGTCAAAGTGAACCTGGGGTTAATGGCACTTAAGGGATAACTACACATTCTCCAAGGCTCCAAGGCTCCAAATAGTAAATTCAGATCCACACCACCGGTTGCACTTTATGTCATACCAGGACAATATATATATATATATATATATATATATATATATATATATATATAATATATATATGTGTGTGTGTGTGTGTGTGTGTGTGGTGTGTGTGTGTGTGTGTATATATATATACATATATATATATCCACATATATATATATATATATATATATATATATATATATATGCTGATATATATACAGGGTGTCCATAAAGTTGATGTGCACTTTAAAAATATTTAGAACTTTATATGTGTCTGCGATAGAAATAATTTGTAAAAAGGATTAAAAAGAAATAAATATATATTTTTTAAGGTTTTATTGAAATTTTATTTCAGTTTCCACATGTCCTCTATCATTAGCAATACAAAGGGTAATACGATTTTGCAGTTCACGGAAAACATTTGCCAACTGATTTACAGTAATGCCTGAAATCACATTAGTTATTTTAGCTATACTTAAAACTAGGTACATTAAACTTTATAACATTTTTTACAGATTATTTCTATCGCAAATACAAATAAAGTTATAACTTTTTAAAGTGCACACGAACTTTATGTACATATATATATATATATATATATATATATATATATATATATATATATATGTGTGTGTGTGTGTGTGTATATGTATATATATATATATGCATACATACATATCCACACATACTTACAAATATACAAATATAACATACAAATACGCTTATACGTATATAGACATATACAAATATATTTACATTGTTTGGGGTTTAACTATCTGCCCATAGCTGGGACCCTAAGAAGTGGTACCAGGCCAGGTCAGGATGGACACCTGGGGAAAAACAGCAATTGAGTGGTGGTTCAAGGCTCATCAAAACCTTCAAGCTCCAGATCAGAGGCCTTGATGTAGTTTATCGTCATATCCAGGACTAAGCAATTTACGAACAGTTTTCACCCAGCGTGTATTTTATTAAATATTCATTTCACCCCAAGGAGATCATTAAAGGCCATTAGGATGCGAATCGATACTGAGAGAGAAATCAAAAAGAGGACAATAAAATAAGCCCGTAGTTAATAGTTGAAGTTTGATCTGACATTTTCACTGTCTAATGTCGGTCTCTGTGATTAATATTCAACATTCAATTTAGATTGTTTACTAAGAAGACCATCTTAAAAAAAAACAATTACTCGTAAAAATTAAATGATTCAGGTTTAGAACCTATGTACATACATTTGTGACGAAGATGTGAATATATATATTTTTTTTTAGTCTAATTAATCCGTAATGCAGTCGGTTTATTTCATTGGTGGAATTTGTAAGAACAGACATCATGACGTTTGGATAAAACTTTCATTGTTTCACGTTTTTCATGGTAAATATTTCAGGTCCAGGTGTTAAATTCCGCAATCAGGATATCCTGTTCGTAATCCAATTTGGCACGCTCGTTCATTTACTGATACTAAAACAAGATTTAAATACTAACAATGAAAATTCTACCTTGCAGGAAATACATGTCACGAAAAACATTACTACCATTGTAATAAGCGTTATAGAAAATTTGTAATTTAAAAAAAAAAATGTAGGATGTGAATTAAAATTTGGCAATATCTCGTTTGGTTTGGTTGGGCTTGTTTTACGGCATATCATTGTCAGTGGGTTAACAAGATTTTTAGTGCTGGCAATATTTTTTTTTAAATGTAATTGTGATAACTTTTTTTTCCAATGTATTGTTGGTAATTTTTTTCAAAACTGTATTGCTGGTAATAATTTATTGCTGATAATAATTTGTTTTAAAAATGTATTTCTGGTAATTTCTTCCCATAAATGTATTGCTGGCATTAAAACATATATTTACATTTTCATAGTGTTTTGACCCCAGTTTGTGGGTTAATTATTTGCCCATAGCTGGGATCCTAACAGGTGCTACCGCCCCGGATCAGGGTAGACCTGGGAACACAAGAAATTAAGAGGTAGTTTAAATCCAGCTGCCCACTTTTGCACTATTGATAAAACAGGGCATCATCCGCTAATGTAGAAGCCATGTCTGTTTCAGAAGATAAAAGTGTGATTTTTGACAAAAAAGCCGAGAACTGAAGTCGATCGCAATAAAGTAGCCATTTTTTCAAAGGGACTGTATTGAACGTCGAAAACCAAGTAAATCAATCGTCAAAATAGCAATAATATCATAAATTAAATAATATCTTCTAATTATTATTAAGAGAAATGTTCGTCAGACGGGGATTTGGCAAGAAAAAAAGAAAGAAAAAAGGTTTTTTTAACGTGTCTTGCCAATACCACATAAATAATGAAGTATATCATATTGATCGTATGGAAAGAAGGGAAAAGACACTACTTGATTTCAGTGAGAAAATGAAAGAAAAAAGAAGTGAAATAGAAATTTTAACGGCTGTTTTAGTGAAATCTTTCATTTTTATCCTCTTCTTATTTCATTGTGGTAGAAATCGTTATGAGATTATTCAATCATTAACTTAAGAGTTAAGAATTAAGATTCATCAAAAAACTTAAATAGGAAAACTGTTATATTTTCAGGGGTTTTTCAAGTAAGCAATAGTAATAACAGCAGAGATAGTAATAATAAAGACAGCAACAATACTGTTTTAGGCAATCTTAGAAATTAAACAAAATGCCCTCTTGAAAATGAATGTCCAGTCAGTAATATAATGCATAAAGCTACATAAATAAACCATATTAATATAGAAGAAAATGTTTATAGAAGTAACAGAAAAAGCTGTAATAGAAAGTTATTATAATTATATCTTTTGAGAGAACAAGATATGCTAATAATAATTCTTCTTCTGCTAAATGCCGTGTCCTTTCAGGACGTTGGTGATCATGGCTCTTTACAATTTCCTGTCCTTCTTAGCTTTTAATAAATTTTGTCTTTTTAATCTCTCCAAAACTTGCTCCGCTATCCATTTACTCAAGCTCTCTAGGTAGGTTATGCATTGCTATTCTGTTCCACTTGCTTTCAGTCTCTCCTGTGAGTATTACATTTTTCAACGTTCTTTCCTCGTTATTTTTTTCTAATGTTAAAGGAAAAATGTCATTTTCGTTTCCATTTCGTCGTTATTCGTAAGTTCAGTCAATGATATTCTCAGTTTTCATTGGTAGAACCACATTTCTCTTTCTTCAAGTCTCTTTTTCATATGTAAGGAGATTGTCAAACATTCTCTGTTAATATAACCTAATTAACCCACAGCTTGACAGAGAAAAAGAAAAGAAAGTATAGTGGAAGACACCTATTCTATAGTTAATAGACTCTCCCACCTATAATAAGTAGAAGCAGTAAGAGTAACGTGGAGAGTCGCTCAGTGGGTCGGTCAGACAGTCAATGCCGGACGACCGTTAGTCGGATACTGTTGTGGTAGGATCCACCTAATTTACACAGTGGAGTACCGACCATATAAATATGGGTTGGTACCGGGAAGACGAGGGAAGTAACAAGAGATCCAATCCAGAGACTTTGCCCGACTGCGATTAAGTCAACCCATTCTACAGGAACGGTCTTCCCAAGAATATACCAAACCTAACTGTAAATATTGTGTACCTTTTCCTTGTTTCAATACATTTTGTTTACGTACATTTTGTGTTGTATTATTATTATTCCATGCTTATCCAAGCTTCAACAGATACTAAAGCATCAGCGACCACAACTAGATTTCTCTGCGTCATTACCTATTATATCAAGTTCCTAACGTTTTGTACGTCGAACCTATTTTAGGACCGACTTAGTACAAATACATGCCTCCACTGTGAAATCACTCCATAACAGAAAGAAAGAAAAAAAAAAAATATATTGGCAAGAATAAAGGCGTAAACATGCTCTCAAAAAGCGAGAGAAGAAATGGTTTCATGCCTTCATAAGAAATTGAAATTAAGAAATTAAGCGAGGATTTATGTTTGGTTTGTAGAATTTACTGTTTACGTCGATAATGGTTTCGCTAATCACACACCTAGGCTTATAATAATAATTTGAGTTCAATTAAAATATAAATTTTTGCAATATTGTCAGCTTCCTTGGGTTCATTTTTCAGTTTTCGAATTTTTGTCTGGTCTACAGCTATATGTCCAAATACAGACACCGTGACGCTCTGAGATACATCAATCATGCTTTGAATTTCAAATACCAAATTAAAATATATCTGAAGATTTCTCCAGTTTCTTCGTCAAGAGACACACATATACACACAAACTCCTTGAAAGATCTGGTTATCTAGTTAATACGATAAGGCTTTGCCAGCGAGCTTAAACGTCCCAATGTTTGAACCTTGTGAATACATGAATCTATGTTTGACAAATATTTAAGACGTATTTGAACCAGTGTTACCAACGACGAACGCGTTAACGTTTTATTATTTGTTCCGAATCAAACCGTTAAACATAAACCTCCGTCCTGGGTATGACAATAAACTACATGCGCGTCCAAGGTATGACGATAAACTACATCTGCGCTCTGGGTATGACGATAAACTACATCCACGTTCAGGGTATGACGATAACGTACATGCGCGCTCTGGGTATGACGATAAACTACATCCACGTTCAGGGTATGACGACAAACTACATGCGCGCTCTGGGTATGACGATAAACTACATCCGCGTTCAGGGTATGATGATAAACTACATGCGCGTCCAGAGTATGACGATAAACTACATCCGCGCTCTGGGTATGACGATACACTACATCCGCGTCCAGAACATGACGATAAACCGCATCCGCGCTCTGGGTATGACGATAAACTACATCCACGTTCAGGGTATGACGATAAACTACATCCGCGCCTTGGGTATGACGAGAAACTACATCCGCGTCCAGGGTATGAAGATAAACTACATCCGCGTCCTGGGTAAGCCGATAAACTACGTCCAACACGCAAGACTTCCGATCAGGAGGCTTTGAGAAGCGTGGAACTACCTCTTAATTGCTGATGTTCCCAGGTCCACCCTGATCCGGGGTGGTAGCAACTGTTAGGGTCCCAGCTATGGGCAAATAGTTAACACCGAAGCTGAGGTAAAAAAAAAAACATTATAAAAGTGTAAAAATAGGTTTTAATACCAGAAATTAAAAAAAAATACTACTATCAGCAATACGTTTTTGAAAATAATATTACCAGCTATACAATTTTGAGGAAAACATATTTCCAGCAAAAGAGTTTTGACAAAACAAAAATATTACCAGGAAAAAAAAAAGTTGTCGGCATTAAATGACCCCCCTGAGGTTGATTTGCCCTCAAACAAAACAAAACAAACATAAACTGCGGGAAGTGAGATTAAGAAGAATTTTAAGAAGTTTTGATTGAAGTGTAAATTGTAGAAAGCGAAATGTATCAAGTTCAAAAATTAAAATATCTAGGAAATGTTTTCACAGACGACGGAAAGTGCGACAGCGAAATGAAAAGACATATTGGGATAGAGAAAGATGACTTTCAGAAGCTAATCAAAGTATTAAGAAAACAAGAAAACCTCGTTAGAAACAGATAAAAGAGGACTGCTTAAATGAAGTATGAGGAAAAAATTAAAAACGGAAGCGAGAAGGAAATGTAAAAATAGAGTAAGTTGGGAAAGAATGAAATAATGAACGTGAAACAAATTAATGACGAGAAGGATATAAACATAGTCTCATAGAAATAAAGAAAGAAAGTAAAAAGAAGGAAGAAAAGAATAAATGGAATGTGAAAGAAAGAAAGAAAAATGAAAGAAAAAACAATATATTAACAACAATGCGCACATAAACATGGTTTCAAATACCGATGGAAGAAGAAAGAAAGAAGGAAATTATTGATTTCGACAAAGACATAATCACTGTCTCAAGTAGCGAAGGAAGGCGAAAAAAGAAAGAAAGAAAAAAAATGAAAAGTGGAAGAAAGAAAGAAAGAACGAAGGAAACAAAGAAAATGGAATGTGAAAGAAGAAAAAAAGAAAGAAAGACAAAATGTAATGTGAAAGAAAGAAAGAACGAAATGAGAAAAAAGAAAGAAAGAACAAACGAAAGAAAAAAAGAATGAATGAATGAATTATAAACGAAAGAAAAAATAACTAAAGAAATTAAAATTTTCGGAAGAAAAATTATGCAAAATGTCTGAAAGGAAATAACATTGTCACTAATACTTTCAATCTCTAACGAAGATTACGGCTTTAAATTTAAAACAAATAAATTTATATATATATATATATATATATATATATATATATATATATATATATACAGCAGCACTAAGTGATCATTACCAATAAACATGACGTCCTCAAGGATTTGGAGATTTAGCACAGATTTGATCAATTCAGCCTTTTTAAGAATTCCTTTCTCTTTTCTTTCTTCTAATAATTAATTATTATTCTGATAATAATTATCTTCCTTAACATCATAATTATCATTAATAGTATTATTAGTAGTAATAATGTTTTGCATCTTTTAAATTTTGTAATTTAGTGGTTGCTTTTTTAAATGAAAATTAAAACCATGCAAAATTAATTCCATTTAAACCTCGTTCAATTATAACGGCCTGCTATTTTTTCTACTAAGCAATCTCTTCGGATTATGGTTGGTAAGATTTGCGTAATCGAATTTAGCATTTTGTTAAAAATAAAAAGAAATATGTCTTGTGTCTTGGTAAAGATTTAACTTTTCTCTATTGTAAACATGCATTTTGCTTCGTTTATGTATGTCTGTTTACGTTATAAAGTGAGAAAAACACCATGAATCATGAGCGTGGATTGAAAAGTTTATAGGCTTACTATGAAGAACTGGTGCTAGATCTGTGAGATATTGCATGCATTAATTTCAGCTCTTGTTAATAGCGGCATTGTTTCTTTCCAGATACACGGGTGAACTGAAATATTCATAGGCTTACTATGAAGGTGTGGTACTAGAGCTGTGGAATATTGCCTGCATTATTTTCAACTCTTCTTATTAATAGCTGCATTGCTTCTTTCCAGGTACGCGGGTGGACTGAAAATTCATATAAAAGATTGAAGCTTCTTATTAATAGCTGAATTGTTTCCTTCTAGGTTAGGCCAGGACGCTGAAACCCTCGTCCACGATGGCTTGTGACTTTGTGCTAATTGAATAAAATCGAACTGTACTTTATTTTTTTGAAGAATAAAATTGATAAACAAAAACAAAATTTATTTATGACTCAACCATATATATATATATATATATATATATATGGTTTTCCGATTTTTCCCTGAATTTGTAGACCTGATGAATTGGATCTTGATTACGATTCCAATGTAATAAATTATAACCATAGAATATTAGTGTTTGAGCCTTTTATATTATATATATATATGTATATTATATATATGTATATTATATATATATATATATATGTGTGTGTGTGTGTGTGTGTGTGTGTTTGTGTGTGTGTGTGCTTGTGTGCGTGTGTCTAAAAGTGGATATACCTTAATGAAAACAAAACGTGAACACCCAAAGTATTGTTTGATTATACAAACATTAATATTAACATCATTTAGATTATTTATATTTCGGATTATCCTAATCTTTGTTGCTTTTATGACAAGTTTTTCGGTCGTTGTACTCATCTGGCCTTCCTCAGGTATATATCGATCGAGGTAATCTCCAGGGAATTCCGATTTCAACCCTTTATTTAACGGGGGTAGACTGTCCTTCATTGCCCGAAACCGAAAGGACTGGTTGTATAACCAGAAAATTGTCACGGTCTGTCGACCCTACGTCAAGGGCTTATCGTAAAAGACTCAGAAGATCTGAGACTCACACAACATCAACATCAGGATAATATTCAGAAGCAGTTCCACTCTACGGAGAAATCTCTGACGAGTAAAGCCTAACACGTGGAAGGATATAACCAAGTGTACTCGATTGCGTACAGCTGTGACAAAGAATATAAAGGTAAAACAAGTCAATATAGAACCATCGAAAAGCCGTTGTGAGAGGTGAGACAATGAAATCAGTCATGGCTGATCATGTATGGAAGAAAAGGAATGGACATCAGCCCCTTGGAATGAAGTGACTATACTAGAACAGGAAGAACACTAGAGAGTGAGATGCCTTAAAGAATAGGCTATTAGGACCACTTTAGTATGCCTAGCATAAAAATAAATACAATATTTCAGCCGCTAATAAAAGAAGAAAGACCAGCAAGAGCAAGCCTCAAATGTCCAACGATCACCGGCCAGACGAGATGAGACTAACCAACATTAATACCCCACCCAGGAAAAGCTAGCTATTTTTACACGTTTCACTTTTTAAAATAATTTTCAGCTATTTTTAAGAGATCTACCTACTTCGCTTTTAATTTTCCAGTAATAGGCTGAGAGCGCTGTAGCAATGACATATTTTCTATGATTAAAATGTAACCTATGACTATAGTATGTCTTTTTCAATCAATTTCTGTGGATCCTACGTAGAGATTTTCCTCGTTAACACCATTCCGATATCGGTTTTCGTTAGATAAACTAGATTTATAGCTATACAATTTCTTTTCATGAGACAAATGCTTTTATTATTCTTTTCTAACCGTCAATGCTATTCACTAGATTTTATTATCATGGGCAAGTTGTAATTTTATATTTTTAATTTCGCGCATGCGCGTTGTATGTTTTTCATTTTGCCGACTGCACAGTATAGTAGGGTCAGTTGGGCACCCTCTGTGGGAAAAAAGAGCACCATGACGCCATTCACACCGCCACGCTGTACTGTGTGGCATTCAATAGCTCTAATACGAACATTTCAGAGTGTTTGGTTGTCAATCTGAGGACAATGAAGAGTATCCTGTGTTCCCAGAATATGTACCAAGAGTGATGAAAACCCAACATTATGCTGTTTGGAGTGAACACTAGTGATGGCGACGTTATGCCGCCATTCATCTTCCCACAGGGCCTCAGTCTCAACAAGAGGTATACCTCGGGTCAATAGGGTGGCTGCTGGAAGACCCTATGTCTAGCAACAGAACTCTGTACCATACAACAGAAGTGTATATTGGTGGTATGGCATGCGTTTCAAATAGCATATTATAATTATATCCAGCTCAAAACCGAAACTAACTGGCGTCTCATAACAGCTACCTCGGCTAGATGAAGCTCACTATCCGGGGCGGGGGTAGACATTCCAATTGATTTTAAACCTCCTCTTGCGGAGCTATCCAAACATGGAAAAAGCTATGGAAGTAAATCCAGAGTGGAACTCCGATGGCGATTGACAGTCAAGACTGACAAATTTCCTGCAACTCATGCAGTCTGTAGACCTTTGGATCTTGTCGATACGGCATAAAGGACATCCATGTGGTCTGAGTAGCGCTCGGCGTCCGTGTCCTGGAGAAATCACTCCAGCTTCATCCACCGAAGAAATTAATTTTGCCCCCAAAAGGCCGCTACATTTGTCACGCATGATAAACAGGTGCCTACTATATACAGGGCGATGAAAAGTAACTCCCTATTTTGTGTAAGATGGACTCTTCCGTCTTCTAAATTATAGTTACACGGGAGATGCCATCATGAAAGAAATAGGGAATTACTTTTCAGTCACCCCGTAATATATTATAATTCAGCAGAAATTATTCTTCCAAAAAGTTTTACTAACAATAAAAAGATAAAATATTAGATTTATTTAGTATGCCCTGAATAATAATAATAATCTGAATTGCATCATGGTGCTCTTTTCTCAAAGAGGGTGCCCAACTGACCCTACTATACAAAAACAACGCACATGCGCTAAAATAAAAATATGAAATGGCGAAAATTTACCCATTGCATCTGTAAATTGCAAAAATAACTACAATGAAGTACGAGAAAAAATGTAACGGTCTATATTTGAGTAATAATATCAATAGAGGTAATATACAGCATGATGTTTTCCTAAGCGTAGTTTAGACGTGGCACAAGGCCGAAAGAATGGGGCACGAATGAGAATGGAACCCACTTCTCAGTCAGAATTAATCTAACGGGACAAGCTTGCTAACTATTACACTACGACGAAGTACCCAAGTTATGGTAAGCAGCAAAAGTTGTATATCGGTTCCATTGAAACTGACTGGAAGCAAAGATTTTACAACGGAAAACTAAGTTTCATTAACGATAAATACAAAACGAATACAGCTCTTCCGAAAATTTACTGGCAAACAAATATATATATATATATAAATATATTGATTTAACCACTTCAGATACATTAAGATGGATTTAAAAGATAATGTTGATTTAAATAATTATTTTCGTCCTACTGTCCTATTTTGATCAGGCAAGCCATTTTGTTCATGATTTTTATATTAGTGTCACTGTTGAAAGATTAAAAATTTTACATTAGAAATGATGACCGGTTTGGTGTGCGCCTTTCATGATTGCTTCGTAGTCGTTTTATTTATTGTAGAATATATGTCAGCCTTTAAACGGTATTAGTGAAATTGACGTAATTACATTGAAACACTTATTGCCATAATTGATTGCAGTTGTTGTGACGTAATGGTAAGCTTGATAGCATTTGAGACGAGCTTAGCTTTCAAGTCGAATTAGACGCTAAAGTACACGGGACTGATTTTGCCAATCAAGTTTATTTCCCAGGTGGCCAAATCATCTCATTACTTTTTTATAACAATATGTTTACTTTTTCCTTTAAATAAACGAATTAAAGATGAACAAATATATTTGACACCGTATATACTCGTGTATATGACGACTTCATGTGTAGAGCGATTCCTTTTTTTTCCGTGAATTTTAAAGAAAAAAACATACTGTGTATAGTGCAACCAGAATAAAAATTGAATCCATAACTGTTCCTAGACCGTAGAGTAATGGGTTGTGCTTCGGATTGAGGAATCGGTGAGCCGAGTTCGAATTCCAGTCGAGTTTATTACCTTCACTTGGTAAATTTATGAAGCCGACTCTTCTTGTCACTAACTATGAGTAACTAGTAAGACGGACTGTGTTCTATAGCTTTGGATATCAACCGCTCTAGGAGAAAGAAAATTCTGAATTCAAAAAAGTATGTAGCCCTGACGAAGCCTATACTACAGGGAAGTATAGTTTTCACGTTGACTTGATGATGCTGACTATAGTCAACTTAGTGCATCCAGTCACTGAAAATGCATGAATTTTTAACCTCCTAAAAAATTTCCTGCTGCATATTTCGCCTCTCTGTTTTTAACGTAAAAAAGAAACTGATTTATAAAATCTTACGCTATAGTCGACTATATATGATAATCAGTACAAATAGAAGTTGTTGAATCATTTACTTTGCCAGGGAAAACAAAACGTAATAAAAATTTGGTAAAAAACAGTATATCAAAAGGACGCCGTTGGCAATGTTTAATTACAAGTCTAAAAATATTTGAACCAAGTACAGTTCGATATTTATTATTTACATTTTTATCAAAATTTGTTAATATTTAATTAAATAAATAGGTATTAAATAGGTATACAGGTTTCGTTTTCACAATTCTTAAAAGATATCTATGAAATATAGAAGAATAGAATTTGAATAATCCTGATTTTTTGAACATCTGAGATTATTTTGTATCTCAGAATACTTGTAGTTATAATTTTTCATTTATTTTATAGTCGTGATTTAGAAATCGAAGGCCTGAAACTCCAGCAATTACAGATTACCCATCTTCCTATTATTTTATGGAAAAATAATTTTGAAAACTGTTACTAATTTTTTAGAAATGCCCAGATAATCTAACGACGGATTCAATAAGCGATCTAATGAAGAAATAATGTTTAACATCTTTGTTGTCAGTTCAGAAGAATAAAAAAAATTATGAATACACTTTGATACTTGGGGATTTTATTAAAATTATAATCATCGCTTTTTAAAACACAATAAACATTGAAAAAGGAGTCAAAATTGTATACAGTAATAGCGAGATTATTAAGGGAATAGCTGTTCTTTTGGAAAACTGTTTATTGTGTTTTTTACGGGCATGAAAGTTGAAGGTTAAACATTGCCAAATATTTCATCTTTTCATACTCGTTATATATTATGAACTGTGATCTAAATGCTCAGGTCGTTACTACCTTCAGGATGGAAATTTACTTTATTTTAAGAAAAGATTGTAAATGATTTTAAAAAATTACAATTATTTTTAGAATATAAATTTTAAAAGTTGTGTAGACAAATTAGTTATCTTCCTTAAGGCAGTTGATAAAAAACATAAGACACATGATGATATGTAAGTTATAATACTAGACAAATTACAAATTAGAGATACCAAAATCAAGCAAGTACAACAGTTTAAGTACCTGGGAAGTGTTTTAATAGAACACGGAAAATGTGACAGCGAAATCCGGAAGCTCATTGGAATATCCGAAGATGATTTTCAAAAGCTAAGCAAAGCATTATGGAACAGAAAAATTTCGTTGGAAGCAAAGAAAAGTGTACTGGACTGTTATGTAATAAGATTCCATCTATATGGTAGTGAATGCTTGATAATCTTTTCAGTGATGAAGAAGTGATCAGAAGGAACAAACATTTGGTTGTATAGAAGGATGCTGAGATGGACCATGGACCGAACATGTGAGCAACGATGAAGTTTTAGAGAAAATGAAAACAAAACGGTTGACATAAGAAAGAAACGGTTGAAATATCTAGGGTACTTAATGAGGAATGAGGGTTTGAAAAATTTAACACGCAGGGAATATTGAAGGCAAGATGGACAGAGGGAAGCAGCACATAAGCTGCCAAACAAACTTCAGTGAATGTTTGGCAGAAAGGAGATAATGAAAGACAAAATTTACAAAGGACAATAAATTGTGGAGAGCCATGATCGCTAACATCTTAAAGGAACACAGCACATAGAAGAAGAATTAAGTTTATGTCACTGTTTTGTGTAATATTTGTTCGCATACACGTGTTCAGGTAAGTAAGCGTGTCGAAAAAATTCTTCGAAAACAATTATTCGAAAAGCATTTATTCGAATTGTAAATTGTCTGAATGAAAATCGGAAGGCCAATTATACTAAATGATACTTATTCGAAATACATATGTTTGAAATACATATGTGGTCTTCCCTTGAGAGAGTCAATGCTGATTTACCTAGAACTAATGACGCCCTTGAAGAATGGCATGAGGCTTTTTTGAAACAAATAAATTTCCATCAATTCACAATATGGATATTTTTAGACCTTCATAAATGAGAAAAGGACTTGCAAGAAATTCATATTGCAAAAGTAAGAGCAGGTTGCAAAATATCAAGAGCGCCAAGAAATAAAGCGACGTAAATGGAAAATTAGTGGCATCCTTTAACGAGTACTCTTCAGTACACTATTTACATTATTCGGACTATTATCCTCATCTTTGTCGCCATATTTATCACAACGTTTCGGCCGTTGTACACTCCGGCCATCTTCAGGTGGTTGGAATGTCGAACTGAACCCTTTATTTCGCTTACTGGGGTAGACTGTTCTAGTTCCACGTGCCATGTCTAATGAATGTCAGTTATCAGTTATCTTCTGTGAATTCCTCTCTCCAACTTCTCCACTGCCTTAACCCGGTATTGAACTTACACTCTTTGATCCTGTCACTGGATCTAACCAACGCCTTTATCCACTGTGCCATGTGTCTTTGAGGAAATGAAGGGTTAAGTTCGACATTCCACCCACCTGAAGAAGGCTGGAGCGTACAACGACCGAAAAATAAATAAATGATAAATATGGCAACAAAGATAAGGACAGTAGTCCGAATAATGTAAATAGTGTACATAATACCTCATCTCAGAAAGATAGTCAGATACTCTTGAGTAGTTGACTATTTGCGAGAAGGTTTTTATAACTTAAGGTTAAAAAGGATTTTTTCTCACTAAATTGTTTTATTAACGGTATTTGTATTTCGAATAATTATCATTTGGGTATTTCCCCTGTTAATTTTCACATTTTTATTGCAATAAAGAATTTTGCATTTCAAATATTTATCATTATATTGATAATTCTGCCTGTTCCTTCCTTAATTAAATAGTTAATCCGTCTGTTACAATTGATATTATTTTTTAAGTTCGTCTTAGATTGAGCGTTGGTTATGACGTCATCAACATATCGTCTGCTTAAAACATTGCAAATAAATATAATTATAATTTTTGCGACTTGACATTGACCTTTGACCTTGGTAAATTACTATGTAGGAATATAGTAAGGAATTACAATGTAATTTTAATTTCATGTCCAAACTAGCGAACAGATTTAAACGATTTTTTAATAATTTATTCAATCCGACCCTTGTCGATTGATCTGCAAAAGAACATTCATTTCTATCGCATATTCATTGATTTGTTAATAGAAATACACGTGTCTGTTCGACCCTTTATTTTCTTACGTAAATTAAACTGCAGTATACGACCACATAGTCACGGTGTTATTTTTATGGTACGTCCAAACTAACGAACAGATTTAAAGCATTTTTTAATATTTAATAAATCAGACCCTTGCGAATCGGTCTGGGCCGATGACTGGTGAGAAATGTAATCACTTCTATATGAAATAAATGGTAAATAGACATTGGGTCGGTAACCTGAAGTCTATAGGATCCACATCGAATATGTTCTTGAAACATCAAAAATTCAACAAAATATAGGCTCCAAATTAAATTACACAGCTAAGTAATTTGATTAGTTCAAAAATATTACATGTTATGTCGTCGACTACGTCCGCACGTCTGACCTTAATTTGACCTGATCAAAGGTGCAGTTGCGCAAAAGGTTTTAAACATTTTCTGGAGCCTATCACGTGACTTATATTACTTACATAAACAACAAACGATTAATAAAGAAAGGAGCGGGGAAAATCAGCCCAAAGAGCTACGCGTCACGTGACGACACTCATCATAAAATAACTTTCAGCTGAAGTTCAGACTATAAGTAAAAAATCCTTTTTAACATAACCACAGTGTATTTCCATTAGTCAATGCAAACTAAACTCACATTGGCAAACAACAAAGCGACAGACACTCAATCGTCAAACACAACGCAAGTCACAGCACACGCGCTTTTCCCACAAACTTCGAACTGTTTATTTTAAATACAAACAATATTACATTGAACTGAATTTTTCCAAATTCACACAAATTACCCTACAACTATCAAACTGGAACATTACCTCACGCAAAAATCTAAAAAGACAAGTTTATTTCACTATTTTGAACAACATTCATAAATATTGTTTTGTATATTTGTTATATAAAAATCTATTTATTTGCACAATTTCTCTTGACTGAATTTTCTTGTTTCTTCTTCTTGTTATATTTTTGTGGCATTGTGTCTAATATAAATTAGTGAGGGCAATTGACTCCCACAAGTCTAACACTAAATCAGTTATACCTACTCGAAGAATAAGTTCATTAAGATCCCTTTATAATCGACCTACCGAGATAAGTATGAAATATGCCACACTTGGATGTCTTTACTGTTAGACAGTATCGACTTTATTAAAAGAAATAATAAAGAAAAGTTTTTTTGAACTGTTTTTAAAAAATTGCACCAAAATGTAAACAAATGGAAACGGATCGATCGGTTTGTTTACCTTTTACGACGACAAAGTCTAATTAAGGTGTTTAATTAAGATTTTAATAAAAACTTGAAGAATGTAATATTTACTACATAAAATTCACATTAAAATCAATATCTGTCGGTTATTTACTGATTTATGGTCAGTTTTAATAGACGTATACACATGCGTTTGACCATTTAATTACATACATTACTATATACAGTAGTCAACCACTATAGCACGGGCCTTGGGTTCCAAGATGGCCGACCCGCACTGCAGATGAATCGTGGTAACTGTAGGGAATGTAGGCGATAAAAGGAGGTTGAACACTTACCTGATTTTGGGACCCTATTTACCCTATTTCGCAACATATCCCGTAAATAATGGCTCGAAAATAACCTCAAAAAATTATACCAATTTATGCCAATGACTCCATAAGAAATTTCGGATAATTTGCCTTTTAAGCTCCGCGCTAAGTAACTGATAAAAATTTCCCGAAGAGTTATTTTTATTCTAAATTTACATGTCTGATTCGAAAATAACAGAAATTTTTTAATAAAATCTACCGTTTTGGAGTTTATCGACAGTAAATGTTCGGACACATTCGTGTCGTTGTCGGCTACCGGACGGCAGCCTTATTGGCGTTGTTTGCATCAGTGCGTGCGCAATAATCGAGACACGTGAATGTCTACGCTACAGCAAATATTTGCAAACAACGCCAGTAATGGCTGCTGCGACATGAATGAGTTCGAACTTTTATTGTTGATAACTCCAAAAAACAGATTTTATCAAAATTTCTGTTACTTCAAAAAATGTACTGCTGGTAATAATTTTTTCAAAATAGTTTTTTTCTCCAAAAATTCATTGCTGGAAATATTTTTTTACAAAGTATTTCTGGTATTAAGACCTATTTTTACACTTTCATAGTGTTTTGACCCCAGTTTGGGGGTTAACTATTTGCCCATAGCTGGGACCCTAACAGGTGCTACCACACCGGGTCAGGGTGGACCTGGGAACACCAGCAATTAAGAGGTGGTTCCACGCTTCTCAAAACCTACTGATCAGAGGCCTTGCTGTTGGACGTAGCTTATCGTTTTACCCAGGACGCGGATGCAGTTTATCGTCTCACCCAGGTCGGAATTGGGATTGTGATCGATTTATGTGTTATATATTTTGACACACTGGAGGTTATGGAGTTAACCTTTTTTTTATTTTTTAATATTTTTGTGGCCATATATTGAGTTGGTGCATAATTATCAACAATATTCATTATTAGAAAAGAAACATGACAATTCAACAATAACATTTTAAATGATTATTCCGGAACGTAGTCACCATCTACTTCAGTAACTGCTTCCCATTTGCCTGGAAGACGGTAGATTCCACAGGCAAAGATGTCACAGTTCTTGGAGGCAATCCATGCTTTAACATCGGCCACCAAGTTATCCAAATCGGCATAAACTTAGTTCACCTGTCAATCTTTCAACGATCGACTGACGTGGGAGTCCGTAGGCGCTTCTGTAGGAGAATATGGCGGATGTGGAAGCAGTTCCCAGCCTTTATTGGCAATACATTCGACAACACGACGCCCAACACATGGACGCGCATTATCGTGGTAGATGACGATATGGTTCTTTTTGCGCGGTCTTTTTGTCTCGATTGCAGCTTGAAGGCGGTCAAGTTGAGCCAGATAGACATCGCTATTGACATTCAATTGCCACTTGCCGTTTTTCTCTGGAATGCGCCACTGTTGAGGCTCATCGTCGACATTCCACCTATAACAAACCCCGTTTGAGATGATTTCCAAAGGATCATTCCGCTTCTTTCCCACCAAACATATCCCATTGCCTTCATACAGTGCATGTTTTTCGGTATTCCTTTTGGTGAAATTCCTGGCGAAACGCAGACCTTCTTTCTTTTGACGTTTCTCAAGAGAATCCATGATTCATCCCCAGTGACAAGATTCTTCACAAACGGAGCTTGGTCGTTTCATTGCAGCAGAGCAGTGAAAATTCGGACATGTTCGGGTTTATTGTTGTCAGATAGTTCGTGAGGGACCCATCCAGACAATTTCCATACCTTTCCGGGCTTTTTGAGATGACGAACGCTGGTTGAATGGTCCAATTTGAAGTCTTCGGTCAGCATTCGAGTTCTCAAACTTTCGTCGTCTTCCACGGCTGCCAAAAGTGCCTGGTCATCAAAATCCGATGGTCGACTTCTTTCTGGCTTATCTTCCAAACTAGTGTCACCAGATTTGAAACGGGAAAACCCTAACCCTGTATCGACTTATTGCCCCTTCACCACAAAGTTCTTTGAAATCGTAAAATGACTGCGTTGCTTTCCATCCTTTTTCGAAGCGGTACATCACAATATGACAAATGATTATCGACACGCATTTTTACAATCTAAAATAAAATAATATTTAAAAAAAAATTAAACAAATCAGCAATTTTTATTAACAAATAACTCACCGACGAAACGCCTGAGAATTATGCACCAACCCAATATCTTGGCTTGAGATGCTTTTAATTATTTCTGGAAAGGAGAGATTAGGAAGAAAACGGGGCGAAGATTTACATTCGTTATCGTATCAAAACATAACGATTTTCCAAGCGTACCTTAGATGCGGTTTTAAGCCGAAAGTATGGGGCACCCAGTGAGGATCGAACTCACTACTAAGTCGTAATTGTTTTATCAAGACAAGCTTGCTAACCATTACACCGCCTCGACGCGACCGAATCTTATCAAAAAATATAAACAGTCTTCGGGATCACAATGGGTACTTCAGACGTCACATGTAAGCGAGCCTATGTCGGGGGCTTAGACGTTCCGCTTAATAATGATTTTCTGTCGGGGAGAACTGCTTCTGCTTTGCTTTTGAGATTAATAACGTAATTCCATATGTATAATACGCCTTCATCCATAATATGCACCCATAAAATTGTGTTGAAAGTGTGGGGAAAATGCTTCTACTTACGCATAATATGCACCCCATGTTTGGTAATCAAACCCTATAAATTGTACCTCCCCAATTTCATTACGGACAGCGTTTCCTAATCTTATTAAAAACATCCTTTTAAACATAGAATAATATTATTCTAATTTAGTTTTAGGATAATTCTTATTTTATTTTACATTTGTAAGTATTGTTAAGTACATATGATTATATTTGGCATCCTTATAGTGTTGCGATTACCGAATGTTAATGTCAAACTGTCCTATGTTTGTGGTAGGTAGTCATTTCACAACTAAAATCGACTGAAAGGGCAAATTTTTAAAGATATTTTTGTAGCTGGGCATAATATGCACCCCTAATTTTGCTTATTATTTTTTAGAAAAAAAAATGCGTATTATGCATGAGAAATTACGGTAATTCAGATGCCCTTGAAGTGATATACCATTTTTTTCTAGAGGAAGATCTGAAAAGTACAAATTGCATTTATTTTATCTTAAAATGTGTACCATTAACTGTATTCGAGTTTCTTTTCTTTTCCTTTTCTGTGCCTGCAGAACATGCGAGATCATGGCTCCCTGCAGAATCTTATCCTTTGTAGCTCTTAGTAAGGACTTCTGTCTTTGCTTTTCTTCCTAGTTCGTTCTTCCAGTATTTAAACAATCTCGAGATAGGTTAGGGTTAGGGTTATTTACTGCTTTCCTCTGTTCATCTTTCATTCAACATGTTCTCTGAGTCTCATGTTTTTCTAATTCGCTTTATTTATTATGTGTCACTGAGATTTCAACACTTTCTGAGCCTTTTACCAAAGGCATGTCATCCAGGTAAGAAAATGGCGCATCGGCATTTCTGCAACGTTACTTAGAGTTTTCAAAAACGATTTTTGTAGATTCAACACAACGTGTCCATCAAAGATACATTGTAATATTCCAGATAAGTTAGCTTCTAAGGTCATTAGCTATCCGTTTATCCTTACGATGCACTGTGGCGTTGATCTCTGGCAGCGGTAAGCTTCTGGCGTCGAGCATCCTTGAACGTGACAGATTGTGATTCGCGAATGTGGTCGATCAATGGCGCGCTCCTCTAGTTCTTTGGTTTGAGCCTGCACCCCTGGAGATTTGCTTTAACAGTGTCTTTGTACCACTTCTTTGGGCGGCCTTGGTTTCTCTTGCCGTGCGGGAGCTCTCCGTACAGCAGACGTCTTGGCAAGCGGCGCTCCTCCATGCGGACGATATGCTCCACCCATCGGAGTTGGGTCTTAATGGACTCAATGCTTGAGGAGTGAGCACGATCCAGGACCTCAAGATTGGTAATGCGGTCCTGCTAGCGAATTCTGAGTATGGGAACGGAGAGCTCGCATGTGAAAGTTTTCCAGCTTTTTGGTGTGTCTGCAGTACAGTGTCCAAGACTCACAACAATATAGAAGAGAGGACACGACTACTGCATTGTAGGCTCCCAGTGTTGACTGAGCACTCTGTTGCGAAGTCTTCTTAATGACTGACTTGCATTGCTGATTCTGGCATTAATTTCTTTGTCTAGGGAGCCGTCACGAGAGATAGTATTTCACAGGTATTTGAAATGCTCAAAATTGGCAAGTTGTGTGTCATCGATGACGATGGTCGGTGTTGGGGTGTTTGTGTTTGGTGTGGGCTGAGAAAGCACCTCAGTCTTGTTGAGACTAAATGTATAGAAACTACAGTGGCCACAAAGTAAGAACTCAGTTTATATATTGATTGTAATGTAGAATTGATCCTTCTTTATATCCACATAATTTCTTGCCTGGTTACAGTAATTCTGGCTTGTTTAATAAGGCCTCTTCTTTTTTTTCAGACAATACCGTGTTAGTATCAAGTTGCTCTCATCTATTAATGATAGCTTACTTGATGTAATGAATATGCATACACCTGGGTTCCCTCTCATAGTAATATGATGGCTGGTGGAGGTACATGGACTACGCCTATTGGCTACGCCTATAGTCTTCGCCTATTGCCTACGTCTATTGCCTACCACTACGACGAGGACCAGTCCATTACGGTTACCTGCTAGATTGTCCTACCCGGTTACAGTAGTCAACCACCACTCGGCTACTTCGAACAAATATATCCCTTGCCGGGACATATCATTACTTATATTTTGCAATGAAAATTCGCGGAAGTAAGGAAATTGGTGAATTTCAACGAGGGCAAAGGATCGGATGGCATCAGTGTGGCAAGTCAATTAGAGAAATTCCTAGGTTTTTCTAGGTTAATCATCAAACGGTTAATAATATTGTCAAGAAATTTAATGAAGAAGGCCATTGTTGTGTGGAACAACGTTCAGGAAGACCAAGCAAGAAGCCCTTGCTTTCAGAGGTTAACAGGACAAGGCGAAAGAATTCGAGAGCAAAAATTATGAATTTTGGCAGTCTGTAATTTGGTCAGATGGAAGTAAATTCTGCAAATATTTTAATTCGAGATTGTTTTGTGTTTGGAGAAATCAGAATGAGCATGGAACACTAAATGTCTGCAGGCGACCATGAAACATGGAGGGATTGGAGTAATGGTGTGAGGCGCTGTCTGGTTTGGAGGGAAATCTGAGCTGATTCTTGCTGACGAGCGGTTGTATGGCCCCAAATACTATCAAATATTAGAGAAAGTACTACTCCCACTATTTGGAACCAATCAGATTGACAAGAATGTCTACATTTTTCAAGAAAATGGAGAGCCATGTTATACGGGCAAAGTAGCAACGGTCTGGAAGGAATCACAAGGAATCAAGTCACTAACATGGGTAGCCCAAAATCCTGACATGAATCCAATAGAGCACGTTTAGGATCACCTTGATCAAAGACTTCAAGAGCGTGCAACCAAAATCACATCAGTAGCAAACCCTTAAAGTAACATTGTTAAAGAAGTGGCAAAATATGGCTCAGACGATTGTTGATAACTTGATCGAATCGATGAAAAATCGAATACAATCACTGAAACTAGCAAATGGAGGACCTACTCCATACTAGTTCGAAATACTGTTTGTTTATGTTGAATAGGGATTACGTAATTAAATTTTGAAATTGGATGTAGTTTATTTCTTCTAGCTAAAAACTTTTCTTATGCCACTGTACAACCGTATCCTCCTAACAAACTGTTTTTGAAAAAGGTGACAAAATTGGGTTACAAAAATTGAAAAAC
>CAHIKZ030000152.1:1707500-1737500 GCA_903632075.3 Acanthosepion pharaonis
CCGTTAAGTTAACCCTTTAAATAGGTCAAGGTCTGGTCCCTCCTCCCCCAATACTAAGTATGATTGAAAGAAATATTAAAATAAACCCACTCTAAACTCAACCATATCTCTCACACCACACCTCGCTACCCTCTCTGTTAAATTACAAAAACTTACACTACCCATCAAAAGTGTGAATTTCCATTTCATTTTTCGTTTCATCTTTTCGAAGTGCTATCTGATGATCCGGCGTCCTTTAAAAGGGCTCTGGTGAAATGAAATATTATAATGGAACCTTAAAGTGGTCTGTTTTTCTTTAATATATATATATATATATATATATATATATATATGGTGTCCATAAAATTTGTTTGTTCTTATCTCTCTCTCACTCTCTCTATTTTTCTCTCTCTCTCTCTCTATATATATATATGTATATATGTTTCAGTTTGTTCTTATCTCTCTCTCTCTCTATCTATCTGTCTATATATATATATATATTTATGTATATATATATATATCCATTTGTTCTTATCTCTCTCTCTCTCTATCTATCTGTCTATATATATATATATATATATATATATATGTATATATATATATATATATATATATATATATATATATATATATATGAATAGACTGAAATAGATAGATAGATAGATAGATAGATAGATAGATAGATATTAGGTAATGCCATAAGCAATATGTTTTGTGGAACCAGTTACAATTTGGTATATATCATTCGAATTAACCGTTCCTTAAATACAACAGGGGATGTAGAATGGATGACATACGACAATGTTTAAAGTAAAGGCAGCGGATTGACAAGAATAATTATCCATAATGGATCCCAAAGGCTGAGCTCGAAGAAAGACAACGTATCACGTGTGCTGCTATCGTTCGAATATTATTCACTGAGATTTCTTAAAACGCAGTGAAACAGCAAATGCTCATTTATTCGTCCAGCAGCTGCTACGTGTGCATCAATGCTTCGTCCAAATGCGGCCAGCATTCGTCAGGAGAAAACATGTTATTCTCGTTCATGAAAATTCAACGTCTTGAAAAGAAAAAGAAACTGGCATCTTGGTTGATTTCTTCTGAAACCCATTCCATATTCTCCTAATCTTGCAGAAAGCCATTATAAACTATGTTATTTCGTTCAGCGGGTTTTGACGGGGTAAACTTTTTCAAATGTAACTAGATTCTCAACGTGGACACTTAGGCCTAAAAATGGGCCGGAGAGATACTTTAAACGGGTCTGCTGTTGCTTGAGGCGGTATTTTATGCAGTAAATAATATACTCACAAAGATACCTAGTTTATTCCACATTGATTTTTTTAACCATTTCACTCTAAGCAAGGCAATAATGCCACTAAGACACGGTTGGCTACTGGAATTGAAAGAAAATGAAATGACTTTAGAAGGAACCGGAATCACAATCCTAATTAGGAAACAAGGAATAAATCTCTACTCAAAAGACCGGGGAAGAGTGTGAACCGAACGTCAGGCGGACCTATCTACTCCTATTAAAAAGAAGAGACTTATGCCTGAAGCTGAACAAAGGCTTTGATGTTCAACTTGTCTTGATTGATACACATCAATGTATTTCTTTTGTAAATGAAAAATATTTCCTGTTACATGGAATTTCTATTTGTGCTTACGTGGTCTTCAATTATATATACAGTCAGCGACGCAATTTTGAATATTTTTACCCGTTTCTCAGTATCTAATACCCGTATGATGTTGGGTTTTTTATATGTTAATAAGCACGAAAAAGGAATATAAAACTCAATTTTCAGAACAATAGGTTAAATACAACAAATTTTACAGGCGAATTATGCAAAATAGGAAAAACAAAATTTTAAGTGAGAATTTTAATATAAATATATTATTCCATATATTATTTTGTTAAAAAACATTTCCTATAAAAAAACTACTACTAAGACAAAACACTATATTAATTGAACTATATACTTAGTTCATGCCATATTAACTGAAAACACTTGTAAAAATAGAATACGTGGATTTACCACATCACAAAAAAGTTCAAATAAGAATTCTCACTTAAAATTTTGAAAAACATAGCGTTGCGTCTTTGCACGTTCCGATATTGTACACAACCGTCAATAATAGCACATTCTCAAAAAAAGAAACATCTTTCGGTCTACAAACAATTATTTCGTCTCCAAGTTTTAATTTTAAAAGGAAAAAAAATATGCCTGACGATGAATAAAGGATTATTCGAAAGTACTTGCATTTTAAAAAAATATAAACTGGAAACAACAGACAACAGTTTTATAGATGAGGATCACGTCACTCTATGGATTAACAGTATTTTAATGCATAAATTATACACTACTAGTGATGGATGTCGCCAATAATAGCATTAATATTGATTGATTCTATGTGTGATTATTTTTTGTATATAAATTATGTGCTGTTTAATGTTTTTATATATATATATATATATATATATATATATATATATATATATATATATATATATATATATATACACAGGTGCGACTGGTATCTGAGGACAGCTTTTATGGATTAGTAAAAAAAACTTGCTGAACAAATGAACATAATTTTATTTGATTACAAACAAGTAAACCTGAAATTTAACTAACTATTATTTAATTTTATTCAATAAAACCACCACAAGCATCAATAACTGCCTCTACACGAGGTCGAAATCGACTGCAAGCTCTGATTAATTGGTCCTTATTTATGTCAGACATTACTTGAATTATTGCAGCTTTAAACGAGTCTTTGATGTTATGAGGCTGTTTATTTTCCTTCTCAACAACGCTCCACACATAATAGTCTAGTGGATTGCGATCTGGAGAGTTAGGAGGCCAAATGTTGGGTGTGATGTGGTCGTACAAATGGTCAGCCATCTATTCTTGTGTTCGTAGAGCCTTGTGGGATGGAACTGAGTCTAGCTGGAATATGTAAGGTCTGCCGTTGCATATGTTGTCAATCCAGGGCTGTACAACAGTTTCTCGAACCTCAATGTAAGCAGCATCATTTACTATCTAATACCTTGTGGAAAAAGTGTGGTGGCATAACATGTCCTTCATTGTTAACAACACCCAATACCATACCACTTGAAGGAAATTTTGTGTGCATCACTCTTGGCACCTCAGAAGGATCTGAACAAAGCCATCTGTCATTTCTTTTGTTAAGTTTTGATCTTGATCAAAATTTTTCACATCTGAGAAAAACCAAATCACACCAACTTCTGAAGGATTTTTAAGTTTAAAAGCCTTTTGGATTTGTTTAAACGGTTTTCTTTTGTTTTTTTTTTCTTCAGACAAATTGAACTCTGTTCATCACGTAGGACTTGTATTGAATGTCTTCATGAACACTCCTTCTGATTGTTTTTTTCAGACACATGCAGCTTTTTGGCAATTGACCTCATTGATTGACCTCGGTTTTCATCATTTGCTTGCTTGACATCCTGAATAAATTCGGATGTTCTCACTTTATCAGAACGTGCAGAATAACTTTACGTTTTGATACAAACATTGAGGAACTGTCAGCGTCTTTTAACTCTTTTCGTATCTTGTGGACAAACGATTTTGCAAGTCTGAGGAAACGTGCAATATCCAAATCGCTATGATCAGCCTTTAATGCCACAATCACAGCATGCCTTTTCATTTCATTTGTTATCATAGGGTTTGCCATTCTTGATTTCTGAAAAATAAAAGCATTAGAAGTTAGTGGGAAGCAGTATTAATCTTAAATCTGTATGTCCTCAAATACCAGCAGCACCCTATATATATATATATATATATATATATATATATATATATGTGTGTGTGTGTGTGTGTGTGTATGTGTTTGTGTGTGTGTTTGTGTGTGTGTGTATATATATATACCAAGAAATGACCCACAAGGAAGGAAATGATGAGAAACAATGAAAACGTTTTGCGCGTCAAAATTTTACACAAGATGTATGGAAGAACGAACCAATAAATTTTAGCAACTCATTACCATGGTGTTGCTAATCAAAAATTATATTCGACTCAACCTAACAATAAATGAAACTCGTTTTCAACGGTTACGAGAAATGTCTCAGAGGTAACCACCTAGTCCTGTCTTAAATCACGCATATATTGTTTATTAGCTCGTGCGAATTGTTATTTTCAAAGGAATTTATTTTGACATCTCGTGTAAATAAAGACATAATTAAATAAACATGTATATTCTACTTGACAACAGAGCAGCTTGATTCTTTATGAAGAAACACTTATACCAATTCATATCTTAAATAAACAATTTTTTCTGGTTATTATGTTTTGACTTTACTTAATTTACTACTGAGTTGGTTCATCATAAATTTCCATTCTTGGAAACTAACGTTAACGACAAATTTCATTATGCCTCTTAATTCCTTGAGAAAAATAGGGCTGCAACAACACCTCTCCAACGGACGCGATCCCTGGCGATCCTTTTTAGTCAGCTCAGCCCATGTTATGCCGGCTAACTTCCCGGAGGATTTTCACTTCTTTGGTCATATCGTTGTCTGAAGATATCGTTGAGACGTCTGTTAGTTTTTAGGTGAGTAGGTTGTTAGCCTACTGCACAACCCCCAACCTGGAAGACCAGGGTGTATCTGTCGTCTAGCTCCTACCCTACAGACCTGTTGAGCTTGGTTGTACCTGTTAAGAGCCGACCCCCAACATAGATTTTGGGGTCGCTGAAGCACGCAAGCCGTCCTACCTAGTCAAGGCAACACACGATGAGGAGGGAACAACGAATGTATCACCCTAATTACCATCCGATGTAATTTAAAATTAATTAGGATTACATTAACATACATTTTTTTTACAGCCACAACGTAAACAGTGGATTAAAGGTAATGGCAGCGTACATCGTGGATTAAAGCGAAAATGTTGTTTCTGCCCTAGACAACATAATAGTAGCAAACCACCGACATCCCCTCCATATTTCATCTGTGAGGAGTAAGTTCTACTTGAACAGCTTCTTCCTGGAAACCACTTTTCTGTGGAATAGACTCCCAAGAGGATGTTTCCCGATCACTACAATCTTAATCTGTTCATGTCTAGAGTTAAAAGTTGTCTTCCTTTCATAACCCTCTACCTCGAGTGACCCCTGAGCCTTATACAGGGTGGCGATTAATGTAAATAAAAGGTAAAGCAATGGAAATCGATTAGTCTGTTAGACCGCAATGGGATGATTTTGCGCCAACAGATCATTAACTTTCATGTTCGCTGCCAAAGGATTTGATGAAGAAAGCTTTTTTTCTAATGAAAACCAGGTGCAAGCATTCGCTGCAGACCTTCTCAATATAGAAGTAAGTGCTGCCTGATAAAATAATATTTAAAATAACTAAATAAAATGGAATTGGACATTTCTTTTTGAGTAATGAAGTCGATAAAAAACAAAACAAGGAATTATTTATGACCCAATCTAATATTTTGTCCGATAATTTTTTAAAAATTTTCACTCAGCTTCAAAATTCCATCCTACAGGAATATATTTTAATCTTTCTCGGCGAAGAAATATTGTTGATATCTTTTGCAATCTTCCAGGGAAAGAAAAGGGTTTTTATTTTTCATTATAAGACCTGTTTAAAAACCGATAACCTCAAAGTATACTTTATGGCCGAGGAGCTAATGCTTCGTAGTCAAGATTTAAAAAAAAGTTACCTGGCCAGGAAAAACATATGCAGTCTAATGTTATTCTAATACAATGGATAATTGGAAGTTCCGCCATTTTCTCAATATGGCGTGAGATAAAAATGTCCTAAATAAGCCTTTAAAAGAAAAAAATTACCTGGTTAGCAAAGGTATCGTGCAGTCAAGTTTTATCTAAATGTAATTTTACATAATTCATCTTAAATGACTTCACATTTTTAATGATATTTTCGATTATTTTTGTTCAAAATACAGTTTCACTGAGATTGGTTTATAAGCAGTGACTCTCTTTCAGTGTGAGAATATAAACAACATAAAATAAGCAGAAAGCTCACCCGAAAAAAAAACAGTACTGTAATTTGTCAAATATTGAAAAGAAACACAATTAACAGAATCTATCTATCTATCTATCTATCTATCTATCTATCTATCTATCTATCTCTTTCTCTTCCGCTCTCATAGTCTCTTTGTGTTTATTCATTCTGTCTTCATATGCTTCCCAGTCTCCTGAAATCTATCTATCTATCTATCTATCTATCTATCTATCTATCTATCTATCTATGTCATAATTTTCGTTTTCGTTTATGATCTTTATGTAAATGTCATTTAAAATATCAACAATATTTATATCAACGAAATTCCCTTTTTACACTTTTTTATGAAAATCTCGAAAGAATCTCTAAAGATTTGGATCGGTTATTGGGAATTTATTGTCAATATTTTGTTCAATATCAAAATTCAATGGGAAAAAAAATTAATTGACATTCTCAATGTGATCTAGTCCGAAGATCGGCATTGAACTGTAACACTGAACATCGATGATCTCTCTCTTTCTCTTTGTCTCCCTTCATGGCTTTGTTCATTGTAGCTTTGCTAACAGCCACTGGCTGACGACAGGTGACGCCCGCTGCACATCTCTCTCCTTGTCAGGCGAGACATTCCAGCATTGATCCATAACACTGATAGATACCTGACATCGAAGATCTCTCTCTCTCTCTTTGACTCCCTTCACGCTTTTGTTCATTGTAGTTTTGTTAACAGCCGCTGGCTAACGCCAGGTGACGCCCACGGCACATGTATCTCCTTATCAGGCGAGAAATTAATTCCAGTTTCATTTAATTCACACTTTACGTCGTTATAATTTAATAATGTTATTGTCATGAATCATGAATTGTAATTGTAACAGAGATGTTGGCAGCTTTAGATGATTTCGGCATTGGCAGGATTACAGACATAGTAAATAGAATTTATGATAATGGCGATATACAGGAAGACCGAAGTAGTTAGCTGCCTAAGAATCCTACATCAAACAACCAGTCTAATAAACCAAATAAGATTTATCATCCAAATTCTGAGGAATAGATCGCTCCGCAGGATCTAGCCGTAAATAGATCACAATCATTGCGGTTTTGTTAAAGAAATTGAAATAAAAGATGCTCAGAAGGATCGCAGAAAGATCAATACAAATGCAAAATATCTGTATTTTTATATTTAATAGACGATACAAAATGCCTTTGACAAGGTACTTCACGAAGAACTGCTAGATACGTTTGATTTATTTGGGGAGGATATTAGAAAACGATATTGCAAAAACGGTCCTGGAAGCAAACCAACGGCATATGTATAGAAAAGATGTTCAGTAAATCGTAAAAAATAAAAAGGTGTACAAGACAAGTCTTCTCCCCGGATTTATTCAGCTGAAACATCCTGGGCGAATTAGAAATCCTACCAGGATTCATTACTGGCGATGACAGTCTTAACAATCTTAGATATGCAGTTGAACCCATCTTGATAACATACCCAGAAAGGAAAAATACAGGAACCTCAACAGAAGGTATTAAAAGAAAACCAGAAGAAATGAATCAACTGTGATGATCAAAAGGGTGTGATGGTCAGCAAAAGAATTATCTCAACATGCGAATTACAAATTTGAGATGCAAAAAATGAATCATGTGCAGCAATTTAAATATTTAGAAAGTGTTATTCACATTGTTTGGACTATTTTCCTCATCTTTATTGACACGTTCACGACGTTTCTGCTGTTGTACGCTTCGGCATTCTTCAGGGGATCGGAATTTAGAAAACCTTTATGTCACCCACCGGTGTAGATTATTCTAGTTCCATATGTCAAGCCGGATGTCTCGGTTATCCCTTTGAACTCAACTCTCCAAGTTTTTGTGCACCACTGCATTAGCCAGGTATTGAACCCACAAGTCTTTGGGTCAAGTCACTGTATCCAACCAACTTTTTTATCCATTGGGCCATGTAAACAATTGAAGCACCTCATCTCATAAATATAGACAGATATTTAGGAAGTGTTTTAGCAAATAACCGAAGGCGATTTGGCATAGGGAAAATGCCTTCCAGAAGGTAAGCAAATTATGAAGAAACAGGAAAAATTAATTAAAAACAACAACAAAAAAAGAGTACTGAAATGTTATTTATTATCGGTCCTACTATATTGCAGTAGATGCTAGAGAATTTGTCACAAATAGAGAAGAGATTATGGCTATAGAAATGTGGTTCTACAGAAGGATATTGAGAATACCATATGGTGAACATGTGAGCAACTACCAAGTCTTAGAGAAAATGCAAAAAAAAGGACAATTATATTTAGCACCAGAAAAGGAATGTTGAAATTTCTAGGGCAAATGATGAAGAAAGAAGGCTTGGGAAATTTGACACTCATCGGACATGCTGAAGGCAAGATGGACAGAGGAAAGGAGTGCCTGATATACCTAACGGGTATGTATATATGGATGGCAGAACATCGATTATGAGGGAAAACAAAAGGGCAAAATTTAGTAAAGGTTACAAAGGACAATAAGTTGCAGAGAGCCATGGTCACCCCACGTCCTGTGAGGAAAAGACTCACACCCACACCGAGCGTAACAACAAAATTGTCCAAATCGTGTAACAGCAAAATTGTCCAATTGTTATGCATGACGCAATTCACTCCGCCATGGAAAACAACATGCTGTACTGCTTGGCATTCGCTTCAGAAGCGCTAATACGAACTTTTCAGAGTGTTTCGGTGTCAATCTGAGGACGTTACAGAGGATTCGGAAAGAGTTGGATGAGTTTAATGGCGTTTATAAAGGTGCTTAGAGTGATCACTTAAGATGGTGGCGTTATGCATCCATTTCATTTCCCACAGGACCTCAGACTCAACCTTCATCGTCATGCATCAAGTGCCTTGATGACGTAGGGCAGCACTGGGTCAAGAGAATGGCTGCTGGAAGAGACTATATCTGGCAACAGGACTATGCACTATGCCACACAAGCAGGAGAACCCAGTCATGGCTGTCAAACAATTTCTGCGACCACACCACGCGACCACACCACGCCTTACATCTCATCACCTAACTCCCCAGACACCAACCACCTTGATAATCATGTATGTTCATATCTATCTATCTATCTATCTATCTATCTATCTATCTATCTATCTATGTCTCTTTATCTTTGTCTCTCATAGTCTCTTTATGTCTATTCATTCTGTCTTCATATGTTTCTCAGTCTCCTGAAATCAATCTATCTATCTATCTATCTATCTATCTATCTATCTATCTATCTATCTATCTGTTTAAGTCAGAAATAATTTCCGTTTCTGTTTATGATCTTTATGTAAATGTCATTTTAAATATCAACAATATTTATATAAACGAAATTCCCTTTGTACACTTTTTCATGTTTAAAGATTGGGATCAGTTATTGGGAATTTATTGCCGACATTTTGTTCAATATCAAAAGTCAATGGGAAAAATTCAAATGACATCCTCAGTGTGATCTAGTCCGAAGATCGGCATTGAACCGTAACACTGATAGACAACTAAAATCGACAATCTCTCTCTCTCTCTCTCTTTGACTCCCTTCACGCCCTTGTTCATTTTAGTTTTGCTAACAACCGCTGGCTGACGGCCAGATGGCGCCCGCTGTACATGCATCTCATTGTCAGGCAAGAAATTCCAGTTTCACTTCATTCCCGCTTTACGCCGTTATAATTTAATAATGTTATTGTCGAGAATCATGAATTGGAATTGTAATTATACTGAAGAGGTGCCCGAGGCCGAGGTGAAGAGGTGAACAGCTGCCCGAGACCGCACCCTCCCATTGCACAAGAGGGAGGGATCGGTGCTCGCACCGAGGCCAGCTCAACCGACAGTTGCGGGGGCTGTGGAGAATTTTTGACCCTCTCCGGGTGCACGCGATCGGGTCCCCACGTTAATCCGACTTTGTGTCACATCTCATTCTCGTGGGGGAACGAGTAAACACCGCGTAAATACTATAAAGTCGAGCCGTTTTTTTTTTTAATCTCAGTATTCGTGGGACAATTGTGCTCCATTTTCGCATTTATTCATATAGATTCCGTAATATAGGTTTTACTTGATTAGCTATTTATTATGTTTCTCTTTCACATGTTGAATGTATAACTAATTCTAATTTCTTTTTTCCTATCTTTATACTATATTAATTTTATCTTATAAATTGTCCCTTGTTCTGTCATCCATGAAATAAATATAATTGTTTGTACGGAAAAAAAGGACCTACGTACATCAAATCGTATTTAAGTGGCAGCAAAAGAATTATCGTTGAACTTTTAAATCAATACTTAAATGCAGTGATTAGTTTTGAGTTCTGTAGTTTATTGATGCCTATCGCATCTACTCCACCCTAGCTATTTTGATGATAGCTAAACCAGGAGTCCTCCATATAAAACCTGCTGTGAATTTTGGATAGAAAATGAAAATAAGTGGTACTCTCCTTGGACCATGAAAGCAACGATAATGGCTAGTATAATATATTAATATATATTTTTAACCTTGCATAATCTGGCACCCCTGAATCTGAACTCAACAAAAATCGTTTCCTGGGCTTAACTTCTCTTGGGTTTTTGAATCAGCAAATGAATCATTGAAATCGGATCAGTGGGAGCGGATGAGTTGCTTGGACACACACACACACACACACACACACACACACACACACACACACACACACGCAAAAACACACACCATACACTGTACTTTATATATAAGATGTATCTATGTAGGCATGTACGTATTGAGACGTCATTGAGGCGTAAAATGTTAAAAGAAAAGCGGTTCTACAGAAAGATGCTCAGAATATAATGGTCAAAACATATGCTAAATGCCTGACATTGATGATCTCTGTCTGTATGTCTCTCTCTCCATCTATCTATATATATATGAATGTGTGTGTGTGTGCGTGTGCTTGTGTGTGTATGTATAAATACTGAGACGACATTGAGGGGTAAAATGCTAACAGAATAACTTTTCTACAGAAGGATGCTCAGAATACCATGGTCGGAACATATGAGCAATGAGGAAGCTGTAGAGAAAATGTGACAAAAAAGAGCACTTCTACTTGAAATTCGTGGGTCACATAGTGAGGAAATAAGGTTCGGCGAAATTGAACCTCACAGGTTATACTGAAGATAGGCATGGATACAAAGAGAAACAACTTACAATTTGTATAACTTACCTAATGAATTTGCGTTAAAATGAGTAAAGGGCGGGGATAAAGAGAGATGGGAGTATTTACCCAAGTCTCAACAATGAGACGAGGTGTGACACAAGGTCGAATTTAACGTGGGGAACCCAAGCGCGTACGTGCGGGCCAGGTACAAAATTTGCCCAGACTCCAGAAGCGTTGGTTGTGCTGGCATCAGTATAACTACTGATCCCCCTCTCTAAGTGCAACAAGGAGAGTTCAACCGCGGTGATCTGTTTTTCAGGATCGGTCATCTAACAGTATTTGTTTTCCTCAGCGGCGTCTGCTGGACCGAGCTACAACTGAGTCGCACTTTACCCGAACACAGATAATAATCCTACCGGGCATGGGTCGTGAAAGGTAAAGATGGTTATGGGTCAAACATTGGTCAGAGCTCTATGAGACAAGAAGTTATGGATCTCCATGATTTTCCACATTGTAAGAGGCATGGAGCATGGTGACTTTCCAAGCGTAGCTTGGATGTGGCACACGGCCAAAAGTAAGGGGCACCCAGTGAGGATTCAACTCACTATTCAGTCGTAATTGTTCTAACTATTACACCACCTCGAGGTACCCAAGAGGCATGGAGCATAAAATAAGAGGCTTAACGTTTTGAAAAATTAAGTATTAATTGAAACTATTTATGGACTACACCTGTTCTCATACGATCACCGAAGTTAAGCAATATTGAGCCTAGTCAGGTGGCCTCTTGGGAATACCAGGTACTGTAAGCTTGGATATGTGGGCCGTATAATGAATAATGACTCGGAATTGTTAATCGGAGAGCCGAGTTCCAATTCCAGTCAGATTCGTTATATTCACTTACCTGCAAATACCCTTGGGAAATGCATGGATACACCTCTTCTCTCTCACCAAGAAGGAGTCAACGGTAGTCGAAATTATCGACTCAATGTGAACGATCCTCTCCTTAGCTGCATAATATGTACTACGCCAGGGTTACATACAGTTTTTGAATTCAGAGTTATCCTTCTTCTAGATGGGTTGCCACCCAAGGTTATAGAACCGAGTCTGTTATACTGTTTACCCACAGCCGAGGATAGAATAGATTCATACCTTTGCCAAGTGTATTAGTATTATTCACTTGCGACTAGAATTCGAATCCGGCTCTCCGATTCCACAATCCGAGCCGATAGCCATTAGTCTAACGTGCGCCTTGTTCGATGTTAGCAAGCTTGCCTAGCTCGATTATTTACAAATGGGCAGTGAGTTCGATACTTACTATGTGCTCTCCCCTAGGTTAATTAGTACGATTTGTATCAGTAAATGATTATTATTATCCTCCAAATTCTCTGAAGTGTAAAAATATTAAGTTGTTAAGCCGTAAAAAATTCTTTGCCATGTTTTTGCTATTTATTCCTTTTGTAAGCATTCAAGTTACTTCACTAAACCCGTAAATAATTAGGGTCGTAGGGGCACAACACGTACTGTAGGCGTAGTTGTTGTGCTCTGACTCTATCATGATATGGTTGTGAGTTTCCCTTCTCACAGACTGGTTACCACCTCAAGGGAAGCAAGATAGTCCACTTTTTTTTAAATTGACTTCACCCCAAGCAAAGTAGTAAGATCACGAAGGTACAAAGGGTTACTGGGTGTGGAAGAGTCAGAAACAGGAAAAATTACCAGGAAGCTAGAACAGCAGAAGAATAATCAGGAAGACAATAGATAACGATTGACATTACATTTACATTTTTAAAGATTAAAGTTGGCTTGAAAGCATGGAACCGGAAGGGATTTCCACAAGCGAGAATTGCGAGAAAAGAACCTGTTGGCATAGAATTTATGGTTACATCTAGACAACTGCAAATTGATGAGATCTTGATGCCAGTCTAGTGCTACGCTTAAATTTAAAGAACCTAGGAGCCGTAGCGAAGAGCAATATTTATTTGTAAAAAAATTTACAAAATGTGGCACAAGGCCAAAATGGGGAATGAGAAATCTTCTTCTGTCTTAAATTTAAATTTAGCCAGCCACAATCGCTGATCCAAACGTACCAGAATATTCCTAACACCAAAACAACGCATTCTTACATATCTTTTTTACTACGTCCACCATAATAACTTAAAGTCACTATGAAAGTCCTAAATCGTCCCCATATTTACAATTCATTGTCTGTGATGCGAAGGTAATAAAATAATAATTTAAAAAATCTAAACCCATAGCGAAGAGCTCATCCGAACAATTACGATGTACTTATTTATGAAAAAGGCAAAGGGTGGCAACATTTCGGTGGTGAGAAAGTAATTGAAACCTAGATGCCAGAACAGAGTCAATACTATCGCTGATTCTATTTTGGAGATTTCAAGAGGTTCTAGATAATTAGCAGGGACACGGGACCTAATATCCGAACTGTGGACGAATGGTAGACATTGATATGAAAGATCGATAACCAGTTACTGGAGGAAGCTGCCTTTTCTATTTGAACAAAAGAGAACTGAGCGGATTTTGAACTTGTCTCGCAGCGATAATCGTAACATTACCCGAACTGCTGGTTTTGATTGTTTTTTTTTTAATATTCAGTGACGCATGCACATTTTTTCTCTTGAAGTGAGTTTTCAAATCGACCGGAAAGAAAATACAAGTTGAGTGGCCGGCCAGTCATCTGGATTATTCGTTTTCTCATTAAGTCTTTCTATCAGTTTATAAAAAGTGCAACATGACAACAGTGTGTTTATGCGAATTCTGCAATAAGAAATCTGAAGTAAATTAGAATTAATAGAAAATATTAAGGCATTCATAAAATTCCATTTTAATTACTGATTATATATATATATATATATATATATATATATATATATATATATATATATATATATACATATATGTGGTGCAGCTCAATTTATATTACATGATCCTTGTTTTTAATAACACTAAGTTGTATAAGGTCTTTTTTATTCTGCTAGTACTTTTTTTATTCTGCTAGTTGTATAAGGTCTTTTTTTTTACTGCACGCTCCAAAATTATTTTATCCGTTAACAATAACACGTTTCTATAAAAACATATTTAATCTTTCGTATCCAGCTACTACCTGGATTTACTAAAATACAAATTAATTTCCATACCTGAGGATGGCTGTATGTACAGCCGAAAGTACTAGCAGAATAAAAAAGACTTTATACAATTGAAGATATTAAAAACAAGGATCATAACATTTATCGAGCGGTTCGTAGGTTAATGTAACTTTAATGAATTTAAAGGTTAAAGTTGTTCCAACAGGAGAAAAATGTATATTTTAAAAAGACAGAAACCGCAAACGTTTATCGTTATAATGTGGATTGGTTTTAGTATACATATTAGATTTTATTCTTCATATTTCTGCTACACCAATAAATACAGGAAACGAAAAATGGGGCATTAAAATATCATAAGATAAATTTATTCCTTTGAAAAAGGTATTCATTGTATTTGCCTGAAGAACGTCACGAGACCGAAAACACGTGTAGCAGAAATATGAAGAATAAAATATAATATATATACTAAAACAAATCCACGAAAGTTGAGCTAAATTTAAAGGATAAGCGATATAAAATCTGAAGAAGAAGCTTTGAAAGCTCTTTGAATTTTGCAGTAAGTACTGTCAAGCATCCGTTCAGTATAATGTTCTGGGGATGCTTTTCTTTTCATGGAACTGGTTTCTTAAAACCTATTGAAAATACTCTCAGCAGCGAGCAGTACAAGAGAATTTTAGAGTCTTGTCTTCTCCCTTCTGCTGAAAGGGTGAAAATCAACCCCACCAAGCTCATTTTTATTCAGGATAATGTTCCCTGTCACAAATAAAAATTAATGAAGGAATACTTTGATGAGAAGCAGTTGAGTGTTATGACATGGGCGCCCCAATCTCCTGACCACAACCCCATAGAAAACTTATAGAGCATTATAAAGTACAGGCTCTCGAGAAAGCAGTTGAGCAAGAAGCTCCATAAGTTTTCTCTTTGGCCAACACATTACCAGAAGAATCGTTGTCAACCTAAATAGAATATTAGCGAAATTCGCAAAGTGACAAACAAGCGAGAAGGAAACGAGGAATTACGACTAAAATACGATTTATAATTAAAATGGGAGAGAAAAAAGTGGTAGAAAAATGGCAAAATCAGTATGAATAGTTCAGTGAGTATAAAAGAAAAATCAGGAGCATATCATATATATATATATATATATATATATATATATATATATATATATATATATATATATATATATATATATATATATATATATATATATATATATATATATATATATATATATATATATATATATATATATATATATATATATTGCTTTCAAATATTACTTTAGAGAATGCCAGCAGGATTTGAACTTGTGTCCCACTTTTCAGGAGGAAACACCATATGATCCGTCGTGTTTTTTCTGCTCGGTTAGGGAGAGCTCCACACACACATGCACACACACACACAAAACACCTTGAGAGAGAGAGAGAGAGACAGAGACAGAGACAGATTTGTTTTGTTTTGATTTTTTAAACATTTGATTTTAAATAGTTTGGGAAAGAGGTAATTATTTTAGGAATGAAGATATATGAAACAAATCTGGGTCGCAGATTTATATTTTGATAAGATTCGATATCCGTCATCGAGAATTTTCCGTCTAAGTAAATTACTTCTCTTTTAATAAGTGTGGCAGATCAAAGTTAAGGTTGAATTTATATCTATATATGACTAATGCATTCTTAAAATGTTGTGTATAAGATCCTTTTGTGTTCATAGATACGTTTTTTTTTAATTTCTACAAGTTTCACCAATGTATTGTGTGAAGCAGTTGTGACTATTTATTTTATATATTCCTGCTTTAGAATCATTATTGTTATGGGCAATTTTGGTTCTGATCATATCCCTAATATTTTGGGATATGGTTGTAATTATTTTATCCTTTTGTCTTTATTCATATATATATATATATATATATATATATATCTTTAAACAAAGTGCACGTCATATGTAAGCCACATTTCGACCAACGCTTTGTCAAAGATATTCGTTGGCAATATTAGATATAAATGAATATAAAGACAACTTAATGAAGTGAAAGGTGGAACTTGACTAAAAGACAAAATTTAATTATATAAATTAAAATTGAACGAGGGGGAGGGATGTAAATAAATAGTTCCACAAAAGTATATCAAATAGAAAAAGGGGAAACTCACAGACCCTCCAACAGACGTAAGGAACATAAAAAGACTCGGTTGCCGACACTAAATATAAACGGCTTCAGAAATTCGAAGATGGCGTATTGATCGAGCGCTCTGTAAAATTGAAAACCACGTGTCTTCGTACTCAACGGCACAAGCATCATTGGCCAATTTCTTCTTTGGTCCTAACCTGGGCCATAAAACCAATACAAGGCCAGAGAGCAACTCGAGACTCACTTATGTGGGATTGTATTCGCATAGGAAAGGGCAAGAGGTTCTAGCATGGACGTACAGAGTTAAAGTCGACTTTTGAAGGAAGTGGGAATCAAATCCTAAACAGGAAAGAAGGGGTAAAAGTCTACTCATATTTAGCAAGAGCATGAACCGGACGATAGGCGAACCTCGTGGGCGGGGAAAATAAAATAAAATAAATAATGAGAAAAATAAGTTTAGGCAAAGACGTTTCAATTATAGATTTGGAGTAGACTTTAGAAAGAATCGGAAACCCAATCCTAAACAGGGAACAGGAGATAAAACTCTACTTCAGTTCAGAAAACTGCTGAGGATTATGAACCGGACGATAGGTGGGCCTATCTAGATCTATTGGGTAGGGGACAAAAATAAGATAAGTAATTAGTAAATAAAATTTCAGAATTCAGGTGGATATGTTAGAAGTATAGCTTTGAACTAGAAAGGTTTGTGAACCGGAAGCCAGTTAAACCATCCCCTCCTTCTGGGGGTAGAGAAAATAATAATAATAATAATAATAATAATAATTGAATAAAATCTCGGTGATGAGGCAGAGGTGCCAGAAGCATAGGACCGAATCAGACCCTAGAAGAAACCGGAAATACAATCCCAAGCAGGAAAAAGTAAATAAATCTCTATCTATAAAAGGCAGGATGTGTGTGTGTGTGTGTGTGTGTGTGTGTGTGTGTGTGTGTGTGTGTGTGTGTGTGTGAGAGAGAGAGTAACGAATGCACGGCAGCAATTTTTGACGGATTTGCACCAAAATTTACATGTATATGTTCCAAGTTAGCGGGAAGGCCAAGACCGACTTTGCATTTCCCCTCTCCCATCGATAGTGGAAATAATCGATTATTTCATGCTTCTACGGCAGTTTTCATGTAGTTTGCGGCCATTTTCTACTGGCCAAAGTGAGAGCCTATTGTTGGCTGCCACGAATAGGCAGGAAGATTCTATTGGCCAGCGTGAGAGCCAACAGCTGACTGACACAAATGTTAACTAGCATGCAAAAAATCGATAGCTGCATTCGTCACATGTGGGAAAAATTTAAATCTGCATGGCACTTTACTCCAATTGGCTCACTCGCTTGCTTAAACTCAACGTTGATTCTGATTCCGCAGAACTGGGTTGGGTGTGAAAAAGTATTTGTTGTTAACATTCTTTTTTCATTTGGTTTTTCCAGTTACGAGTCCTTTTTTAAAGCTGATCGTTTTGCGTTCATTTTGTTTAGTTCTTTTTTCGTAACAGATTTAATGTTTAGTATGGAGCTTAGAAAAAATTCGCAGTGTGAGAAGTAAGGCATGTAGCAACATCAGCACGGCAAAGGGCACTTCTTTAAAGGCAAGGAAGGGCAAAAATATTTTAAGTCAAGTGATAGCGATTGCTTTATGAGTCGTACGATTTTTAAATCAAGCACGGGCAACGCCGGGCCATGCTGCTAGTCTTAATTAAAATTACATAGTTTGACACCGAATATACGAATTAGGGTCGAGTCAGTTGTGAACCTGAAAGTATGATATTTTCTATTAAATATCTTCTATCAAAATAATATCGAGCAGGTCATTAATATCTGAATGTTTTTTAATCACCAATCGACTCAGAATGATGCGGATAAGTAGGGGAAAATAACGGTTGATCTTAGACTGGTTACCATTGTGGTGATAGGGGAAGCATCCTCTTGGGGGTCAGTAATAACATGTTGGACTGGAAATTAGATCTCATCAATGAAATACGAAGGGAATGAAGGTCGTTCGCTACGATGTGCGTGGTACAGCGGGTTTTAGCCGTAAAGGCTAGAAGTAGAGCGGCGAGTGGCTTGCGACGTTTAGTATGTGAGAAAAGGGGTTGTAGGCTGGAAGGAGTCGGAGACGCTTTTAGACTCTATAGAGACTGGAAAGTGAAGACTGGCCATATATGTCAGCAGTAGCTCAATTTCAGTCAGATCTGTCTCATGCAAACTGTAGAGGATATCAGGACAAGTCCGATACTCACTGAAGCGGTACAGCGAACCGACTATTTTCCAATATCTAAAGATTGAAATTCATGTTCGAGTTCCACTTGTGGTCTGGGTTCACATTAAGTCCCAATAAGTCCCCACGGCACGAGGTCTTCCTGCGAGAACACCCGATAAAATTACGAAGAAGAAAGTGACTTCCGAAAAGAGTTGAAAATTGCTAGGACATGCAATAAGGAAAGAGGGATTGGTAAATTTAACACTCACAGGACAAACTGTCGTTAAATGAAGCAAAGGGCATCAGCGAGTGATCTACTAAACGTGTTCGTGTGAATGGTTGATAAGACGGGAACAAAGAGAGATGCTAAAGTCTAAAATGACTTAAAGGAACAAAAGATAGGAAATTGTAGAGAACCATGACCACATTGGCCCATGAAAGAAGGTTAGCCCCCGACGTGACAACCAGCTTGTCTCTTTCCCGAAAAGTTTATTACAGTCGTATTTACAAAAAAATAAGTATCACAACTGATATTTTCGTCGATTGTTAATTACAAACAAAGGGACAAAAAACCTCTTAAAACTCTGGTAAAACTATTATTATTATTATTATTATCATTATTATTATTATTATTATTATTAATATATACTGATTTCTGCTATGATCACGTTACCTCCCAAGCCTGAGGGAAGACTTAAGGCAGGAAGTGGTGTGTTGTTATGGCTTCATTTCATGATTTGTTTTTCTAACTCCTATAACGACACTAGCGTTACATTGGCAATGTTCCTCGAAGTGTATTGGCGGCACTTATCAAGACAATTTATTGCATTTCTCTTAAGCTCGAATTTCAGGGACTTTTTTCAATGTGTTGTTGTGTTTCGTTATTTCTTTATCATTCCAAGCACACCTGTTCTTTTTGTTGTTATGTTACAGTCCCGTTGGGCAAGCAATATCAGGAAGAAGGCAATTTATTATTATTATTATTATTATTTCTTTGATTTCTGTTGTATACTCATTAATCTCCGGGCCCCAACCAGAGACCTAAGTTTAAAAATGGCTTTCTGACATTTTTCAATGTGCATTTTTTTGAGGAAAAAAAAAAGAAAAGAAAAAAAAACCCTAAGTTCACACACATTTTACATAGATAAAATCCTTTGTAACGTGTGGGCTGTACTTGTGAATATAATTTTTTTTTTGTATTTCTTTAAGGCTTGGATTACCAGGATTTTCTACAATGAGTCCATCGGAACTTTTTCCAAACAATCCGAGGGCTCCAACTACAATTGAAATTAGTGATGTCCTCATGTGCCACATTTTTCAGATTTCGATTTGAAGGTCCTTGCATTTTGATAATTTTTGAAATTAAAGTTTCCAGGGAATGGTAGGTAATATCATTATCATTAGTAGTAGTAGTAGTATGATAAAGTGACAGGAACACTTAAAACTTGTCTCATTAGCTCCATCACGACTAAGTGGTGAGTTCTATCTTGACTGGGTGATCCATTCTTTCCGCCCTGTGCCACATCTAAACTACGCTTAAAGAGAAATGCACAGTGAAAAATAAATTTTGTTAATGTCAGTCCTTTAGTATCTGTCTATATTTCTGAGATGAGTTATTATATACACTATTTACATAGCTCGGACTATCATCCTCATCTTTGTTGCCATATTTATCACATCCATTCAGTATTTGTCTATATTTCTGAGATGAGGTATTATATACACTATTTACATTGCTCGGACTATCATCCTCATCTTTGTTGCCATATTTATCACATCCATTCTGTATTTGTCTATATTTCTGAGATGAGGTATTATATACACTATATACATTGCTCGGACTATCATCCTCATCTTTGTTGCCATATTTATCACATCCATTCAGAATTTGTCTATATTTCTGAGATGAGGTATTATATACACTATTTACATTGCTCGGACTATCATCCTCATCTTTGTTGCCATATTTATCACATCCATTCAGTATTTGTCTATATTTCTGAGATGAGGTATTATATACACTATTTACATTGCTCGGACTATCATCCTCATCTTTGTTGCCATATTTATCAAATCCATTCAGTATTTGTCTATATTTCTGAGATGAGGTATTATATACACTATTTACATTGCTCGGACTATCATCCTCATCTTTGTTGCCATATTTATCACATCCATTCAGTATTTGTCTATATTTCTGAGATGAGGTATTATATACACTATTTACATTGCTCGGATTATCATCCTCATCTTTGTTGCCATATTTATCACATCCATTCAGTATATTTCTATATTTCTGAGATGAGGTATTATATACACTATTTATCATTGCTCTTTGGACATATTCATCCTCATCTGTATTTGTTGCCATATTTATCACATCCATTCAGTATTTGTCTATATTTCTGAGATGAGGTATTATATACACTATTTACATTGCTCGGACTATCATCCTCATCTTTGTTGCCATAATTATCACATCCATTCTGTATCTGTCTATATTTCTGAGATGAGGTATTATATACACTATTTACATTGCTCGGACTATCATCCTTATCTTTGTTGCCATATTTATCACATCCATTCAGTATTTGTCTATATTTCTGAGATGAGGTATTATATACACTATTTACATTGCTCGGACTATCATCCTCATCTTTGTTGCCATATTTATCACATCCATTCAGTATTTGTCTATATTTCTGAGATGAGGTATTATATACACTATTTACATTGCTCGGACTATCATCCTCATCTTTGTTGCCATATTTATCACATCCATTCAGTATTTGTCTATATTTCTGAGATGAGGTATTATATACACTATTTACATTGCTCGGACTATCATCCTCATCTTTGTTGCCATATTTATCACATCCATTCAGTATTTGTCTATATTTCTGAGATGAGGTATTATATACACTATTTACATTGCTCGGACTATCATCCTCATCTTTGTTGCCATATTTATCACATCCATTCAGTATTTGTCTATATTTCTGAGATGAGGTATTATTATATACACTATTTACATTGCTCGGACTATCATCCTCATCTTTGTTGCCATATTTATCACATCCATTCAGTATTTGTCTATATTTTGAGATGAGATGACTATCATCCTCATCTTTGTTGTATTTATATTATTTGTCTATATTTCTGAGATGAGGTATTTATACACTATTTACATTGCTCGGACTATCATCCTCATCTTTGTTGCCATATTTATCTTTGTATTTGTCTATATTTCTGAGATGATATTTATTTACATCCATTCAGTATTTGTGTCTATATTTCTGAGATGAGGTATTATATACACTATTTACATTGCTCGGACTATCATCCTCATCTTTGTTGCCATATTTATCACATCCATTCAGTATTTGTCTATATTTCTGAGATGAGGTATTATATACACTATTTACATTGCTCTCGGACTATCATCCTCGGACTATCATCCTCATGTCTATATTTTTGTATTATATACACTATTTACATTTGCTCATTGCCATTTATCACATACATTCAGTATTTGTCTATATTTCTGAGATGAGGTATTATATACACTATTTACATTGCTCGGACTATCATCCTCATCTTTGTTGCCATATTTATCACATCCATTCAGTATTTGTCTATATTTCTGAGATGAGGTATTATATACACTATTTACATTGCTCGGACTATCATCATCCTCATCCATCGTTGTTGACATATTTATCATTATATACCATTTCAGTCGGACTATCATCCTCATCTATATTTTTCCATTGAGATGTCTATATTTTATACACTATTTACATTTCATCCATTTCGGACTATCATCCTCGGACTGCCATTTTTTATCATCCATTCAGTATTTGTCTATATTTTGAGATGCCATATTATATACACTATTTACATTCAGTATTTGTCCATTATATTTGTCTGAGATGATGATGGTATTATATACACTATTTACATTGCTCGGACTATCATCCTCATCTTTGTTGCCATATTTATCATCCATCCATTCAGTATTTGTCTATATTTCTGAGATGAGGTATTATATACACTATTTACATTGCTCGGACTATCATCCTCATCTTTTGCCATATTTATCACATCCATTCTGTATTTGTCTATATTTCTGAGATGAGGTATTATATACACTATTTCGGACTATTCCTCATTTTGTTGATTTATCATCCATTCATCTTTGTCTATATTTCTGAGATATTTATCACATCCATTTTTTGTATTTATCACATCCATTCTATATTTTGAGATGAGGTATTATATACACTATTTACATTGCTCGGACTATCATCCTCATCTTTGTTGCCATATTTATCACATCCATTCAGTATTTGTCTATATTTCTGAGATGAGGTATTATATACACTATTTACATTGCTCGGACTATCATCCTCATCTTTGTTGCCATATTTATCACATCCATTCAGTATTTGTCTATATTTCTGAGATGAGGTATTATATACACTATTTACATTGCTCGGACTATATCTTTGTTGCCATATTTATCACATCCATTCAGTATTTGTCTATATTTCTGTAGTTGCATTGCTCGGACTATCATCCTCATCTTTGTCGCCATATTTATCACATCCATTCAGTATTTGTCTATATTTCTGAGATGAGGTATTATATACACTATTTACATTGCTCGGACTATCATCCTCATTTTTGTTGCCATATTTATCACATCCATTCAGTATTTGTCTATATTTCTGAGATGAGGTATTATATACACTATTTACATTGCTCGGACTATCATCCTCATTTTTGTTGCCATATTTATCACATCCATTCAGTATTTGTCTATATTTCTGAGATGAGGTATTATATACACTATTTACATTGCTCGGACTATCATCCTCATCTTTGTTGCCATATTTATCACATCCATTCAGTATTTGTCTATATTTCTGAGATGAGGTATTATATACACTATTTACATTGCTCGGACTATCATCCTCATTTTTGTTGCCATATTTATCGCAACGTTTCTGCCATTGTACGCCCCGGCCGTCTTCAGGCGGTTGGAATGTCGAACTGAACTCCTTATTTCGCTTGATGGTGTAGACTATTCCTTAACGCCTTTATCCATTGTGTCATGTGTCCTTGAGTACACTGGGCCCAGTGGATAAATTCGTTGTTTAGATCCAGTGACAGGACCCAAAAGAGTGTGAGTTCAATACCTGGTTAAGACGGTGGACAACTTGGAGAGGGGAATTAACAGAAGATAATTGATAAATGACATCCATTAAACATGGCGCGTGGAACTAGAACAGTCTTCCCCAGTGAGCGAAATAAAGGATTCAGTTCGACATTCCAACCAACTTAAGAAGGCCGGAGAATACAATGGCCGAAAAGTGTACTTTATAATTGTGTGCGTAGTATGCGTTTATTTTAAATATATCAAGAATAATCTGGAATCCAACTAATGCAAAGCAACGAGAGATAACATTCTTATCACACAAACAGTTGCCCTTGAGTTTGATATCTATAGTGGCTTTATAAAATATGTCTTTCTGCTAAATTTGCATATATCGGCCAATTAGGTATATTTTACTTACAGCACGGGTAACATTTAGAATATCAGAATTCTATTTCTGGATCTTTATAAATAAAAATTCTATTTCTGGTTCTTGTAAATAAATATTTGCTGTCTGCGAAAAAAAAATACAAAAAAAAAAAAGAAATTTGTTTTAAATCAAAAATTAATTTGTTGCATGCACAGGCCTTCGTATTCTTTTTATATACCGACGAATATGGAACATCAACATCGGGATTACAGCGATGAAACCAAGTATTAGAAATGAGATGCTACAGAACCATCATAGGTGTCTCCTACATATTCCGCATCATAAATGATGCAGTGTGTGTGTGCTACCATAGATAGAAAAAGGAGCTGTTGGAAGACTGCTAATATGTAACGTCAGGAAGAGAAAATTGAAATGGTATGGACATATCATAAGAAACAAAACAATCCATTCGCTACCATCCTGCAAGCTAGGTTTGAAAAGAAGAGGTGGCCTTAAAGAATAAAAACAACCTCACTGAGTGCAGTGGCAACTCCTTCGAAGGCACTCGTTTGAGGGGACGGATCAAGTGCGCAGCTGCGCAAAAGTACTATAAACAAATTCGGTGATGGGACAGATAATAATGGCGATGAATATGGTGCTCGCTTCATAGTTTCAAGACATAGGCGATCATGGCTCGCCGCAACATATCTTGTGACATTTGGCAGCCATCAAAAATTACCCATACGTTTACGACACTAAAATTTTCTTGCGTAAAATAACTTTATTCAATTTTATAGTCCTTCAAATAAACATCGGCCAATCAATGTGGTTTTCGGTTGTTTTTTTGAACACTTGATCTTCCTTTTGCGAGGCGACATGGAATTCTACTGCGCTTCTCGCGGTTCGGGCGTTTATATAACTTCCAGGAATCCGATAAAGTATGGTTTTATTTACTTATTTTTTTAATATAAAGTTCTCGGTTGACACAGATGTAATGACTAACAGTTAATGAGAATATCAGATTATTTTTTGTTACATAAAATAATTGTTTATTCACTACTGGATTTCGTTAAATTAACATCGGTTAATCAAGGGTAAGTGGTTTCGGGGCTCTCTTCAAACACTTGATCTTATTCCTACGATAGTTCTAAATATGATAATAAACTATATCCGACAGCATCTGATCTGGAGATTGGAAGGTTTGAAGAGCGTGGAATCACTTCTTAATTGCTGTTCCTACGTCCACCCAGATTCGGGGTGATAGCATCTCTTAGATTCCCAGTTATGGGCAAAAAATAAACCCCCAAACAGAAACAAAACACTATAAAAGCATGAAAATATATTTTACAGTAAAACCACAAGTAATACATATACATATAATATACATATATTTATATATACATATTTATAAAGAAATATAGTTTTAAGGTGTGCTATATGGAATAAAGTGCTTAATATCATAGATAGAGTGTATGTTAATATAAATATAATAGTGAACATTAAATCAACACTCAGAGGCGACAGGCTGTTTTATGCCAGATGCAATCGTCAGGCCGCCGATACTAGACGATTGCGTCTAGCATGAAACAGCCTGTCGCCTCTGAATGTTGACTTCAATGTTCACTTTTATATTTATATACATATTTATATATTTATACATACATATTTATATAAAACATGTACGTGTTTTATATAAAGCAATTAGCAATAATACTTATTTATAGTAAAATTAGCAACAGACGTACTTTATAGAAAAAAATTGCCAGCAATTCATTTTATAGTAGAATCACGAACAATGCATTTTATAGCAAAATGCCCAACAATACATTTTATCTGTAGTTGAAGACATATAATTGCGTTCAAAATATATTTAGTTGAAGCCATAAAATTGTGTTCAAAACATTTAGATTTCGAAATTAAATAACCCATAGAGGTGTTGATATGCCGCTAAACAAAACAACCAACTAACCAAAAAACATGAAAGAAATCTTTCATGAAATGAATCCTAATAATATTCTACAATTACTTAAAGAAATCAAACTGGATTCCAAAATATAACTTCGACAAAACTACAACATAAAATAAACATATCACCGCTTCTAGTAATCAAGTCCACACAAGCATGTCTATGCATTAAAGATTTGTGTATCATCTACCATGGATTCAACTGTGAAAGTAAAATAACATATCATATTTTTATTCAAATCTCCCATGAATATTAAATTTCTGCATTAAATGATCTACAAGGTGTTGATATGCCTTTAAAAAAACAATCTTCCATCGAAGGTATTCATACCCTCGTAAGTGATTATATCACTTACTGTCATTCACTTGGCTTGTGTTATGATACCCATTTTTCGTGCAGTCACAAGCATTTTTGATGCCTAATTTTGCCCTGAGTGACCTTGAAGTTATCAATATTCGAGGCACCATGATCATTGACGTTCTTATGTGCTACTGCGTACAAATTTTCTCTGATATAGCTTAGGAAGGACCCAGTAAATATTGGGGTCACCACAGATCAACTCTTCTTAGAGTGAAGATTTGTATGGCCATTAAATTCGACTCATACTTATATTATTTCTTGGCGTGATTCACAATGCTGAAAAGTCAGGTTGGATTTGATCTCTCATGTGTGAAAATGTAATTAAAAAATCAAAGTACGTTACTCTGGAATTGAGGACTGCGATACCCATGTCTCGATAACATCTGCATCCTTCATGCTTAAAGGAAAACACCCTACTCAACATTTGGCAATAATGCCATCTACACTCTTGTGTAAATTAATTGAAACAAGAGCTTTAGTTTCCTGTCTTCATCATACGGCCAGTTTTAGACCCACAGCAATGACAGGGTGTAATCGATTTTTTCCTCAGTTTAGGTCATTTGCAGTGGTGTGCAGTAATATGAATCTATTTTCGTTGTGTATGATAAAATTTGTTTGACTTTGAAAAATATTGCTTCATCCGTCATTGCATCAAATTTTTATCACGTCCAGACACTATTGTTTCGGCTGTCGATTAGTTGTGCCACGCCCAAGGAAGCGTACGGAAATTGTAACGCTATACGAGTACACTGGCAAGGCTTAACACTGAGCAAATTAAAATACTATAGACTGTCGCGAAAACTCTCCTGATTTAAATCCAATCGCGAATCTGTGGTCAATCTGCAAGGAACGACTCCGTGGAATGGACATACGAAGTACTAACATGTGTACTGGGTCATGTGTCATTGGACAAATACGGAAAAAGTAAATAATAACGTAATTATTCGTTTTGTTTCAATTAATTTGCACAAGGGTGTACTATTGCTGCACATAAACAGGGATGAACAGTGTGTCAATCAGTGTTGGATACGCCCAAGTGGTTATGGTCGGGCAACTAACCAAAATATCTATGCTAATATACAGGATATTGTTTTGATTCACCAAGCTACAATTGTTAAAGCAGTCTCTTCCTATCTATCTATCTATCTATCTATCTATCTATCTATCTATCTATCTAATACTGTCTCATATCTATCTATCTATCTATCTATCTATCTATCTCAGTTTTCTTATTATATTGGGTATCCATAAAATCTCTTAACAATTAAAAAAAAAAATATTGCAAAAGCAAATAAACAGACAAATATATGGAAATTGTTGCAAAATGACGAAGTTGTTTTTAACCAATCTAATGCACTTTTTGTATGGGTACCACTAGTTGCACGAAGACGGTACCCGATTTCTTGCCATGTTCAATGCAGCATAGCCTCATCCTAAGTGGCAATGGCATCAGTAATCTTTTGCTTTAGATAAGTGATGACACGTATCTTTATTCCATACACAATATCTTTAGCATAACCCCATAGAAAGAATTCCAGGGTAGTGATATCTGGTGAACGAGGTGGTTAGGGAATTGGCCCATCCCTTCCAATCCACCGGTCTGGAAATGTTAGGGGGTTCATTTAACAGTACCTCTTTCATCAACAGGGTACCCTGAAATACAGAAATGCAATGTGATTCAAAGCTTTCATAACTATTGAGTACATAGAACAACCTTGACATAGATATCTCATCAATTGCCTTTGTAATAAAGTTTTTGCTTTATATCCTCTTTATTCGATAAAAATCAGAAAAAAAAAGCTCAAGAAAATATAGCAAGACTGTATTAAATATAAACATGTCCTCAATCTCACTATGTTATTCGCTGCTTTCCTCTGTCCTTCTTGCCTTCAATCTGCCCTGTGAGTAACAGATTTTCCAAGCCCTCTTTCCTCATTATGTGGCCTAGAAATTTCACCTCTTCCTCGTGTTAAGTGTAAATCTCATTTTTGTTTCCATTTTATCTAAAACTGTTTCATTGATCACATAATTGGTTCATGGTATCCTCATCATCCTTCTGTAGCACCACATTTTTGTTGATTCAAGTCTCATCTCCGGTTCTAATTTCCTTGCTGCTATCAATTTATCTTACCGACACATCCGCAAGTAAAGATACCGTTATAGATTTTATTTAATATATTTTTCTGCCCATGCTAGTAAATTCCTTCAAATTTGAAGTACTTATACAATATCTATATTTACCTCAACATTAGCCTGGTTTGGAAAAAAGGAAATCAACTCTCGGATTTTCCGTTCCTCGAATCTCGCCTCAATAAGGTAAGTGCAGAATCAGAGTGTTCTTCTGGCACTGCAAGAGATATTACCATTTTTATACTTTTCGTATTCTACTTGTGTCAAATATACGCAACCACGTCGACCATTAATGGCATTTTCAGGACCAGGCAAAAACGTTAAAAAATAACCTGTGTGAAATGGGATTTTATCCTTTCATGTCGTTTTTATCTAACGCTCACTCACTAATATTTACACCTTTGTAAAAATTAATTGATACAAAACAAATAATTACGTTATTATTTACTTCTTTTTCGTATTTTCCAATTAAACATGACCCAATGCGCATGCTAGCACTTCGTATATCCATTCCACGAAGTCTTTCTTTTTAGATTCACCACAGATTCGCGATTGGGTTTAAATCAGAATTTCCGGGCCAGTCTATAGTACTTTGATTTGCTCAGTGTTAAGATTTGCCAGTGTGTTCGTGCAGCGTTACAATTTTCGTACACCTTTCTTGGGGTAACATCCATCGCAAACAATGGCCGTAGGACAACAAATCGACAGTTGAGACAATAGTGTCTGGGCGTGATAAAAATCTGATGAAATCACCGATGACGCAATATTTTTCAAGAATTTTCATCAAAAACCCCGAAAATAGATTTATATTACTGCACTTCACTGCAAATGACCTAATCTGAGGAAAAAATACACTGTCACTGCAGTGGGACTAAAACTGACCGTATGGTGATAGAAACGAAACTAGTAGCCGTTGTTTCAATTAATTTGCATTTGTTTTTAGGAGCTGTTTTTAGAATTTTAATCAAACCTAAATGAAACTGAATTTATAATGTTTTCCTGAGAATTGATAAGTAACCTAAACAGCTTATTAATTTATTTACTTGTTTCCAGATCACGACATCTTTTAGAGAGATGAAATTTAAGTTTTTATTATTGCATTACTCGAAGATTTTTACACATCAGCAGAGAGCTATTAATGTCAACAACTAAGCACAAATAGTTATTAATTAAAAATATTAGTAATTAATGAATATTATCCATAACTATATGCACAAGAATGTCGTTTTAGATAAAAGTTTAAAAAAAATAACCATAAATAGATAAAAAATGCGTATATTGTCGAAAATTCCTTTTTTCCACAATATAGCTATTTGTCACTTGTGCTATGTTATAATGCTTATTAACCCAGCAATAATATTACTGAATAATTTTTTTTAAAACGTTAAAGTATATTTAATCACATCTCCCTAATAGCTGTTGTGATCTGAGTTAAAATACTTCTTGCTTATTCAATTCAATTTTATGCAATTCATTTTAGAGGCATGAC